>JAOXJM010000071.1:35826912-35864725 GCA_026413425.1 Tringa solitaria | reverse complement strand
TGGTTTAGTGATGGTGTTGTGTTTTGTTTGTTGTGTGGGTGTTTATTTTTGTCAGGTTTTTTGTAACAGTGATGCTGCAGCATAACTGCCCCCACTGCCATGGGACTCCAGCCCAGGGGCAGAAAGAAAACTGGTATCCTGCCCCAGAGACCAGATTGTTTCGCTAACTCAAATTAGCATGAAGATCGGTTACAGATAACGATTTACTTAACTAAGCAAACTCAAAGCTCGGACAGAATCAGTTTGCAACCAGCTGCATCTGACCATGTGACTATATTGCAGTGGGTTAATGACAGAACCCAGAAGCCAGATCAATTCGTGGTCTTTGGCTTCAAAAGGGAAATCAAAAAAGAAAGAATGAGAGAAAAAGAGCATCTATTTGCCTTCATTTCCTGCATTGATGAAGTTGCTTCCAATACTTGCAATTACTCTCTTCTTGAGAAAGGAATTAATTAGCATCATAATATATCTTCAAAGTTCCAAGGAGAATAAAGGGATCTGGCACAAAGCAGGATTCCTGGCATGGAAATCAGCCCCTCATCTGAACAGCAGGGGTGATTGTACAGGCATATTAGTGTGAAACAGGGGGGATGCACTTCTATTTGCTGCTGGAAGAATTTTGATGAATAAATCAAAACCCCTATGACATCTGGAGGCACTAGTAAGGCACCTAGTGTTTGAGGAGGGTTGGTAATTGCTGCGTGCTAACAGCTAGATTCAGCCCCATAGAAAGCTACAGGAATATTATCACAGAGTTTGGGGGGACAGAGACCAGGTACCAGGCCTGTGCTTCAGCTGAGAACATGCCACATTCTCCCAAGTACTAATTCAGTAGCCTCCATACAAAAAAAAAAACGTATCTCCCTTTGGAGTCACCAAAGTCCAACATGTTTCAAGTAAGGCAAAAGCCATTCATTTATATCCTCAGACAATTTCAGCTACTGGCACTACTGCTAAAATATTGCATTCTTTATGCCCTATTTATTGAGGCATCTTGATAGCGTATCTGGAGACACTGCATAGACACATTGAGAAAGGCATCCCTGTGTCAGACAGCACGGGCTGCAGAAATGAAAGACGATGTAACAACAGATGAAGGCACTTCATCACAGATCTGCTGTTTGCAAAATTCAGAAGGGTAATAAAGTGACAGGCAGCAAGAGTCACAACCTGCCACACATCTAAATGCCACTGTTAGCAGCAGGAGCAGGCTGTAAATCATGGCAGAAGATGACTCGGAGGTAGTTTCTGAAGGACAAATAGCCATTGCTTCATCGGCCATTGACACTCAGGCAAGCTGTGGCCGTGGTGGGCTGTGCCACCCAGAAAATGATGAGGCAGATAATGTCAAACCTGAAATGTAATCCTTACAGTCCTACCTGACGTGAATGGAAAAATTCTGAAATAAAACAGATGTTGGAAACAAAGAATGATTTTATGATTTATGACATCTGTCAGTGCTTCTCACATTCTTCCTTGAAGGTTTCTGCTGACATTACAGAAGAGTGTAGATAATTCTAATCTCATACTCAATAGAAAGGAGGGTGGAAGCCAAAGAGGTGGCTTTAAATGCAATTACATTCTGCAGTCAAGGGTGAGCAGGCAGGTGCAAGCAGCTACCAAGCGATCCGCTGCTTCGGACAGAGCCATTTGAGATGGCTGCACTTGTTATCTTCAATCTGTTTACAGAGGGGTAATTGAAAGTAGAGATGTCTATCAGGCCGGGTGTAACAGTTTCTTCATGCTTTTCTGCCCTTTCAGTGTCGGTGAAACGATGGCAAGAGCAATAAAGGATGAGGATCCGCAAGGTGTGAAACCTATCTGATTGGCACCAGGAGATGATGTGATGGGCACCCTCTCAAGTTCTCCACCACAACCGTGTTATTTTTGCAGCTCGTGACTCATTTCGGTTTGTGCAACTGTTACAAAACTGCTCCTGGCCACAGGGGGACACGCTTGACCGGAGTGGGATTCGGGATGGATTTCGTACAGGTCTCTGTGTCTTAAAAAGGTGACTCTGGGAGCAGGGCTCCCAAACCCACTGGTGCACAGAACAGCGGTGAAGCAGCAGTGCCATTAGCTGCGTACCCAGGACATGCCCAGGAAAAAAGGGGTTTCTAGCTTCACTTTAATACTTCATTTACTCCATTTTACAGTTTCGCCTACTGTTTTCTTGGTGCTGTAACAGGAAAACTCTATATTAGGCATTTTCAAACAAAAATTGGTGGTGAGTGAAACCTGTAATTTTTTTTCCCCCTTTTTAGACCAAGATCCGTGCACTGGGCAGGCTTCCTAGAATGCGCTGCAGATTCCCAGAGGTAGACCTAAAATGACCATTCCTGAAAAAAATCTGAGCTGCCACAACCAATTTAATCCTGACACATGTGAAAATGCAACGGGGAAAAGAATATTTCTGGGATATGATTTTTTTCCCAAATTCAGAAACTTTCCTACTTAGAAGATCCCTTGAAGCCAGTAAAGATAAAGTGTGCGATGGAAACTGTAAGGAAGCGGGCTGAGGGTGAGCCCAGCTCAAGCCATAAAAGAAGCCTCTCCACATGCAGCTCTGTCAATACTTCTCACTACAGGAGGGGAAAGAAAATAAATCCCATTTCTATTGTGTTTCCTTCCGCCCCATGTGCATAAATTGCTCACAGCAAAACCTACCTTGGAGAAGTAACAGGAAAAACCCCAAATACTTAGTATTCTCCTCTTTTAACTGCCTTATGCTAGTCAAGGACAACAGTTTGGGTGAGGAAATTAGCTTGAAAGTCATGGCAAGGCTGCGTGTTAAGTCAGAGCTGTTGCATGAGTGTGGGAACAATATCATGCTCACAGGGTAGCAACAGCAAGAGCCAAGTAGACAAATAAAATCCTGACTTCTCACCTAATGCAAATTGCCAGCCATGTAGTAGGGGAGCAAGTGAACATTTGGAAAGGGTTGGCACGGAGAGGGTAAAACTCCTGCTCTAGCTGCAGACTGCTAAATACCACAGCAGGCTTTCACTCAGTGCCATGATTACTGGTGAACATCACTCAGAAATTAAAATCTAGAAAGTAGCATTGAATACTGGAAGAAATAAAGAAAACTAGGCTTTTCTGTACCCCCACCAGATTTAGAAGAATGAAGTCAGGCACGAAAAACTTTAGACTATGTTGTCACTCATTGCACCATGTAATTCAGTGCCAAAAGAGTATTTGAAGGTTATTTGTTACTTGGAAGAGGAAATAAAAACAGTACAAGGGGAAAAGGAGAAGGACTTAGAGTGGTCTTACTCCTAAAGAAATAAATCCAACAACGCTTTATGAGAAAAAGAGAGAAGTATGAAGTTCGGACTAAGCTCCAAGTATCTCCCTGCTTTTGGGGATGACCTTCTCATCCCATTTGGTTCTGGGCTGTGTTTGGTAGAAAACAGCATAGAAATGAAAAGTGTATAGAGAAGAAAACACCATTCTATGTCTCAAATCTTCTAAGTAAAGTTTGTTAGAGGTTGCTTAACGACTCAGACATTCCCTGCATGCACATATGTAAAACAAAACCCACCAGCCATGCTTCCCTCAAATCCCATTTATTCATTTTCATGCTCTTTTGTCCTTGACGCTCCAGCTGGCACCAGCAGTGGCCACAGCAAGTAGCGGGGAGCATCCCCCATGCCTCCGCAGCTCAGGAGGAAGGGCTGTGAGAAATCTCAGTAGGAAGCCTGCACAGCAAAGATTTTTTTTTTCCCTTTTTGAAGGTGCAATGTGACCGCAGAACTCAGATAAAGCTCCAAATGCGTCTGTCCTTGGGGGTGAGTACTTGCAACCAGAGCCTGTTGTACAGACCAAGACTGAAGTTTCCCACTGTCACAGATAGGAACTGGATTAGGCTCTTCACATATGATTTCTCCCCTCTTTTCCATAACTAAGAAGAAGTTCCAGCTATGGGGTTGCAATCCCTGCTGGCTCAGATGATTGTACTGCACTGGATTGCCCCACAGTCCACTTACTGGAGAAGGAAAAGTAGTGAAGAGAACCCCTGGAGTTTTAAATGATTTATAAAAAAAATAATAAAATAAAATAAAAATAGCATGGATGAATGTGACTCCTTGTGTCCTAATAAACAAACAATACAAATCACTGCCAAATCTACCAGAGGCTTGAATCTAGGGCTGAGATTTGTGGCTAGCCAGAACCCAAATCCAAACCCAGCCCTGGCTCCCTCCCAAGAGAGTCTGAATTTCACGTCTTTTGCTTTTCTAATGCTGTTGCTTATGCAGGGCCTGAAACCATCCAACATCCTCACGGTAAGTTTGGTTTCCTTCTTGCTCTGAGAGCCAGGGAATGGCAGAGCAGAGCACAGAGGGCTGTTTGTCTTTTGCAACCTACCTTCAGCTCCATAGATCAATTTGCAAAATTAAATTCAAGGCGTGAATGGCCACGCCGCCCAACCGCTCCAGTATCGATTTAGTCCGCGCTGTCTGTGCCCCGCGCAATATTTATGACAAAGACCATAAAAAAAAAAAGAAAAAAAAATGCTGCTTCTTCAATATTCTCTGACATTCAGCAGAAAAAGAAATGAAGGGGGAAGGAAAGGGGGAAACAGTCAGTTCCCAGAATGAAAAGCATGGACAGGCGTGTGAAACGGTTTTGTCTGGAGCAGGGTGACCAGGTGGCAGGAGGATGCTGCAGTTAGGAAAACACTCAGCTTTCCTTCCTAGCAGATGTGCCTGAGTAATTGCAATTTGGTTTGGCCCCCTACAAGCTTTGCTGAGGCAAAACTCCCTCAGAGGTTAAATTATTTAGCGTGGCAGGAACGAAGAGGAGAAAATGCTGTTCAAAGTTACCTGCTGGGGGATATTTTGATAGAGAAGAGTAGGGAAATCAGTATAAATAAAATCCTTGCTCAAATTTTTCTGGAGGTCTGGATGCTAATCTTACATCACAAGGATTACATGGATAATCTGAGCAGGTAGAATCCCAGCTGACTTTAACAAGGCTGCTCTTCCCAGTGTTTTTGAAGCTTAGCACTGTAGTGGTCACACTCGGACTCTGGTGAGCTGAAAGGTGCTCGCAAAGCCGGAGCTGGTGGGCAAGGACCCGTGTTAGCACCCAGATACCAAACCTGCTGTTCTTCAAACAAGGACATGCAGGAAATCTTTGCAGGACTTGCTCCAAACTCATACCTCTCAGCCAACGCTCACTAGGATATACAACAGAACAGGGAGATACTATTATATTTCTCACTTCCCCACCCACAACTCATCAGCTGGTTTTACCAGGGAGAAGAAATTTCAAAAGCAGCTTCTTCCCCAGCCCAGGCGAGGGACTAAACAGATTCACTCATTAGCTTGGTAGCACTGTTATCTTTTTTTCTCTCTTGCCCTCAATTTGCCGTCTGGGATATTACAATTCACTCCGATCTTTCAACCACTTCCCCTTTGTTCACCCCTCTTTTGTATTTCCTTTTCTGCAAATACTTCAGCAAATGAGCTCCCCGGCAGGAACGAAGGCATTTAAGGCTAATATTGCTACCCTTGCAGGAAAATGGTTTTCAAATTTATCATTGTGTATAGATCTAGGAAATATTTCATAGAGTAGACATTTTTTTGGGTTTTGGTTGTCTTTTTTTTCTGATACAGGTCATCCAAAACATTTCACAAGTTTGGGCTGATTAACGTGAAATTGTTTTGGTAGAAGAATAGGTAGTGAAGGGGCAATAACAATGTTTATCTTTCACATTCAGAGAATAAAATATTTCTGGATTTCAGCTGCACTTAGTTTTATATTTACATCAGTTTTATATAGCAAGTCTTTTAAAGCCTCAGAAATTAAAAAAAAACATTCATTTGGTAAAAATAATCACTTTCTTATCGGACTTCCATTTTTCTTAAATAATGCAAAAAATTATTTCCAGTTGAAAGGAGTTATTCTTCCTTTTCTCATAACAGTTATACGTCATTAATGGATTATAAGAGCTACATTTAGCCAATGAGCTAATAGAAATAAACCATGTGATTGGCAAAGACAGCTCTAATTAGAAAGACTTCCAACAAATTGACCACAGATGAGATAAAGGGCAGGATAAGTAAAAGTGCTATATAAATTACTTGCCATGAATTATCTGCCAGCTCAAGCAAACTGACAGTAATAGACCTGGGCAGCATATTCTGTCACCTTCCATTTCAGATCCTGATTTTTCCGGTGAAATCAGTAGCAAAAATCCTGCTCCACTCACTAGAGAAAGGTGTAAGAAATGTAACTTCTAGAAGGCTATTCTGTGTGTCAGAGATGGCTTTTGTGTCTCCATGTGTAATTGCTGTCTCCTTGCCTTGTACCTTGAATCCATAAGGTGTGTTCCATAAGGGAGCCAGAATCAGCTCCTGAGCACAAAGGACCACAGGAAGCACATCATCAGGGATGCAGGTAAGAGAGATAAGAGCATCCTCTCCAGAGATCATGCCTTGCTGTTATGGCACTGCCTTGAAAACAAGAAAAAGGGAATATTTCTCCAAGCAGAGAGATGCCCAATCTGGGATCTTGTGCCTGGTCAAGGGACAGCATCACTGTGGCCACCCGAGCACATCTGTGCTTACAGGAGCAGCTCTGAAAGCCAACCTGTCTGCAAGGCTCTTACTACATCCCACTGCCAGCTACTCGAGTCTGCCAATGGCCTGGGGATTTTGGAAAGTACTTCATCAATTTCCAATGGAGCATATTAAAAAAAAAAAAAAAGACTCTTCAAACCATCAGAAGTCAATATTCAGGATGACACGTATTGATGTGTCCATCCAGGGAGACAAAGGCCTTGCAGACTGCTCTCAGTTGAAAGCAAGGCTGGTGTGCAAGAAAAGGCAAGAAAATACTTTTAAGGAAGGTTTCCAAGTCTTTGGCTTTCATGGTGCCAAGAATATTTTCTGCATCGGACAAGGGTGCGTATGGCATGTTAAACAAGGCCTCGTAACAGCTATCTGCAGGGATTGTATTAGACGGCATGATAAATCATTTCAAATAAAGGTACGGGATGATATCCAGAGACTTCAGGCTTCAATCTAATTAGGCGTCTGGGAACAATGCTGAGCTGCTGGACAAGCGGGAGGCAGTGCACAGATCCAGGGTGCCATGCCCAGTACTTATATTTAGGGAACATCCAGACCTCCCATTCCATGTGGGTATGGTGCTGTGGGGTGCCATCGAGGTGGCCAGCAGAATTAGTGATGGTGGTGGTCTCGGTGGGGAGGGAGGAGTGGGATAAGCATGCTACCTACCCTTAAATCAGTGTAGAGGGGAACAAAAATCACCTTGTAATAAGGTTCCAGCACCAGGAAGCTTATATTTTTTCTGGTGACACGTCAAGGCCCATGACATCATGCCTCGGTGTCATGGCCCCACATCATTTTATCATGAGGTAATCAGGTCAGCCCCAGAGTAAGGGCCCTTTAAATCAAGTGTCAAGACTCAGGAGCTGTTTCTGATTGAATGACAGCCCTGGGGAGAAGGTGCCATTCACAGCCTCCAGAATGGGTCTGTCATGCAGCTGCAGATCTCAGGAGGGAGAGAGGGAGGGGAAAAAATATCCTCCAACACCCAGGTGTTGGTAGTTCGTCCTTGCTTGGAGGCAGCCAGATGCTTTAGCATTTCAGAAAGAGAACAGGAGGTGGGGGAAGGGGGAGGGAAAGAAATACCCTCTAGTTTTCACAAGGAGACAGACAGAAATGAGAGAGTCCATTAGATGTTAATAAATTATCCTGCAATATGCCAGGCAGACGAGGCCAGCTCCTTAACTCCATAGCTGGCAGCTCTAGGCAGATATGCCAGTTTATATGTGTCTGACACACACAGACTGCAATATTTTAATATTTTGCAATAACATGCCAGACTACATGGTGCTCTCCCCTGCTGCACCAAATACTTCCTAAGGGTCCACCACCAGCAGCCCTGTGATTTAAGACCAGAGTGAATATGTGACCTGCAAAGCTAGTTAAAGCGCTAAAATAAATTGCAAGAGGAGGGTATGGAACAATCATCATAGGCAATTTTTAATGGCAGGTTCATCATCCTGCCTGCAACCAGAGGGTTGAAGCAAATAACCTTGCAAAGTCCTCTCCAACGTAGTTTTTATGATTTCATGGTTTAGTGAAGTAGTGTTGAGAGCTCTGGGCCCTGTTCCACAGTTTGCTGCTGCCTGACCAGGGAAAACCAGAAAAAAACTTAAATATTAGAATATGCTTTACATTTATTTTATATCTCTTAATCCTAGTCTATTAAATGGCCTTCAAACCCAACTTTAGAGGCCTTCCTCCTTCACAGCTCCCAACATATGGTAGGCCAAGGAAGAGGTTCTGCCTTCACAAAGAGAGGTGTTCCCAATTGTGAAGGTTTGTAGCATTTATATCAGCCCCACAGATGACAGCCTTGGCTGGAGCAAATATCATGGCAATAGGCTCAGTACTTTCTCTGCTGTGTAGACCTGCAGAAGTAGCTCAGGACAAGCCCACAGTCTGGAGGCTATCCTATTCCAAATCTACCAGACACAGATCTAAAGCCTGGAAAGGGCCCTTGCCACCTCGCACAAAGTTTGATAGAGGTGAGTGTCTAGGTAACAACCTGAACCAGTAAATTAAAAATAGTTTTTACCTGTGATCAGAATATCCCTGCAGGCCTTAAAGCCAGGAGATGAACTGCAAGACAACCCATGTGTTATTTTTTTAGTCATCTCAGAACTTTTAAGATGATCTCCTGAGTTTTGCAGGGTGAATGTATGAGATTTGAAGGTTTGAGTCTGGCAGAATTGAAATAGTGCCAGATCTGAGCCCGAGAGTTGAGGTACAAAGTATTTCCCAGGAGAATGTTAAGCACCCTCACCTTGGGTCTAAATCATTTTGCTGGTGGGGGCTTACTCTGTCACCGGGTTCACTCAGAGCCTCACAGGACTGAGTCGGCAGTGCATCGGTTACACCATTTACCCAAATGAAGATAATGACATGACAAGCAAAATCAATTTTCATATGGTCTCTAAGCTGAGATTTGCTTCCAGAGGTTAAAGACACAGGGCAATACCCTTCAATGAAGCTAAACAATTTATAGCAGTTGAGGATCTATCCTTCAGAGCTTAACTGCTAAGAGCAGGGAGAAATTAATTTCTGAATCCAGTGCATGTTCAGCCAGGCTTAAAGTAAATGGGGATTATTATTCTTTTCAGGTGAAAAGCAGATTATAGAAATAAATATACATTGTAGGTTTAAAATAAAGACTCCAGGGAGACAGCTGGATTCAGAGAGAAATTAGTCAGAGAGCAACTTCTGAAAGCATTGAATATTCTTTGCCATTTCCCAATCGATTCTTGACTCAGAAAGCAAGAAAACAGCCGACACTTCTAATAGCTGCTTTTGGAAGCACAGTCTGCCCAGCAGCATGATTTGTGGGGCTTGCTTGAGTTCCTGGCAGTCGCTGCAGATGAATCAGTGGTTTCTTTTTAACATCTTCTGTGATGATAGTCTGGCAGTGAGACGAAGTGTTGCTTCCCTGCAATTCAGCTTTGCAGGATGCCATCCTCCTTGGTAAAGCAGATATTAAGGTTCAAAATCCGAGAAGGCCCTAATGTACAGAATATGTCCTAAAAATACCCACGCCACAGATCGATTTCCCCATTGCCAACATGTTTACACATTTATATTTTTATTTTTTTTTAATCTGAGATCAGTGCCACATTCTGAAGCAATTGGCCAAATGAATAATACCCTTTCTTTAGGTCTCTGCAGTTTTAACTCCCTGCTTTCCCTTCTCAAAGTACATGCAGAGAGGCTGCATAAGCACAGGCTCACTAGGGTAGGAAGGAACCTGAGAATCAGACCAGTTACCTCCCCTTCAGCTCTATCAGGATATTTTCAGTCCAAACCCTGCTTTCTTCTCCACAGAGTAAAAAAGGATAATCCGGGACTTGCTATTAAAAAGTGTATAGGTCCACAAAAACAAATAGCTAAATAAATAGAAGATTTCTGGGATATCGCTGCTCACCAGCAATCTTTCTATCAACCAGTCTTCCTGGCACAATCTTCCCATTAATTAATAGCTGCACAGTTTGGACCATTAAGGCAAGTCACAGTGCAGCACCCAAAATGTTGGCCTGGAACCTCTCCTTGCAAATGCTCTCACTAATCTCTCAGGAAGGGGCTCAGATCAGTCGGAACAATCAAGCCTCAATGATTCCTCAACAACTAATGAAATCTGTCAAGGAAAAAGAAGATAAATTGGGGGTGGGGGGTGGCAACCAAACAAAACCCTTGCCAGTGCACAGGGGAGTTTTTCGAGGTCTCTGCATTAGGAGACAAAAGCTTCTCACACACTCAGCTCAGCTTGATGCTATTGACAGCCAAACCTTTACAGCAGATTTCTCTCAGCGTGAATTCCTGTCCCTGAAGTGTGCTTTATCCCCTCTAAACAGCAAACAACAAAACAAGTTAGCGGAGGAGTCACTTCAGCTCTTGAAGGCATAACCATTGACTACAGGCTTTACCCTCCACCTCTGCATAAACACCAGCCGAATCCTGCACAAACAAATTATCTGGAGAATGGATTGAAAAGAAAAAAAAAAAAGCCACAGCAAAACACTAAACACAGCCTTCTTTTCACCTCTCCCAGCACTCAACCAGGCGCACTGAATGGATGTTTCCCTAGGGTTGAGTAAGGAGGGTTGACTTGGTGCTTTACAAACAGGTGAAGTACATATCCAAACCTGTAGTTTCTCGGGTTAAGTGTAAAAAGGTTATTAATACAATAGTAGATAGACACGAGCAATGCTGGGAATAAGCAGAACTGGCCAAGTATGTACATAAAAGCAGCTGCTAACTTGCTTTTCCCTTTCAAATGCTTCAGTGTTTGACACTTTCTGCATGACTTGCTACAGCAAGGAATCAATATGTTCTTGTCTTTATGCTTTCTTTAGTTTACTACTGAAAAATAATGGAGAAGATCTGTTACAGTTCATCATTTGTCCCAGCGCATTTAGAAATTCAAGGGATGGGCAAGTGTCTTCTGTTCCTTTATTCAAACACTGAAACTGACCCACTTTTGAGGCCTCTCAAATGCTACAATGGTCCTTTCTAGCTCTCATCATAGAGAAGTCATGGCAGGTGCTGCCTCATTGGGCCTCATCAGTCCTTCAATGAGTCAAAGGCTCACACAGTATGTCTTCCCATACATTATCCCCACCTTTAAAACTGAAAATAGAAACCATGGGTGTTGTGGCATTGATCCCCCAAAATACTTATACTTTCTCTGCCTGGTGCTTCAGTCATTCAGCTCTCTGCAGTTAGAGATTAAAGAAGTTTTGCCTTCTCTGTATGGTTGTTCCTTTACACTTCACCTTGGATCTGGGATCCTGACATTATTCAGGGTTCCTGAGAGCAAAGACATTGTGGTTTAATTCAGCCTTTGGCTTGAGATCAGCTGCCCCGGCTTGTGCTGATGAACGTGTTTCTCTGCATGGCACGGATACACAGTTGTGTTTGAAATCAACACAAATACGTAACAGGGAGAGAAATATCAGACACACGTCTCCTTCAAACATGATCTTGCTGCCCTCTTTCCCTGTGTTGTTAACGTATTAACTCCCTGTGTTGCTATTTTTATCACTTGAAGCACAAAAAGCGAGAGGTGGAAAGGACCTTGCGAGGCATCCACCATGGTCTCTTAGGGTGTGATTCAAGCCTCTTGTTCACAACCACAGCAAATGTGATGTGTGGGGAGTAACAAAGACAGGAACTGGTAGGGTAAAAACACTGTCGCCTTCCCTTGGTGGGCTTACACTGACCCAGAGCCACAGGGGTCAGGGCAGTCCAGAAATTCACTCTCTTCCCTGACATGTTCTCAGATGATCACACATCCTCCATGGAGCCTGGCCCCTCCATCCCTCGTATTCAAGAGGCTTTGGAAGATGCAGTCCCTGAGACCTCTCACAGAGCTTTGTGCAGCACCTATTTATGGTCCTGAAGGAGCCTAAGTGAGAGCACAATTCACCAGAAAGGATGTTCAGAGATGGAAAGTGCACAGGAAGAAACATGACCTGCATCTCAAGTAACAAGCCCACCCTCCTCTCTCCTGCCAAGAAAAGCCACAGTGAAGACAATAACACTCACTCAGCCGAGACCAACACTTCCAGAGCAGAGAATAAACTGATCCTTCCTTAAGCCATGTCTTTTCCTTGCATTTTCCAACAGCAAAACAACTTGCATGCATGAATGATGTACCTCCTGAACTCAAATGCTGTTTCTTCCCCTCAGTGCTTGGTATTTCAGCTGACAGCTGGGGAGGATTCCTGCAGGCAGGACTCCTCCTGCAAATCAAGTGCCAGCTACAGGTGTAAGGAAACAAGGCATTACTCCTGCACCTTCCAATATATCAGAATAAGTAAAGACTAAGTCCCAGTCCTGATTCTGGAACCAGTCTACTTCTGCTCCTAGTGAGGACCTCTAGTATCTACCAGAAAGATCAGAAAGCTGTTAAGAATACTAGAAAAATGCATGTCCCAATACACCAGATCAGGGATTTTCACCTTAATCAGGGAAGACAGTAAAGTTGCAAAATCCAGAGCTTAAACAGAACCAAGAATGGTTGTTGTTCCGTTATCTACTTTGGATTTTTTCAATGCTTTATTAGGAGTTGATTGACAAAAGAAGAAAAAAAAATTAATAAAAAAATCCATAGCCTGACTAGCAGGGAGAAGGAAAGAACGCAACAATTTTACAAGACTGATAAATTGAAACGAACACAAACTCCACAGCCATGACCTTTTAAAGTGTCACTTATACTGAGAGCATTGGCACGGAACAGTGCTTTTGATTTGTGCCGTGATCAAAAACACTGAGAAAATTCAATCTGCACTTTGTTGTCGGCTGAGGCTGATCAGCCTTTGCCAGGGTAATATAGAAAACCCCAGGATTTTTTGTGCTGCAAGGTAAGAGTGAACATCTGCCCTCCTTCCCCTTGGTTGCCCACTGGATCTACAAGAACTCTTTAGGGGCTATATAATATTGACATTTTTCCAGTCACTCCCCCATCCTAACACAGATTTCTCAAATTGGATATAAAGGTAGTATGGGGGCGGGGTGTCATTGCCAACACTGCTGCCTTCTGTCAAACTGCTCCTTCAGATAGACCTGTCAGTTTGGTAGCCACTCCATCAGAAAGAAGCACTTCTGTTTTCTCTTATGATCATCTACGTGACTGCCCTATGACAAGGAGACCCACCAACCAACCAGTAAAGCCTCCTTGTGCTGGGTGCTACAGGTCATGTGTGATGTTTGAAAGAGATCTTATGCTGTCCGAAGTCTGGTTGAGATGAGATCAGTTCCCTCCAAAGACACCTTCTTCAAAGATAGGCAGGGCTTGATTAGACATGAGCATATATTCTTGTCCAAGCCTGAATCTACACAGATTACGTCTGCATGTAAGGTCAGTCTCTCACAGATCTACATTTTACATAAAAATGTATGGACTTATATCAAGGATGGCAACATTAATGTAGACATGTGCTAAAAGTGGTATTGAGGAAATAACAGGAGCCATAGAGTCATTGAAGAGTCTGCCTGTGCCATATATTGTATAGCTAAAAAGGAAAATACTTCCAACATCACATTTTACAAGGATTCAGCAGGTGAACAGAAAATCCAAAGGAAGCATCATCACAAGAAACAAATTCTGGCCCAGGAAGTCATCTATTTCTATACTTTTTCCTAGCTGTTAACCAGAGATGGGACTGCCAGAGAGGAAAATTTAACCTATTTGTTTATTCTACCCTAGTGTGACCGGTTTCAGCTGAAAATATTTTGTATTACTCCCTTGTATGAGCCCAGAAGCTGTATAAAATAGAAGGTAAAGTTGGTATTTCTAACCAAAAAACACAATGAGGATATTTGCAGCCTGATTTTGCCAGCCCATAAACTATCACTTACTTATACAAGCTTTGGTTCATTTGGGAAAGCTTTTCTAGGCTGAACAGCAGCTCCATACTTTTTGAAATTAAAGCACTATTCTTTCTGATAATGAAGAAATCAAAAACTGAAAAGCCAATGTCTCTGTGAAGATTAAGTAACAGGATTGCTTTCTATTAATACAACATAGGAGAGAGGGGAGTAGGGGAGAAGTACTGGCAAAGGAGAAGGGTTATTGAGCTAACAGACAAAGCTGGTACAAGAACACAGGAGATGTAACTGGCCACAAACTGAAAAGTAGAAATTCAATTACAAAATTCCTCATCGTTATATCACATGGTTCTAGAAGGGCCATTTCATCAGGCCATGTAAGACCTTTTGGCCTTCAATTCCCAAGTAACACGTTAAAGTGTTATGGCCTTGTAGGGGAGTAAACTACGGCTCTGCCATGGATGAGTTTGGCTCCATGGGCAGAGCAATCAGCTGGGACGAGTAGAGAGAGTTTTTGCAAGATGTCCATTGCATTGGGGATAATTTTAGCAAGAATATGGAAAAAAATCCTTGCCCTCTTCCCCTACAGTGAACTATCTCTGAGCCAGCACAAATCTTCCCCCCTCATCCACACTAAGATGTTGCCAGGATAGCAAACAATGAATTGATTTCTCAGAGGACTTTTCACACTTATCAGTCTGGAAGACTAAGATTAATTCAACCCCAAATTAAAACAAAGGGACTGGCAATGCCTGGAGAGCCCTGGAAATGTATCTTTCAGAATCCTTTTTCAGCTCTTTATGGATTTCATGAAGCTGCACATCATTACAAAAGATTTGAAAAATTATGAGCTGTTTTTTTTTTTCCAGTCACCAGACAGTTGTCTTTATCTCACAGATTTTCTCTGCCCTCTCTCAGATTGCCTAAAAAATGGAATAAAATTGCAGTATTACAGCCTGCCATGGCTTCAAGACCCCATCCTCCAAACCCTGCCTTTGCGTCCAGATGACTTTGCCCACAGCACTACAAGTAATCCTTTTCTAAATGAAAAGGCAGGTGTGATGCAAACTTGTCCCCCCCCTTTTTTGTGTTCCTGAAGTATGAATAAAGAGAAATTCCTTAGCACCAGTAGATAATGCATGAATAATTCATCAGCCCCATGTTCTCTTCCAGATGTAGAGACCCATATGCAGATTCCTGTGCCTTTGAGTCTCCGGGGGGGAGCTTGGATACAATTGAGAGACAGACTTCTCTCACGCTAAATCTTATTTCAGCTCCTAAACCTGTGCTAGCAGCTTTCTCAGGCTGCAAGCAAACTCCCTGATGAATTCCCTCATCTCCTTCTCTTTGTTTGTTCTTTCTTTCATTTGCTTTGTCCGAGATGCTTGCACAAAATCACCCCCTACTTCACAACTCTTGCAAAAAGGAATAAAACATAGAGAAATGTTCTACATTTACCCACAGAAATACGTCTCTCTTATCATAGATGCGTATTGCCTCAGGTTTAACTGTGTGGACATACATCTTATTGCACAGAGGAGTGCTACCAGATTCTGCTTTGCATCAGACAGGTCAGAAAAAGTCCAGAGTCCTTCCCTGGCCAATTTACTTTTTCATTTTACACAAAGATGTTGGTTTGCATTAAAGGAATGGCACAACAACATTGATAAAGTATTCCTTCAGTTTTTAAGCTGCCTAATATAATAAAGAATATTAGTCAAAGCCCAAAAGAGAATCATATGTTTCCCCAGTCACAAATGTCATTAGAATTACTTTCCAGCTTTAGAAAGTCCTTTCCAAGTCATATCTTGAGTGGTAGTTACTAAATTAGGCTGAAAGTCTTCCATCTATTCTATTTTCTCCACAGAAAACACATTATTTTAAATTTATCTCAGAATGATTTTTTTTAATCTCTTTTTAATATTGATAGGGAAAAGGAGGGGGGTGTTCTGGTTTTCATCCAACAATATTCACATTTGGGTCCTTTTTCACAGTATTCAGAACTGGAAATTTTAGAGGTCTGTTTTTTCAATGTGAAATGTAATTTTTCTATGAAAAAAAAAAAAAGAGTTACAATTATTTCAAGGAGCTCACAGAAGAAAACATGTTAAAGTACTGAACATTAGGTCCAGCCACTGCTCTCTCCCAGCACTGCTAAGGCGGTCACCTAAAGGTTTCCCTTTGCCATAGAATTCGCATAACCAAGAAAGCTCCAAAACAGCGATGAGCGAATGCCACAAGAAGGACGTTGTGCGGTGAGAAAAACACAGTACTAGCTGAAACCTTCTCCGAAGTGTAGTCTTGCAACTTAAGAGTCAACCACAAAGCAACAGTTTACAGTACAAACTGCTATCAACTTCCAGATAGACCAGGATTAGTAATATTTACTTCCAATTTTTCCTGGGCTTCTATGGTATTGACTGAAAAAATGATGTTGCCACAACATTAAACATTATGCAAACACCTCAAACCAGAACATTATACTAGAGGGAACACCTTACTGCTTGCTCTCCCTTAAGTTTTATTCATGTTTCTCAGGAACTTGTGCAAAAAAAAAACCCCTCATGCAGCAATCCAAGAGAGCAGCAGGACTGTAGAGACAGAAAACAGAACAACTGGCCGCGGACAAGGGCTGTCAACTGCGGAAAGAAAAATTGAGAACAGATACAGAAAAATATTTTTCTTCATACTCGTTTATAGTCTTCTTTAGACAGTACAAGGAAAGCCAGCACGCACGCAAGAAGTCAGTCGCATGTGTGCCTTTCCCACTGACTATATCTTGCTAATCAACAGCACTCACACCACCACCAAACACTTGGAAGGTTTTACCACTCTCCTCACTCCATGTGGAGGACTTGTGAGGTCAGCAGCTTTCATACAGGAAAAAAAAAAAAAAAGTCTGAATTCAGCACAATTAAGTTCATTTGGGAGCATGCCAGTTCAGGGAAGGAGGATAGATCTTGTTTTAAGATGTGTTTATTTGCAATCCTTACACCTACGTACACATTCGATTATTAATGCTGGTATCATAAACAGGGCTCTGTGCGTGCCTGTTTCTCTGGGAAGAAGCTGAGAGGAAAGGAAATGAGAAAACATTTTCTGAAGTCCCTACTATGCTTATAAAATGACTACTCCAACTGTGAAATAATCCTTTGACTACCACAGATACCACAGATCAAAATTGTGGATGTAAATGTACTACCAGAACGTGCTTAAGTGTTAATTTCTATACAACATTAACACCAACAGATTACCTTTACTCCCACTTGAATCAGACCCACTGGGTCTACATCACCAGGGAACCTCCACCAACCGGAGCCACGCTTGGTCCCCAGCCTGGCCATCCGCACTGCCATGAGCAAGGGCAGCTGCTAACACTTGGCACCTGGTTATTAACATTTATTAGCAGAAGTATTCCGGGCTGTATGAGTCAGCCCTACTGAGTGCATGGGTATATTTAGGTGTATTACACCATGGCATAAGCCGGCTTGATCAAGACTCTGTTGCTGCTTACCCAGCCAGAGTATCATTCTCTTGTGAAAGCAGAGATGATGTGAGGCTGTGTGGGTGACCCTTAGGAACAGTCGCTGGAGGTGCTCACAGCCAGGCTAACACATAACTCATTTAGCACACTGCAAGTTTTACACGGTACAGGGAGAATTGTTATTTGAGAAAATCAGCAGGACATCAACAGGTACTCAGGGTCTGACCTCCTTCTGCACTTTTGAAACCCCCAGGAGAGAACCCAGCTGCAATTTAAGGCACCTAATTATTGTAGACACTCCCGGGTGACTCTGTGAGAACCAAGTAAAGATACATTTTCCTTTCCTCCCTGGATTAGAAATTAAACAAACACTTGATCAGCTGAATCAGAAGAGAGCAATAACATGAAACTTCTTCCAAGGATTCATTTCAAACTCCATATACCTTCCAATAAGACAGACTATCTTTTGCCTTGCAGTTTTTCTAATTTATCACTGTATTTTGATAATCAAATTATCAAACATTTGATTTGGGATTTAAAGCAAGAGAATTAGAACACAGAAAGCCAGGCAGGAGGGAAAGGAAAAAATTGGTGCCAGCGAGTACATCAACAGGAATGACACCCCAGAGGAAGAATCTAAGATATCCATCTATATTTTACCATCAAACCAGTAATACATCATTTTGCAATTAATTCTGAGAGCAAAAACATTAACTATTGATTCTAATTAGCTCTGAGGTTTAATTAGTTGTTTTCTTTCCTGAAGATCTCCAATGTAAAATAGCAGTTTGCAGTCCTGTGTTGTGCAAAAACACAACAGCTGGTAAGAGCAGAGCAGCTTTGGACACTAAAGGAGAATCCACTGCATTCAGTCTGGTTGGGAACTTTTCCCTGCTTGTTATTTAATTATGTGCAGAACAAATTTGCATTTTATTTGATTTTTAGCAATATTAAATCTGTGCTCTCAGGGAAGAGCCAAGCAATCCAAAAAAATTCTGAGAGTTTTCTGCTGAGCCCATCGACACAAAGAAAAAATATATTTTTATAGTTGCACACCCAGAAAGTTTGCCCAGTGGTTGGGGTGTTAGTGAAGGTCTCAGGACTTCTGCAACAAACTCCTCGCAGTGTTACAGACCTCTTCCTCATCTCCCATTGACACTGACTCCATCTAGCATGGTCCCAGGGGGCACTTCACTATCCAGAGTCACCTGCCTCTTTACTCTCCTTTACTCCTTCATTCTTCAATTTAAGGTCCAGAAACATATAGGTAGTGACTAAAGGACTGTCTTTTCCCAAACCTGTGTCAGGGCAGGTGCATAATTCAGGCTACAATAGGAACCTTGTGCCTTAGAGTTTCAAAAGAATTGGGCCAAACCTCAGGTGTTGTAAATCCCCAGAGCTTCATCGACTTCTGCACGATAGAAGTATTCTGTATCTGTTTTCTGCTGACCACAACTGCACCAAATTACCAAGCAAACCCTGGCACTAGGTGAATAACTGTATAATTAGCAGTGATTTAGACAGCTGGATTTTGCTTGTAGATGTATGTTTAATGACAGACCACACCAGAGCAAAGGGGTCTGATTTGAATTCTAGTATTCTTCAGCTATTCCACAAAGGTAAAGCCCATCTCAACAGCAGCATTCACATGGACTTGCCCTTTGGAGGAGAGCAGGGAAACAAAGCAGGTGAAGAAACCCAACAGAAGTTTCCACATTAGTGCCTCAAGTGCTCGGATGCTTCATCTCCTGGTTACAGTTTTCCCAAGACCGTTGTTCTCATTATAAACAGTTGACTCAGAAACATTGCAAAAGATTTCAAATAAAGCATTCCCGCCCCATCCCCTGCTGCTCTCTTCCCAATACACAGAGATGCTTAAAACAAACCAGATGTGCCACATAAGGCTGTTTTGTGATAAAATCCTCAGAAGGCTCTTGCTCTCCCAGCCTGTCCTCGAGTATTAGAAGTGGCCAGTTCATTTCCGTAAGTTATTATGCAAAATAGCCTGACAGGCCAGGGTGCTGGGGAGATGATTTCCCTTCTCTAATGTGACTTTCACACTCCCCTGATGATATACAGCTTTAATAAAAAGCATAAGAAGAAAGTACAGCTGAGTTGGGCATGTGGTGCACAACTCAATCCCATTCCCCCCTTGGGCACTAATTTAAAACATATCCCAGGATGCTGATAGTCATCCAGTGTGCTGAAAGCCTGGCAAAAATGCACACAAGTTCATGTGCTGGAAGGTCATAAACAGGCAATGTCATTTTGCATACAGATCCCCAGGTGAGCTTCATTTCCAACACAAAGGTAGGATGCATTTGACTCAGTTGATAAAAAGACACAAGGCGATACAAGTTGGTCCTGTAACACTGCTTTTAATCCCTTAAACGTTTAGGTAAGCATGTAGTTTATAACTGGGAGAGTTCCAAGCAGCCTGAGAAATCCCTGACACAGCGCAGAGATGGACATTCCGATTCTCATGTACCAGTACCAAATTCAAACCTGCACTGCCAGCCCACCATGAGCTCTCCTGGGGCTTGACCCACCTTCAGAAGTAGCTAAAACTACCCCATGGCTTTTCACAGCCCTTTGAAAAGCCCTGGGAAGCACAAATAGTATATTACAACTATACCCTAACAGCCCCCATCAGCCCAAATACCCCGAGTGCATGGGGACATGTTGGGTACGAGAGAGGGAAGGAAGTGATAGAAAAGGAGAGGGAAAGGGGAGAAGGGAGTAACATAAGTACACTATCTGTTTGTAATTGCTCAAATTATCTGAGCTGCCCTTTGTTGTAAGCTACCATTCTCTGCAGTCCTCCCATCCATCATTCAACCTAAATATTGCTAAATTCTTTGTGTGTGTGTCCGCTCAGGTATAAAGACCTTCGGGACAAACCACAGACCAGGCACATTCTGTGTGAGGCTTCTCATCCCCCCAGTAGCCCCACCTCTACAACCACTCATGCAGAAGGCTCCCATTTGTCAGAGTGGTTCAAACCCCTCATCAAAATTCAGCCAAATGGTGTTTGCAAAGTGACAACCCTCCTTTGGGTCATTATTATGTAAGGAAATAAATTGGAAAGAGAGAATGAAAAGACCCAGGTGAATGGTCACACAATGGGGAGACTGCAGTGATCCCAGTGCTGCCATGTGCTTCACATTCATCCTCAATGCTTTAAGTAACAGTCTTCTCCCCTTTCCAAAAACCACAGCTCTCTTTAATAGAAGAAAAGCTTATGAGCTTTCCCATAGAGTGAAAAGATGGAAATTGTTTCATAAGAGGAAAGCTGCTTTTCACTTTAGCTCCAGTAGCACCAGGAATTAATAATTTTCAGGATATCACCTAATGCAGGGATTATACTGAAGCAATTATGCCAAGGGAAAGTTACTACCTCAAATTTAATTTTGGCAGTCCTGGCGCCCTGAGCAGCACCATGTTGCACTGGGCATTATACAAACACAGGCAGAAATAAGGATTCTTATCCCCAGCCCAAGTCAAGTGGCCACACTTGATGGGGATGGGGAAAAAAAATGGTGAATTCAACGTAGGCTGCCATCAGATTACAGCAGTGAGGATGTTTTCTGGTTCTCAGGTAATAAAAACCATGTCTATTTCAATACATAATCTCTTTAATGAATCACAGTGGGTGAAGTCGCAGATGCTCAAGCTGAGGGGTACAGAGGGTTAAGATCACAAAGCAATCTCATGCTGTTTCTAGTGACAGCATTTGTCTTTGCTTCACATCACATTGCATTGAGCAGTGAAACATGCAACTAAAATAACTTCCAAGAAATTAATTGCCTTTTTTTTTTTCCAAATTAAAAAACTTATTTCTTTTGGAAATAGAGCCTGGGGAAAAAAAAAAAAAACACCCAAAACAAGTTCAGATAGAGTTCATTTATCTCCCCCAAAAATACAATTTGTTCTCCTGAGTCTCTTTTGAAAGGGCACCTTGACATTTGTAAGGGAAAGTATTTAGAGATGTGAATGCCATTACTTGCTTTCTCCAAAACTGAGAACTCCCAGTTGTGAAGAGAGGCAGTAGGTGCTGTACAAAACACAGAACAGAGCATGGACAGCCTCTATCCTGGGGGCTGTAGCAGAAGCTAGAGAGAAGAGGACAGACAAGAACCAGACAAAGAGACAGAGGATAAGAAACAAGGAGAGAAGGTTAGGGAGTGCAGGCACCATGGGCTCGTGTGGCAGCTCACCAGCAGCTGCCCAGCTCGGGCTCAAAACCTCAGTCCTGACAAACTGGAAATCATGACATTATCTTTGGTATTTGAAAGAGCCAGGGAGCTAAATAAGGATGAAAAATCCACCAGGGGAGAAAGCGATGAGCCAAATGATATTAATTGCCCTATATGTTTTGGTCTTTCTCGTGGCACAAAGGACACAAAAGAGACCCAGCTGGTCAAGAGGCCAGTGTTTCACACCTTGCGTATGCTTTCACACAAAGCTAAGGAAAAGAGAAAATGGGCTCACATCAAAGCTACCTTATTACTCTCTCCCTTTTCTCCCCCCCTATCCTGAGGCTATCTGGGGACATTCATATCCAAAAATATACAGGCATATTACAAAAAAAAAAAAAAAAAGTCCTGAGGATCCAATATCATTCATCAAAGAGACAGCCCATGCTCGTCCTGATGACAATGGTGCTAATCTTATCCCCTGGCTGCTGCCCAGAAGTGACATAATGCTTAGAAATGTGTGTTTGTTTTAGAGGCTATTTACCGCAGGAGGGGAGAGGGGGAGCGATGGGAAGGCAGGAAACTGGCTGGATTTGTGGGCACCACAGACCGGATCCTCGGTCTATCGCAGTCCATTTACACAGCCCTGTGTCACTGTTAAGACCCACCGGTGCAGACAGCACGGAGCAAAAAGGATCTTTGTGCAAAGGACTTTAAGTCCTTTTAGATCCCAAGTCTAGGGGAGCAGAATACGCAGGCGAGAATTGCAAAAGGGGGAGCAAAATATCAATTTCCTCTTTAATACCTGGACTGAGGTGACCCCGTCTAGCAGAAGGAGATACCCTCTTTTAGTCATCTTTTATTTCAGGACTGACTTTGTTTCTTTAGCATGAACTCTGGAGTGGTTTATGAGCAAGAGGACCTGCTCTTTAAGCATTGCTATGGTAAAAATAAGTGGTTAACTGGCGAGACATCAATCTGCATGAACTTCGGTCTAAATTAAGAACACTCCCATCAGAAATCCCAAATGCAGACATGCTGTACTCATGCAAAGCAAAGCCAGGTTCCTAATAGGAAAATTACTTCAGCATCTTACCAGGTTAATCTATGCCATTATTAAGCCTTCCTGCCAAATATAGGTCCCTCATCCAGATCTGTGTTGGAGGCGCTGTAGTCAAACCAGTTGTTAAAATCACAGCCAGCTCCCAAACCCCTTGTCAAAGCCTAATTTCAGAGCACCCAGGTCCTGCTCTCCTCAACGTGGGGCTTTCCGAGCTGCTCATCTTAGAGCAGATAGGGAAGAACTGAGCCCCTTTCTGGCCTGCCACCCTGCCCCAGGGATGGGGGACACAGGAACACCCTGCCCATTCTCATGAAACCACAGACAGCTCTATCCAGAGAGAATGAGACAAATCAGGTTTTTAAAAATGGATGTGAATTTTACATATATTTATATATACGCACATACATATGTGTCTGTGTATATATTTATCTCTATGTCAGATACAGCATGATGGGTAGCCTGTAGTCTCAGGGACCATCAAACAGGAAATGAGGTTTGCACTATTTATCCTGAAATAGATATATAGGGACTAAGGAAGCAAGGGAAACCATTTTAAATCATGATTCTAAATGCACATTTCATGTAGTTTTTACTAATCCACTGGTTTCTAATTAGTACCATGTGAGAACAGAGAATGCTATTTTGAAACTTAACAATATAATAACTTAATCACCATTACATAATGATTTAAGCTCCAATATGTTTGCAACCAATAAATATTCAGAAGGCATAAAATGATGGCCTGATTAGATCTAAAATAAACATATTTCATTTAGCGCTTCACTTTCTTGATATGAGCAAAAAGAGACCCCACACAGAGTTTGCACCAAAGCATGTTGATTCTCAAGGCAAATACACTCACCATCTCCCCTCCCTGATTATTGCACCTCTCTTTGCTAGCTAGAGGAACAGCTATCAAGACATGACACGTTGTCCCCTTCCTCCTTCAGGGGATGCTGGAGGTGGTATTCTGTAACCAGGCATCTCTGGATCGCAAACCTTACCAGAAGGAAGGCCTGAGACTAAATCTGATATGGGCGATGAAGTGCTGGGTGACCCTTCAGGGCATTTTCAGCTGACATTGCACACCTTGAGCTGTAATCTCTGCAAACAGGCAATGAGGAGGATCAGCTTCTGCCTTAGAAATCATGTCTCTAACAGAATCACAGAATCCTCTAGGTTGGAAGGGACCTTCAAGATCATCTTGTCCAACCATCAACCTAACTCCACCAGAAAACAAACAAACAAATAAACAAAAAAAAGAGCTATTGGAGAGCAAAGGCAAGGAGAGAGGACATAGCAGCACCAAAAAGAGAACCCATCCTCTGACTCTAGGATTCAACATCCTGCTCTCACTCAGCATCTCCAACAGTATGCAACCCATCAGGACACAGTCAAGCACCAAGAAGAATAACGCTGAGAATTCTTGACTTCTAATCATAGAGGGAAAATGTGCTGAGGTTTATTTTTTTTAGAAAAGGTATTTTTTCTTTAGGAGGAGTGTTTTCTACTATGAATTTCATTGGAAAAGCAGAATGAAAAGATGGGAGTGAGCGAGCCAACTTCTTCAGTTACAACCCTGGCAAGATTAATAGCTAGCCTCATTGTCCTAGGCTCCACAAAGAGTAATGGGCTGGATAAACTCTGACTTATTGCCTTATCCTCCCATTGCCTTTCAGAACAGTTTTGTCTGGCTTTGTCCAAATAGACTGATATGACATGTAAAAATTACTTTTTTTTTTTCTTTGAAGCCTTTGTGTAAGACTCTTCAAATCTGGCTTAAAAGTAGGCCAGAGGAAAAAAAAAAAATAATCCATCCTTCAAAGAACAGAAGTCAATCCCTGAATCCAGCCTGTTTTGGGTACACAGGCTGTAGAAGGTTGCAGAAGGCCAGTGTAACATACAAAATCTCCCTAGAACACTAATCTGTGCCTAGCAATTCGATGAGATAAAAATTTGATAACACATTGCCTGGCTGTGATTGCCCAGGGAAAAACATCTCCTTCATAATAATCTTATTATAGGCTAGTAGAGCTATTTTTGTGCCTATTCTTTGTGCGGAGCAATTTATTTTTATGGCTAGTAAAAGGAAATAAATTTCTCGGAAATGGCTCCTCGGTGAATTGGGGTCTGTGTAGCTCATTTTACGTTTATAGATAAGCAAAAGGTCAATTGAATGTTATGTCTTTTATTGCATGGCCTGCTAAGTCTTCACGTAACAGGAAGAAATAATACAACCACTCTACCAATCCCCTCCAGGAGCCCTGTTTGAGGGGACCCTTCTGTTTTGGGAGGTCGGAGCAAGACACGGAAGATCAGCCGCTTGTCGCAAAGCATTTGTCTTGCTTGCAAGATTTAATAGACTGCACAAGATCAGATATAGTAGATATTGCTACTGTGAAGAACACCTTGGAAGGAATGTGCTGGGACCCTCTAGCATTCTCATCAGTTCTCATCACGCGTAGATATACCCAATAGCATTCACTTACTAGGTAGTGTTTGGTGTCTTCTGTGGAGCTTCCATCTCTGGTCAGAAGATGCTGCAATGCATGGAAGCATATCCCCTCTCAGGTATGTTAGGTATAAAGCTCAGAGCCTTAGAGCACTGCCTTGCTTCAGTTTTGCATGCTGAGAGTCACCCTACTGAATTACATCTCACTCTTTAACCACTCTGCCTTTTCTTGTGACGCACTTGGCATAACAGGGGCCATGATCTCAACTGACCTTTAAGAGAAAGGATTAATGTGAAAACAGTTAATGCAGCAAGTGTGATTGCAAAACCTCACAGCATTCTACTGCTGGGGAATAAAAAATAAAAGCACTTTGTGAAAAGAGCAGCTCCTGTGAACACCTACCAGCACGTTCTTGACATTTTGAGTGTGTTCACAGGTCTAACACCATGCAGAGGGCAGCGAGTGCCAGGGCCTGGTATTTCTAAGCTGTACTGTATTTTCTTCATGGACATAAAACAAAAATACATGCTTCACAGATTCAAACAGCTGCTCATTACACATGCACAGCTCTCCACTTCCATCCTAGCTTCCTTTTAGGAATCCTTGCTATGAGACCTCTCCTTTGCCCTTAGGCTCCCTTCTTTTTAGAATTGCCTCATCCTTTTCACGCACCAGCACCCATTGTCTACAGGAGTAGGGCAGAGCCTAGTGCTCACTGAAACCTCTGATCCACTGTTTGCCCAAGAAAAAGAAACAGCACAGACAAAAAGGTCTCCAATATTTTTGGAGTGAACCCATGGATGCACATCTTCTTTATGATCTTGTTGCAGTGCCGAGAGAGCAAGTCTCAACTATACCTTTCAGAAGTTCTGCCAGTTTGATAAACAGAATGATTCTCTTGCTAATAAAACTGTTTGAGGAAGACAAGCCTTGCACTTCCACCTTTGCTCTGATAGATTTGACCTGTGTGCTCCTGGGTCTACAGAGACACAGGGAATGCAAATGAACGATGACTGAGGCCCCATTTCCAAACAAATCACACCCTAACCTCATTTTAGATGTAGTTAAATATCACTACCAGGTATTTAAAGCTAATCAAAGAGAGCATTACTTAAATAGCTTCTTAGAAGTTCTAGGGTAGAATGGCTGCTATTACATTTGTGTGTGTATTGTCCACGTGGCTCAGCATCTGCACCCTGCACCCTTCCTGCTCCCCTTTCTCATTCAGCGTTTGATATCTGAGTTACGTGCCGGTTACGCTGTTAAAATGAGCTCTTAGAAATAACCTTTTCCTCATCCACTGAAGCAGCTACAATTCCCTGACATAACTCATCTAATCACCACCTCAATGAGCAGGGCTTAATCTAAATGCATGTACTGAGCACCTGCCACATGTACTCTTCATTTATCTTACACGGCTTTACATTAAAACCAACCATGGACCTTTGATACATTATAGATGACTATATCAGGCTGTACACAGTGTAAATTAGGACCAGGCACTCAAAGGACATTACAATTATCTCCTCACCGATACATAGCTTTAATTAAGCTACTGCCACCTTGAGGGATTAGCAATCAGATCCTAGGCCATATATGAAATGCGAAGTGCTGATTATTTTGGCACCCTCAGAGCACTTGAGCTGTAAAAATTAAAATGCCTTGGAAGGAAGAGCTCGTTGTAGCTGAGAGATTGTATTACCTGCCAATGCAACCGACTGCACGTTCGCTGCAGTCAAGAAACATCCCTGAGACAAGCCTGAATTTTTTAGCAGGGGGAGAGCAGACAGAGTTCACTGTTGACTTGGCTGAGTTGACCGTATTCCACACAAGAGGTAACTGGAAGTTCAGCCTTTCCCCCCCCCACCTTGTCTCTTTGTTTTAAAGATAGTCTGTAAGTGACAGAGTTTAGCTTGTCTAACCTCTTAAGGTTTTTTTCCCTGCACATCTTGTATTCTGCTGTTGACTTACCAAGAAGCGTTCGTTTCCTTAGGGAACAAAAATGGTTGAGGTCTAATGGGCTTGTTTTTCCAGCTCTCACCGCCGAGGGAAGAAGCCTGGCTGCAGTCTCTGTATCTGCAGTAGGGCTGCAGATTGCACTGCAATTTTCCAATTCTGCCCTTAGAATAATGACCATGACTCATGGTAACAGGCTTTCCACAATGCACATGTGGAACTAAAAACTCCAACTAAAAACCAAGCCCACAAAAGCCTCCAAAGCATTTTTAAAAAGGCTGCGTGTCCATGCTCAAGTCCCTTCACTTGACTCCTTGTCACTGGTGCTGTCGTAGCACCAATAGACAGGACACAGCAGGAGCCCTGGGTGGTTTTTTAGTTGCACATTGGCCTGTAGAAGCAAACACAAAGTTTTATACACCACGTTGAATGGCAGAGGTGAGCACCTTGGTTCTCTTTCCAACTCCAGAGCCATATTGCCTCCAGGCTCTTTGCAATTGAGCACTTGTGGCTCCCTGTCAGCCATGTCAGGTTGGAGAGACCACGCTCTTCTGACAAAGGATTCCAAAACAGGCTCTAAAAATGCAACTGCTAGGAGTAACACCCATGAACTCAGCCTCAGAGATGACACCTCATGGCACTGTCCAACAGAGTGTCATTTGGTAGATGTTTGTATATCTTGGAGCTTAACTCAGACCTCACCAGTCAGATGAACTCCCTGCACTTCAGCCTGGATGTCAGCTTGCTCACTGCCCATCTCTACCTGTCACATGTGCTTTTCCCCATTCTGCAGAGATGATGGCAATAAAGTCAATAAAGCTCTTTCTTTAACGATGGGGTGAATTTCATGAAGCTGTAGTCACAGGATGTAATAGGAAATGTAATGTAAATTCTATGGCAACGCCATTTATTAACTACACGAATTTACTGTGCATAAAAATCCATAGAGGATGCCACAGCAGTGTAATGGACTAAGGAAACTCACATATTTAGAGACAATAAAGCCATCTGAAGTGATACAGCCAGTTACTACTGTAAGAGTAGACAATTCTGTGAAGCAACAAGCTGGTTCCTCTCAGAGTTGCCCCTTCAGCATCTCTCACAGGTCTTTCAGAGCCTGCTTCCTCCCTGCTCAATAGACTTCTAAGCACTCTGTCCGTGACTTCATTCCCCTCTCTTTTATAGGTACCCCAGTGTCCTTAATAGAGCCTTAATTGCACGGTCCTTAGTCACATATGTAATGCCCTTCATCTGGAGATGAACATCCTGTGGAACAGAGAACGGATATTTGAGACCTTCTGCAGACCATGGTTGTTCCAAGCCAGATATCCACGTTTTTTGCATGTTGAACAGCTAAGGAAGTCCACAGGATCACTCACAACAAACACAGGCACATGCACGTACCCTTAGGACACTGCTCAGGGCTGACTGCTGTTTTTTGGTTCCTTCAGCATAATGCAGGAAAGACAAAGCATCCTTTTTACTAGAATGGTGTTTGGGGTGGATGCAAAGCAAAACAAAACAGTGAATTCAGATGGAAAAAAGTTTACTTATCTTTCAAATTTAAGCTTAGCCACTAGTCCTGAGGACTAGCTTTTGAGGGTATGGGAGCTGTGCTCCCATAGTCTGCTCTGAAGAATCCATTCTAAAATACATAAGATATATTTTCTCTAATAAAGGCTCTTTTATAGAAGGGGATATTGCACGTGCCTGTATATTTAGCTCTCTTTCAGAAATGTGCTAAAAGCAATTCAGTTAAATGATCCCAGTACTATGTAAGTGATATATGTCTCTAGATATTTAAAAAATATACTTTAGATGAGCAAGAGGTAAGCAATTGTTTTGGTGATAGGAGGCAGCCAGTAGTAATTCAGAAAAGCATGCAAGCAGAAGAAAAAAGAAAGAAAATCAGCAAAATCCCAAGACATTTCTTAGCTGAGAATTTCCATGGCCAGCAGAGCTATGTAAATACTACTGTTTTGATGATCAGCTGGTCTCTGTGGCATTGCTGGAAATTAAACATAGCTCTAGCGATGCTAATGACTTTCTGTTAATTTTCAGTAGCACTACAGGATTTAAAACCTTCTCTTTCTCACACCAGTGACTACATGTACCTCATGTACCTCTCATCGCTATAAAAACCAAGTATGGACTCCTCCCAAAATAAACGGAGCAGAAAAAACATGGGCTTCAAAAGGGTCAACTCTGCATTTTCCAATATATACATGAATTCATAAAGGCAACAAAATGGATTATTTTTTAAATTTTCATTTATAATTAGTGCAATAAAAGAAACTTTCTTGCCTCACACAATATTTTTAATTCCATAAAAGAAAGAATATTAAAAAGGAAGGGAAACTGAAGACAAAGCCATGCTGTTTTAACAAAAGCAGCTATTACACAGATTGCCAAAATTGAAGTCAGCAAATACTATACATGAACAAGCTGAACACACTTCCACCTTCTCTAAGTAGACATCTGGACACACATCACAGAGATATTAGCATCGCCAGATGTGCAGAATTCTCTAAATTTAATGCAGGATTGGGGTTTTTGTTGTTGTTTTGAGGTGGGGGTTTTGGGTTTTTTAAAGTTCATTTGCATTGCTTAAGAAGTAGACAAGAAGGTTTTGAAAGGTTTCTGAACTGAGTGGTTGTCAAATGCCCAACATAAATCAAACTTGACAGGGCAACATGGAATGATGATTTTACTCCCTCCCCCCCCCGCCCAGCACCAGCTTCTGCTGAGATCAATATAGATTTCCAAACGTTTAGAGTAAATGTACATAAAATTGTTCCAGTACCATAAACATTCCTTTCATTGTTTTTTCTTCCCTTCTTTTCCCCCAGATGCCATTTGGATGGGGCTCTGCAAGCCCTCCTCCATTTGACACTCTGCTTTCCCCGAGCAGGCTGTCAGTATTTGATTAATGGTTCAGATCATGCACACCACATTTGCCAAAGACATGAAATACTCTGTTCAGCTCTGACTTTGCAAGGCACATTCTGCCTCTGATAAGCTGCCTGCAATCCCACAATATATTTTCATGCCTTGCTTTCCACGAGACCTGTGAAATTTCTCCCCAGCAGTCAAGCCACAAGCTGAGGTTTTTCATGGCAGGTGGCCCAACTTTGTTATTGTTTCAACTGCACAATGATGTGGATGGAACCACATTGGTCACGTATTGTACATGAGTGTTATATACATAAAAAAAAAGATAATGTTCCCATGGTGCTGGAGTTCTTCTTGAAATTGTATATGGAAAATGATTTTGTGTGTGTGTCTAGAATTGACTTAATGTACAGAAAAACATACAGAGAAAGAAATGGAAGAAATATCTGGGCTGATATGTATGTTTATTACTGTTCAATCTCCAGGGATATTCATCTAAGAGTTTCTCTTTAGGCAGCAAATCTAGTAAATGAGATTAATCAGAGTCCTTGAAAACAATAGTTCAGATGGCAGGTGAAGAAGAGCGGTGCGTGCCTGCTGCACAGACCCGGAGCAATAACCCAGTCGAGGTTTTCATGAGAAACTCTCCCTTCTCAGTCAGGTCAGAAGCACAGGGTGTGGGAAAAGTTTTGGGGTGTTTTTTTTTTAGGATGTTGCAAGGATTTTTACTTCTGGACACACGTACTCGTCTAAAGCATCTTCTATTCCAGAAGGTCAGACAACTGAGTAAGTCCAGCTGGAATAAGCTTTGCAGCTTGGATAGGTACTGTCTGGCTTGACATAAAAGGATCTGAACTCCACAATTAAAGTTCCAAACACTGATTACACCAAAATCATTTTAGCTAGGAACTTCACAGGGTTGCTATTTCTAAAGCAGACACAAGGGAAGGGCCAATAATTTGCTGGAGAACCTCTTTACAGCCGCAGAAAGGAAGATTGCCGCACAGAAAAAGGAGAAAATTGATTGATTTTTCCTTTTCTTCCTCATTGTCGTCCCTCATAGCTTTAATGGAACCAAAAATCTAAAGACCTAATCTGTGCTATAAAGCCAGTTCCAGCACAAGCATTTAAAGACACTGAAGTTGCAAAAGTTTAACACTAATGAGACTGAGCACAGCCCCATCCTCACGCTGCTCAAACAGCTGGATTAAGTTCTGTTCTGTGCTTGATACAGAAAATTTTGAGTACCTCCTGTTCTTTAATTTTCCATTAATTCTTAAGTTTTCTAGGAACTATCTAGTACAACTGCGAGGAGGATCTAATGTCTCCAAGCCAGAAAAATCAAGCAGTAGCCACTGAAAACCTGTATGTGCTCTTCTTATTTACTACTTTATGTACAATGGAGGCCCAGAAGGTCACAAGCAGGTTTTACTGACTGCTGTAGAAGTATATAAGAGCGTAACTGCAGCTTTGAAAGCTATTCATTGGAAAGCAAGAATGGCTACTTGCCATTTTTCCAAACAAGCCAGCTAAAGAACATTAAATCTGCTTCTTGATAAACTAATTTAACATTTATAAAAAAAGGCACATTTCTACACAAATTTCTTATCTCAAACCATGGAACTTATTGCCACAGGATATTTTACAGAGCAAAGCAGCAAGGATTACAACTTTTGGCGTTCATAAATCAAACACTATTTATTTTTCTGAATCTCCTTAGTTTTCATCATCCCTTTGGTAGCCTGAGCCAATTCAGCCATCTCAGAAAACAATTGCAGGAATGCTGCGAGTTTTCAGCTCTCACCCCTGCAGTCTTTTCCGCCCTCCAGTTCCAGAAACTCACCTAGACTAAATGTTTATAGGATAGAAGAGTTGTCAGACACTTATCCTTCACCATCTGGCGGTAATTTGCACCCCCCCCAAAATAATCTCTTTTTAGGAGTTCAAACACAAAGTTCAAAGGAAAACCTAAGAATAAACAACATATTTCACCTGGTATTGAAACCCCATGAGAATTTCAGCATTACCTGATTTCATCTTGAAACCATAAATCTTCCCAGGTTTACACCAAGGTTCAGGACTTTGCTGGGACAAACTGAGACTTTTCACGGATTTTTTCACACCAGCTTCACATGATCCTCATCAACGGCACTAATGAGTTTTTCAGAAGGAGAAAACAGACCTGAAAAATCCCAATTTTTGAGGACACTTATAGTTTAATTCTCAGGCTACATTTGAATGGCTTCTATTCACCTTCCTGTCTGTAACAGGATAAGACAAAATAGCGCATGCTCAAAAGCACAGCATGGTAGAAGTTGGGTTGAAGATGTATATCTTGGGAGCCAGTTTCAAACTTTGTGTAATTCTTAATGGGAATACAAGTATTACAGTAGCTAACAAATTTCAAAGAAATAAAGGTCATTATTTGAAGATGAAAGATTTCAAAGACTAAAACTCTCAAAAGACAGCCCAAACCCTAAAACCCTGGCCTTCCTGCATGTGCCATTTTATTGTTCATTACTATCTGCACTTCTGAAGTCTGAATTAGAAATGCTATAGGTTTTTGAGGAGGAGTCGTTCTCACATTGCTCAGTGGCCACAGTTAGGGGCACAAGAGCCCTCTGAGACTCTTATTCTTGAATTATTAGAGAATTAAAATCCAAAGTTTACAATCTCTTTTTTTAAGCAAATTGCCACTTCGTAATCTGCCTATTGCTCCCAGCTATTAGAGTTTATGTGTACTTTGATTTACTATCACAAAAAGGTACTTTGAGGACAAAAAGACTCCTAAAGGAGGGATTTTATTAATATTCACATCACTTGACATTTGTGCAGAAACGTTGTCCTAAGCTAACAGAACACGATCAAGCTCAACCTTCTGAATTTATGCTTTTAGCAAGTGCCCAAGTTTAATGCTTGTAAACCCTTATCAACTGCTCTTCAGTCCCTGCCTTTAGAGCATAATCTCCACCAAATGCTGCTGCAAATGTCCTCCAAATGACCTTGAAAGGAATCAGAATATGCAGAGTCCGTTTTGAGGAGCACAACAACTTGTTTTGAAGACTCAAATGAAAACGGATATCAAAACCAAAGAGGATTATCTGGGGTTGCCTGGGGAGGGTGATGCCTCAGTCACCTCCTACTAACCAATTTACTTGAGAACATGATACAGTGTGAATTTACCACTGAAATAAATGCCCAGTCCTACATAATTTGAAGGGGAAAGAGCAGTCAGCTGTGTCATATGTATCAAATGAAGAATCTCAAGGTGCTTTTTTCAGGAAACAGAAGCCTCAGGGGATTAGGGAAAAAGAATTATTATTTCCCATATGGGTTCCCAACCTGCTTATTGAGCAGATCCATATCAACAAAACCTGTTTTCCAAGCTCTAGCAACTTAAAATGAGTTGTATAAGCTTAGTTTCTAAAGCCCCAATAATTAGGTATACAAGCTCAATTGGCATCTACTCATTGCTAGGCTCAGCAAAAGAAGCAAGAGTTGAATTATTTTGGAACACTGGTAGACAGTTGGGGTTGTTCAGGCTGGAGAAGAGAAAGCTCTGGGGAGACATGATAGCCCCTTCCAGTACATATGGAGGGCCTTCAGGAGAGATGGGGAGGGACTCTTTATCAGGGAGTGTAGCGATAGGATGCAGGGTAACAGTTTTAAACTGAAAGAGGGGAGATTTAGATTAAACATCAGGAAGAAATTCTTCACCGTGAGGCTGGTGAAACACTGACACAGGTTGCCCAGAGAAGCTGTGGATGCCCCATCCCTGGAAGTGTTCAAGGCCAGGCTGGATGGGGAATTGGGCAACCTGGTCTGGTGGGAGGTGTCCCTGCCTGTGCCAGGGGGGTTGGAAACTTTTAAGGTCCCTTCCAATCCAAACCATTCTATGATTCTATGACTTTTAGGCCAGAAAGAAGTCACAGCTGCGCTGTTCTCTTGCAGAACAGAAGTCAAGAAACCATACACAGTCATTTCTCTAGCAAATTCACAGCTACTGTTCAAGTCAGTGCATTTTAAATGGAGGAGAGAAAATCCACAGCAGATCTGGGTAAGTGGTCAGTTACCTTCAGTGTTAGAAAGAGCAGTGTTCTACTCCAGCCAGCTTTGTCTTCCAACCACTGGATCTCATTACATGCTTTGCTTACCACCTCTAGATTAATGGAGCTGTCTACTATCTATTAGTGGATCAAATCACCTCTTAACCTCCTCTTCAATAAACTTAATAGATTGAAGGAAAGGAACATTTACCTTTCTCAAAAGGGTGTGAAAGAATACAAGTCCTTCCACATCCCCAGAACAGAGTTTATGCAGGAGATGTGATCAGTGGCAGATGTTGTACCAGTCCCCAGGGCCAGTGAATTCAATCCAGGTTGGTTGAAAAGTTGAGAAAAATACAGATTTGAATGGAAAAGTCTAACAGTCACCTAATGAAGATTCCTTCCTTTCAGCCTTTGTTGGCTCCTAATACAGTATTGCTTTTGATATTTCCCAGTGCCTGGCTTTTCCAGCAAAGACAGAAACAATATGCAGGGGATTTGGGGTGGGAGTTTTTTTGGTGGTTTTTTGGGCAGGGTTATTGCTGTTTTTTTCATTTATTTTTTTAAATACTTCATATCCATTGTAAAAAGCAAAAAGAATGGCAATGCACAATCACCATAAAAAAAGAAAAAAAAAATCTTTCTTTTCAGTCCATTCCAGTAACCTATAGAACCAAATCAAGAAACAGGCAATTATACCACAAATATTATAATAGAGATGCACTGTTTACGATGCAACAGCATCCCTTTAGACTCGAGGGGGACCAATCTCTGCTCGCTTGCTAAAACTGCAAACAGTTGGCTGGACTATAAGCCACCTGCGGCTCAGCTGTGCATGAATCTAGGGGCTGTTACTGTATTTTTAGACAAATGCTTTCACAAAACCTGAGACTATCTAATATGAAATCACCTTTCAAAGCAAAGAAAACAAAAACCCATGGTATCATTACCATTTAGGAGAGCCTACATGTTTCATGGTTGTTTTGAATACTGGTGAATCCAAGAGAATAAGGCTGGTTTCCAAGTATTTTCTCAGTTATCTTCTGTTATTGGCACAAATAAGACCAATTGCCAACTTCAGAACTAACCTCACAATTTACTTATAAGATTTTGCCACCATTGTGTAAACACAGCTGAGAACCAATTATCAGAACTAATAATCAAGTTCCTGGTATATGAATATGTATACAGTTTTCATTGCTTTAATATTCTAGTCTTATCATTCCCTGAGTCCCAGAATATTTCTGCCAATAAACATGTTCATTCAAGTACTTGCAGGGAGCCAGCATGCAAGGGGCATGAGAACTGGTGAAGTAAATTAATTTAGAAAGAGAAACAAGGAGAAAGAAAACCAGCTGAGTTGCTGAGCCCTCATCTCCCCATTTATTCTTCCTTCCGCTTCTCCCAAAGTATTTATCACGTCTCTTGACTTTGTTATAACAGAATCTCAAAAGTAGCAGCATCATCAAAAGTAGCAGCAGCGGGGAGAGAAAAGCAGGAGGTGGAAAAAGTCCCAGCTCTGTATGATTTGTTTCAAGATAGGGCTTCTTCTGAGGATTAATGAGTATGTCCTGCTCAAAGATGAGACTCATCATGATTGTTACCTTTAATAACCCCGCTTCCTCAGAAGAGTCCTCAGTGTTGAGGAAGAGACTGTGAGCCGGCAGCTTGAATTATTCATGAGGGCTGGTGGAAAACAATCATCTGCTCTGGCATTAATGGTCTGTAAAGAGTTGCTTTTGACAAAACCATTTAACACCAGCAATAAAATAAATAAATTAATAAGGGGGAGGGGGCAGAGAGCACAATAATGATGTACTGATGTAACACACCCTGGACAACATTGGTTTCTTAGATTGCAGATCACAGGCTTTTCCATCAAGTCCCCCTCACAAGGGGAAAAAAAAAAAAAAAGGAATCTAAGAAAAGGAATCTTCTTGCTCTGAAATGGTGAAATGTTGGGGGGATAACTTTGGCTTGGAGTTGGAGAAACAGCAGACCTTGCGTAGGAAACCATGTTTCCATGAGTTTCCTCTGCAAGAGAGGAAACTTTTTTTTTCCCCAAGAGACCAAATTCTAGGTAATTACATCTCTGTTCTGAGCAGAGGAGGAGGCATGGAAATTCTGGAATGGTTTTCTTTGGTCGTCTTCATACAGCAGCAGGAAAGCGATTCAGAGGGGGAACAACAACAGATCTTCTGGCTCCACCTCTGTCATAGTCTGGGTGGATTTCCATGGTTGATTTCTACACACAAATGTGACACTTATTCTCTCCTTACTAAAATAAGGGTAGTTAACCTGTGTACCACACCAGGGACTTAATCTCATCCTTTAACCTGAACTCAAGTGAAGAATTTTTTGTTGCACACTTCGCTAGAGTAGGCAGTTGAATTATATCTGTCAGATCCACTTGGTAGCAACATATAGAAGACCACCTTTGGATACAGTTTTGCACTGTTTTCTTCTATCTAGCACACTCCAACCCATTTGGAAAGCGTGGCTTTTTGAGGGGAGGGAAATAGTAGTACTTTGCAATGCTATTGTGGCCTTTTTGTTTCTCAGCTCTTGTCAGGAAATAACATCAGGTTAAATTTTCACTTTAATCTGCACAAAACATTCAACATTTGGGACGTAAGATTGCAACAAGACAAAGAAAATAAATATTAAACATTTGCTTAGCTAAAAAACAAGTCTACATTTACTATACTGCTCATGTCACATTTCATTTATTTCCAAGTAGACTTTTAAAAAATGAAAAAAATATATCAGAAATATTTGTGCTATTTTTTTAGCAATAAAACCACTGGCATGGGAGCTGTTTAGATATCTATCAGTGAAATCTTTCCTGGGTTCAGGAACCAAAGGCCAGAGTCTTTCAGAAGTCACCCTGTTCATTCCCTGCTCCAGAGAGGGGATGATCAGCATGTTATCCATAGGGACATGGTTTGTCCTGCTCTTAGAGGTCTCCTATGTCAAGGGCTCTAGCACCTCCTCAGCTTATCTTTTCTCATGTTTTCCAGACTTCTGATCAATCTTCTTGCATTTTTCCAAGTTATCTGATCCACAAGCGTGGATGTTACTGCATATCGCAAGTGCCATAACAATTACCACCAAGAATAAATTATAGCATTTATTTCAGGCCATTTGTACCATAGACCAAATTATAAATTTGTGGCCCTCTGAGTCTTACTCCAACAGACCTGAATCCAGTAAAGCTTTCCAGCATGTAGTTAATTTAACAGGCTATTTTTCATCACCATCCCGGCAAAGCAATTGAACACGTTTAATTTCGAGCACACACCTAAAACTTACTGCTTATAGGGAGACTAAAGTGTTTATTGTGTTTTGATGAACCAAGCTGTTATGCACCGATCTAACCATAAGCATATGAGCCAGCAGGATTATTCATGTTCTAAAGTCATACACCTGTTAAGTGCTTTATTGGAGTGAGGGCATAATTAGTGCAAAATGTAGCTATATTTATTTAATAAAAAGCAGGACTAATGACTAAAATTATTTTTAAAATAGCAGGATATTTCCAGAGGCCAACTGTGAAACTAACTCATACTCCAAGATCTAATTTTGCATCCTCTTTGAATCCAAAGAGAGACAAAACAATTGCTGTGTTTTTTTCAGTCCCACAGAAATCACACTGGAATCAAATTATCTTTTGTATTTATCAGCTAAATAATTCTGTCAACTGTCCAACAACTGCAGCAGCCCCAGGAGCTTTTGTAAACTAGCTGATGAATGATTGGTTAAATAAATATATACCTATAGACTGACTGCATACTAGAAGGGAACTTCTGTATGGGTGGAGAC
>JAOXJM010000071.1:35801736-35816453 GCA_026413425.1 Tringa solitaria | reverse complement strand
TTTGGAAAACAAGCATAAGGGTTAGGGGGTAATGGGGGGGGAGGTGGAGGGGTGCAGCTTGCCAGCAAATTACACGCTAAATTTCTTTCCCTTTAATTGTATCCGAAATAAATTAAAAACTTCTTGTGGTCCAAGTCATGGGATGCCTTAATCAACAGGGTAGAGTTGGGCTTGCAAAACTCAAGTCCCTGGGGAAATGGCTTCACTACTGAAGGAAGCAAGTGACTCAGAGCCCCATCCTCAGGCTCTGATCTTCTCTTATATGGTTTCACTGAACGCAATGATTGCCTGTGCCCAGGAGCAGGAGCTTGGACTACTAGTCACACAGCCTTTTTTTTGTGCCATCTCAACAGCATACGTTGGGGCCTTCGGCATAGGCTTCCAGCTGATGTATCATGAAGCCCTGCATTTCTTTCTGGTCTTATTAGGGAGTCTAGCTTACACATTTCTGGTAAGGAGACTACCAGAGCTTAAAGGTAGCTTTACATTCTGCTCTTAGGAGTTGAGTTGCACTATGAAGTCCATATTTGTAGGGGAAAAAAATAAAAGGGGGAAAAAAGTGCTATCAAAGGATGGATCCCCTTAACAAGGGAGCAAGCCTTCTTAACAATTAGAACAGTTAAGGGAAGAATTGCATCTGATTTGCTTGATGAGTCTCATTTTTAATGCAATTAGGCAGCCAAGGTTTGACAGACTAGACTATCACAGAGCCAAAGAGCCAAAGGGAATTTGCATATATTATAAAATAATTGGAATGGTAGGGTAAAGTAAGGACCAGCCTGACCTAACCCTTCACTCAAATAGAATTGTGTGAATAATTGATTTTCCCCGTTCCTGGCTGAATAAAAAAGGCAAAAAAAAAAATTAATCAGCAAGAACAGATTTTCTTTTTCTAATCTGTAACAAAAGAAGAAAAAATACAGACAATTCTAAAATGAAATGTCCACTTGAATCGTCCCACTGAAGCATTTACTTTAGAACCTATAAGGCAAAACATTTGCAGCCAAAATAAATGAGCAAAAGCAAGATTCTAAGGGGAAAAAACTTTGGACTGAAAAGTTTCACACATCTTTACTTTCAAGAAAAAAAAAAGAAAGAAGTCTTAAACAGTGTCATTTTTTCCTCAGCAGAAAAAGAACATCTGCTAAAACTATTGTTTTTCAGAGCACAGCAGTTTTAATGACACTTTTGTCAAGGAAGCATTACCAAGTGCAAGATTTCTAATCAAATCCAGAGAATTGCAAAACACTTCCTATATAGCCAATATCAGACGCTAAAACCTCTATCTCCCACATCAGGTGAAAATATCTCCCAGGTATTGGCCACTCCCAGATGTGGCACTCCCTCTTTCATTCCAAAACTTTGGAATTCCTTCTGGACTGATAACAGATGTTGCAATCTTCAAATGTTAATAGTATGGAAAAAATAAATCCTCATTGTATTTCTGTACATTTTTTTTGCTTTCCAAACTGAAGCTTGCCTACCTACATCTAGAACACAAGTCCCAAAATATCAGGAAAGAATGGATTCTGGAAAGTTCCTACTCTAGTCAGAGCCAAAAAGCTACCAGAAGAAAGGTTTTGCCCCCCTTCCCTTTTTTCTCCCTCCCAAAGAAAACCTGTTCTTGTAGCTTTTTCAGAGCTGATGTCAACCATATGTACCGAAAGGAAGCACCTGATCTTATTTGCAACACTTTGCTGGACCTGAGATTTTACATTTCACTGACTTGTTATTCCAGGACATAAATAGTAGGTAAATCCAGTTTTGCCAGAATGTTTCTACCTTAACTCTTGACTGACTTCTGGAGCTAAACTGAAGCATACTTTATTCTGCTCATGCAGTTTAACTCTTCACAGAGGTCAGAGTAGCTCATACTATTAAATAATGCAGGCTAGACGATGCTGACTTAATAAAACTCACATGTCATTTTGTGTTGGAATTGATTTTCTTACTTGAGGGCCACTTTAGCTTGCAAATCAAAAGTGTCTTGTGTTGGTTCTTTCAGAGGGATGCTGCCATTGCCTGGGCTTCCTTCAGAAACAGATTGATGGGAGCAGGCTTGTGTTGGGTCAGTGTCTAATGGCCTCCTCTCAGTGGCCTGAATTATTCATAAGTGTTAGAGCACCTCATGTTTTTTGATTAACGTGTACAATGGAGGATGTGTCATAGCTGCAATATCAAACTGCTTTTTTGCATTTTGCAGGCAGACTTTTCTCTCTTCCTCCCTCTTTCCCATTTCAAATCCAAGAAACTAACTTATTTTGATGGTAGACATGGCCTTTCTTAACACTAAGTCATCTTTAGGCAAGTAGAACAATTAAACTCACTTCATTTGGACTCTGTCAACAGTTATGTCTTCCCATTTTCTAGCATATTTCATCACAGACTTCTTAAACAATGACTCATATGTATCCACCTGAACTATAAATTTACCAAGATCACCACACCATTCAACAGCAAAATTAAGAATACAGTTACTGCTCTTATAAAAATAATCCTTTCTGCCCCGCTCCCCCACCGCCCAAGATCATCCATCTGCAGTTTTTTGCCAGTCTGGTTCATTTCTAGAATTTCCCCCCCAAAAAAGTTTGTGATTCACACGTAGAAGGATCTTGTTGTACAAGATGTAAGTCACTTGTTTCACATGTATCACAGCCTTTCTCACCTTCCAACTCTCTTCCTCTGGACTCCTGCTTTGACCATTGCTGACAGCGAAGCTCTATTTGTATACACCAATTCCTACACCAGCTGTAGGCAGTTATGGCTATAAAACCATGACCTGTTTGCTCAAGTAATAAGCAAAGTCCAAATAAAGCAAGAACTCAGAAAGGGAAAGCAATTAAACCACTTCTAGAATTAATTATCTTTCACCACTAATTATTTTCCATAAGAGCTAGTGAACTCAAATCCAGCTTCACCCACAGACATCCCCACCGAACATCATGACCTGCGCTCTCCGTTCTGTAATGACACTCCTCCCTATAACTATGAGTGCAAGGAAACAGAGGCAAAAAATACACAAAGTGTAAGTCCATGGATAATTCTGAATTTCTGGGAAGTCCTACATGCTGCCTTACAGTATGCCTTACAAACTGCTCTATAGTATTGAGCCCAGGAATGTGCAGAGTGGCCTAGGTCTTCCAAGAAGTTTGCAGGAGGTGGGGCACGAGGTACTTTGCAGACAAAGCCCAGAGGTACAAGACAGGATGAGAAAAGCAGTTTTGCCCTTATAAAAAGAGGCACAATGTGGTTAGATGCAAAGCCCTTGTGACTCTGTGAACAGCCAGCATGCAAACAAGAGAAGGAGCCTTCCTCAGAGCAGAGATGTGCTGGCTGGAGCTCCTCGTTTCTCTTCCCAGATTTGTTATAGATTTAAACATTGTGAGTTTGGAAGAAGAATTTTTAATTTCTGCAGAAGTGGGCTCTTGGGCAAGGGCCACAAACACATCCCAGATAAAGAGTCACACTGCAGTGGGTGTGAGTCAGGTTTGTAAAAGCTGACACATAAATGCCATCTTCTGTTCCTCACAAGTTCTACTCACTGCTACAATAACTCCAAACCTCATTTAAATACAGAGGCAGGAAAAATGGTAATGACTAAAACAAAAATCAATGTTTAATGCTATTAATTATAACAATGACATTATGTAATTGGAAAAAGCAAATTACAGAAGACAGAGGAAGGACTTATGATCTGTTCTGATGATCAACACTGAACTCCTGGTTGAGGGATCAATTATGTATATAACTGCAGCCATTTAAACAGATTTCTGCAGAGCTGAATTTTCTCAGCTTCAGTCTAAATTGCCTAAGAAAATCCAACCAATTAAAAGTAACATAAAATATACTCTGCACCAATAACAATTAAATAGATACCTCGAGACTGTGCAGTTGTATGTTAGCATTCTTTGAGCACTGTAGAAGACTACTGAGTGAAAAAAAAAACACAGGGGGTTTGAATTAGGAGTTTGTTCACTACCAAATAATATTGATGTGAAAAATACTATTTTGGTCACAGAATTCATCTTAGAAGTTAATAACCCAAGAGTTAACAAAATATAAATCAGGGGTTTAGTGCTAGACATCCTGGTAATTATATATAGTAGATACAAGTATCTTGAAGATACTTTTCCCGACTACATTAAAAGACAACCACCCCAAGCTGAGCTGTAGCATCCTGATCCCTCTCTACATTCAAGGGAAGAACACTTCAGTTCCCCTTCAGACAATATCTCCATATCATTCACAAGACCAGAAAGACAATCAACTCTCCACAACCATCGCCAGAGCCCCTGAAAGGCTACTCAGGATAAGTTTGCAGCAGAAGATAAAGCACATGCTGGTCTTCCAGGCTTGACTCCAGAAGCAGCAGGAATCCACATGCAGAAAGGAAGCATCCTGTAAGCCAGGAATGAGACAGTCTATCAGGTCAGGACTGTGAGGTCAGGTTAGATGTTTGACCTTCCTCACAGTGTGGGGACTATCACTGCCTGGAAGGAAAAGGACACAGATGACAAGGTGGCATGGTGATACAACTCAGAAAGCACTGTGCATCCTAGCTTTGCCACGCAAGGCTATGGGACATCTTGACAAGCAGCTCTTGGGGCTGGTGCTGCCCCAGAGCCTACAGATTGAAACACCAGGAATATTTGTAAGGATAGTCTCCATTTGAAAAGCTGTTTGGACAGATGTAGCATGGCTCATTCAGCAGGAAAACATGAGCAGAGGTTAAGGTGTAGTTAGAAAGAGGAAACTAATGACTCAGAGAGGTTACTAAGACCCAGAAAATTAAACTTTCCTATGTGCTGAAATATAATTTGCCCGAATTCTATGACAAGTTTGAATGGCTACAAACAAATCCCAAACCTATTTTATCTCTGCCAAGAGATATCCTTTGAAATGCCTTCAGTGACCCACCAGCCAGGTAAGCGAGGAAACTCCAATACAAGCCCCGGGTTGAAGAACCTCATTAGCAATTCATATTTCAGCATTTCTAAGTTTCTGTTTATCATCCCTAGAGTTCACTCTCGATGCGCCAGACTAGCCCCATGAATTCATGAATAGATACAAAAGACTTATGGTCATCATTAGGGTGTATTTCCCTCCACATAGCTGCTTTTTAAATGTCACTAATCTTCCTCTCACAGGTCTGCTGCACAGAGCACCTAATTTGTTTTGGAAGTTTGGGTATGCAGAGTCCAATCAAAGTCAGCATATTAAGTGTACATGCTTAAATTTTATAAAATCCAAATATTTTTAGTGTCATTTATATTCCATTCTATCCTTGTGACCTTCTGGGCTAACAAGTAAAAAACCTGCCATAACCAAGAGGGGTGGATGATACAGGTTTCATCTATGCAATCTTTCTTTTTTTCTATTTGCTTTCAAAAACTAAGAGGAAGGAGAAAGAACAAAGTAAATAGACTTTATAACTTGGTCTATCATCACTTTTATTAAGGCTCTCTCTGTGTTTCAGGTGTGAAGATACTTCATTCTCTGCTGAATGTAATTTCATCTAAACTCTTTTCTGCTTAGGGGTTTATATTTGGTGGGTTCAGGACCAAACTAAGTACATTAAAATTAATTTAAAATGCAAAGTGAAAGATTTATTTATTTTTTTAATTAGAAATGCTGAAATAAAGCACTAAGCAGGCAGAGGTGATCTATGAGGAAAATTCAAAACAGCACAAAGCACGAAGGAGATGTTTGGCACAGAAGTAACAAGAACAGTGTGTGTAATGAAGCAGAGATGCCAAAGGAGGGAAAACACAAAGAAAAATGAAAATACAGAAAGATAGATGGTGGGGTCACAGAACACCCCGAGGGGAAGAAGAGCATGAAAAAAACAACCAGCCATGTCAGTGTGAAAAGAATAAGCCAGAAAGAAAAAAAAAAAATGTTCAGGAAGATCAGAAGAAAATCTCATAGGGTGACAGAAAAGGGTCTCCCACCAGGCAAGGATGAGTCCATCATTACACTGAAGACTAAAAAGGAATACTCAGAAAGGCTCTGAAATTTCCAGACAGATACTATAATAGTTAATGCAGCTAAACCTGGGAATAACAGGTGAAAACTGTCTTTTAGCTCCCATTTCCAATGGCAGAGTCAGGGTAGAAGGGATTAAAGAGAAGATCCTTGGGATGAAGGGCTCACAGGTGACAACAGCCTGTCTGCATCGTGTCAGCCCCCTCAGCTTCCCTGTCCAGCCATCACCACCACACCTGGAAAGAGTCATGTGGGCTTCCTAGAAGGGCATCCCCCAAAGAAGAGAGGTTTGCAATACCAAGACCTACTTTAAGGGTGGGAGCAAGCCCATAAAGGCAATGGCAGATCATGCTCTGCTCAAGGCAAAGACCTCATGGGCTGGAGGGGCAACTGGATAAGGCCAGGGACAGCCTCAGAAGCTGGAATTGCATGCTCAGGGGCCAGGCTATGCACTATGCACTGCAAACAGTTTTTGTTGAGCACTTGAGGGGAATGGGAAAGATGTGGATGTAAAAGGGAGGCTTTCTCTGCAATGTAGGGCTATAAAGAAAAACTTCCTAAGGGGGAGATTTATTGTCAGAACCAAGAGATTGCATACTGCTATCTCTAGCTAGAGGATAGTGAGGTACAAAAGCTTTTATTTCTTATCAAACTGTATTTTTTTTATTTGCATTTTTGTTTTGAATTGCAGACTATTGCTTGCATGCCTTCAGCACACAGCCAGTGTCTGGGTGCAACAGGAAAATTGCATACACTGTATTCCCTCTTCGCTGGGCAGGAATTTTCATCTATTATTTCATCTATAACATCATCTATTATTCACATCACAGCTTGCTGCAGTGATTCCAGGAAGACCTCAAAAGAGCCCTGTCCTCCTGTCAGGAAAAGGAAGGGAATGACTTCCCCTTACGAGGGGTCAGGAAACTGGGAAGCCAAATAGTTCCTCCTCCCTGTGCACAAACCCCGTGTCTCGTAGCAGCATTGTCCGAGGGAGGACAACAGGCAGGCAAGTGGACCAGATTAAGACAAGCATTTTGAAATTTAACTACGGCATCAGACAGAAAGAATCACATAATTTTTAAGCAATACTCAATGTAGGACAAGAGACAAGCTATTTTCTTTCTTACACTGCCAGACAGGAATTTAGGCATGAGAAGACTCCCGTAGACGACCCTCCATAAAGATGAGACATTAGCAGTAAAATGACTTTGTCAGCCTTGTTCTGAAGGAACTGCAGGTGTCGATGCCACTCGCCAATCAATGCTGACAATTGCAGGCTTTAATTGATGTGGCAATGTGATCACAGCTGCCCCCCCTCACCTCCCACCCTGTTTGTCTCTGATCCTTTCTCCCAGTTATGGCATATATCACATCTGACCCTAAAAAAAAAAAAAGCCAACACACAGGCTGCATTTGTGTTTTGGATACACTTGAAAGCTCCCAAGGAATCCAGGCCCTGTGCTGCAAGGCACAAGGACATTGAAAGAAAGAAAACAGACAATTTTTTGGCTTGCTTAGATATATGTTTTATCACCCAAATGTACCCTAATTAACAGCTTAAGTAATTTGCTCATATTGACAAAGGAAACAGAGCAGGGGCAGAAACTGAGTCCAGGCTATTTTGAATTCTAATTTAGTTTAACCTTTCAAAGGCAATTTCATACTTTGCTCTCCCTAACATTCCCTGTGCCCACTTTTTCTCCCCCTACATTCCCATTCCGCATTTGGATCAACTCCATTCCCACTGAAGCAAAACTCCCTTTGGCTTTGACAGAGCCTGACTTTAAACAGGAATGAGTCTCTGTTTCTCTCTGACTTCAGAAAGGGGAAATGTTATTTTAAATGTTGCTTTCGTCTTATTTGGCTTACAGTTTTGCAAGGAGGAAGGGGGTCCCAGATGAAGGGTGGACACCTCCTCTGCAAGGAGGATTTGGGCCCATAAATAAGTGACATTTTGACTAGTAAAAAGACAAAAAAGAAGTTTGGTGTGCTACATCATGGCACTAGGCGTTTCCAGTCACTACAGCCTCTTTCAGTCCTTTTTGGCATAACATTTATTGCTCCTATTTACTGTTATTAGTAGTAAAATGCTCCCCATGAAAACCTTATACCAAGAAAAACAACGAGCATGCAAATATACACGGGAGGGACAAGAGCAACACAGCACAACTGTTTATGAGTCCAGCTGCACCTGGGTTAGGGCTCAGAAGCCCTACAGAGCTCACACTTTTAGCAGACAAGAGGGGAAAGAGCACCCGTTTTGGGAAAAAAAAAAAAAGGAAAAAAAAAAAGCAGCAGCATCAGGGAAATAACAGCTCAACTTCAGGGTTCCCACACCTGAGCTGCCACCGGCTGGGAAGCTCAGCCCTGGGCCATGCTGCTTCCCCAGGTGCAAGGAAAATATGATGCCTTAATTGCCACTGCCAAAATAACCCTCCTGCTGATTTGCAAGGCGTGATTGACTGGTTCAGCAGAATAGCACCCAACCTGCCAGTAGCTCTCGCATGCTCAGCTCCAGCTTTAAGGTGGTAAATATTAAGCAGGAGCCTGGGGGTTCCCCTGTTTTCAGCAGTAACTTTCCTGAAGATACAGACTGCTTAAAGTCTTATCTGTGGGAGACTGGTACCTCATCTCCATACAAGGTCACCCCAAGGCATCAGCTCAGCCAGGAGAGCAGAGGCCTCTCAGAGTCAGCCAAAACTTGCCCTGAAGGTAAAAGAAGGTTTTGCCCTAAGTAGGTCCACAGTAGCCAGAGCCAATTAACATGCTGCTCAGTTACAGAGAGGAGTAGTCTTTCAGTGGAGGTACCAAAAAAATAAGCCCCTTCCTAAGTAGGATGGGGACTGCAGAGTTGCACTTTGGAAGATTTCTGCAACTAATTACAAAGAAAAAAAAAGAAATATCCAAGGTTTCTACAAAAGCTGCTAGAGGAAGAACTGAGGAATCATCTTCCTGCAAAACAAACGTCTCCTCCCACATACAACATTTTCATTATATCAGCAGCAACTGACTCGCTGTACAGGATTTGTTGGTATTTGAAATTATGAACATGGCATAAAAGTTCACAAGCTGATTAACACAATTACTATTCATTTGATCCTGATTGCTACAGCAGGGACTTCTGATTAAGCCAGTCTGCCCTGCAATTTCCCTGGATTTTCTTCCGTGATTTGAATACTATGGGGCAAATATCCTAAACTCGGATAGGCAGCCTCAGCAATCCCAATTCACCCATTATAGGAAGCAGCTTAGTTTTGGTCCCCACAAACTACACATTCATTAACATCTGTGAGGTTAGCTATGGTTAACCTATAACCTATGGTTAACTAGGTAAATCATATGTCCAGTCAGTCCATTCTTAACTAAATGTTTTCACCATCTACTTCCATATACCTCGTGACTTAACTGACCATACAGGTTCAGTCTAATTAACAGGAAGGAATTGCAGGTTTCAGTTAATTCTCACTTTTCTTGACTCTCTTTCTCCCACCCCTCAGGAAAGGAAGAGGTCAAAAGAAAGTCTTTCCTTTGAGCATCACCAAAACTCTCCTGGTTTGTAGATCCTCACTATGCGTATTTCCATGCAATTAAGATAGAACAAAATAATCAATACATATATGCCAGCCATCAAGTAATAATGAATCACCTCTATTTTATATATTTCCCTCCACACCCAGTTACTTCAAATCCAAGGCTTTGCAGAAGAGTTCCCAATGCCTTCTACTGCCTGAAAACTGAATACTGATTTCTACTCAGAGCAGAAAGCATAGAGATCTGAAAAAGTTTGCGATGAGATTCCAAACTGAAATGGGATGTGATGCTTCAAAAGGAAGAAAAACCTGGTCTTGGTTTTTGGTTTGGTTTGTGGTTTTTTTTGGTTTTGTTGTAGTTTCCTCCCCCCGCCCCCCCTCAATCCCTACCTGCCATGTTTCGAGTGAGGTGGCATCCTGCAGCCACTGTGCTTAGAACTGGAGCAGCTCAAGACAGGGATGGAGGAGACAGTGCTCTGGAGCATCCCTAATGAGAAGGGCAGGATTAGCATGGGCAGGCTGTGCTGAGCAGCACGCAGAGGACACGGGGCATTTGCTGATGTCCTTGAGCAGCCAGTCTTGGCTGTACTCAATCAAAAGGCTCCACAAGACCATTGTTGCATGGTGCTTTAATGGCATTTACTATGACAGCTCAGCAAAAGCAATGGTTTCATGAAGTAATTGCTCACTGCCAGAGGAATCACTTTATTGGGCCTACCTGCAGTTAAGTTCAGACACACGTGACAAATTCTGTATTTTGTTATTCTTACCCTCTTCCCCAATGGGACACTACTGCCTCCAAAGTTGTGCTTCAGCTGAAAGCCCAGAAAGCTTGAACTAGATGGGAATCTCTTTAAAAGTACAAAGTAAACACATTACAAAATATCTGAATAAGCAGAATTCAGATTCTTCTTGGCCATTTGTATCTGCTGATTTAAACACAGTCATATCTTCCCTGGAGCAAATCCTGTAGAAGCTAAGTAATTATTGTTTTATTGTGACCCGGAGAAAAATTAGGCTTAGGTTTTAAAACTGGAGATGTTCCCTCTTCACTGCATAGAAGGCAGTTGGTCTGTTTGCCTTTTTTTTTTTTTATTATTCCCTGCTCTGCATTATTATCATTTCAAACCTCCCGAATACAGGTGCGTGTTGGATTCCAAGGTTTTCACAGGCCAATTGTTTCACTTAACACTAGCTTAAAAGAACAAAATGCCCTCAGGTAGAGCAGCTCCTATCACCAGCCAAGGCACCTGATCCATCTATACTATTTCTATTTAAAGGAAAAACCTTGCAGGATTATTTTCCCTATCAGCTTTTCCTTCTACTAGGTAAATCACGTACCCTATCAAAGCCATTTCTGCGATCTCCCTTCACAATGCATTTGAAGGCGATATCAAAGAATTGCTGCTGGTGTTACACATATTACAGTAAGCCCCTGATAGCAGATGTTAATGCATTTTACGATTGGGAATGTTGTCTCAAGATAAAAACAGGCAGTCTGCAGGAATCAGCAAAAACCCACTTAATTTCACACATGTATAGCCACTGACGTGTGTGCAATGAGATTAGGCGATGCCCTTGTCGGCAAACTTATCATAACTTTCTCCAAATAGAAAATCCCTAATTAGTTTATACTGTGGCTTTGTGGAAGGTAAGCATGGCTGGGGAAGAGCAAACAGTAGCTGATTTCACAGGGACATGCTTGTTTAGCTCGAGCTTAGCCATTATAATAAAGTAAATGCTGCATAAAAAAGCACTCGGAAAGATTCGTATGTTTTGTTTCAGCACAGTTTGCAGATTTATCTAGAAACTTCTCAAACCCATAGCATCTTAATATACTGGAGATGGACTACATCATTGCTAGAGACTGCCTTTTAATCTGGATGCTATACTGTTGATAAATGTATTGGATTTGCCACTTACTGGTCAGTTTTCAACTCCAGTGGCATGTATTCTCAAGCAAGCCCATGTTTCTCACAGCTGGAAGAGCAACAGAGAAATAACTGCAGCATCCTACATCTGAGGAAGATATGTCAAGGGGCAAAGGAAAAGTTCAGAAAGCTCATTTCTGCAGACAGCAGAATGTTGTTCAAATTAAAGGGAAAAAAAAACACCTTTCGGTACCTTCTAGATGCCATCAAGCCTGGGGAGTGAACTGCAAGAGCGATGGGGGCTTGTGATGCATCAGAGGGGTTTGATCGGTTTTTCCTCAAAGAGAACACCCTGCAGAGAGGAGGTAAAGGTGATGGTTCTTCTGTAAATGAGGCTGCAAGGCTGGGGGGTTCTGCTGGCCATCACAGCACCAGGAGATCAGAGCAGGGCCAAGAGCCTCAATAAGCAGCAAGCAGGTAGGGAGATAACCATTGGAAATAAATGAGTGAACACCTACATAACGCTCACACCACAAGCTGCAATAAGAATAAAATATGTTTTGCTTTTGATGTGCCAAGAAAGGAATGAAACTTCAGTTCTGTGTATCCATTTTACAAGTGAATATAACCTTGAATAATTATATTCCATGCAAATATGACAAATTTGTCCTTCAACATCATAAAATCAGTTCAGAGAGGCCAGTCATCTTCTTTCTTTTCTCTACTTTCAATCACTTTGGTTAATATATATCAGATAAGTAACTTATAAATTACTTCTCAGCTCACTGGATTTTCAGGCTGAAACTGATTCCCTATTGTCTTCTCCTTTTTAATACACAGAGTGCTATTAATAAAAGATATAATAGAGACTATGCAAGCCATAGCTGGGCCATTTATAGTTTTACATACTGAGTGGTTTTCCAAATGTTCTGATTGTCCTGAAATCATCACCTTCCAAAAGCACCAAAAACCCTCTCCATCCCCAAACCTTCACCTCCGTTTGCTGCAGCCTCCTCTGGTCACTCATGGAATTCAACCCTGACCTTTCTGCACAAAGGCTAAAAACAATAAATTTTTTAGGGAAAAAAAAAAAGAAAAGAAAAGAAAAGCTGTTCTCAGATTTTCCCATAGTGCCATTTCTCATTCTGATCCCAGCAGAAGCTCCCCACAAGGAGAACAGATACCTTGGTGTCTCCTTCCAGTTGAGAGTTCTCATAACCCACTTTAGAGAGGCTGAGGAGGTGCACTAGCAATGCAATATTCAGGATGAAGGATTAGGCCCAGATGGCAGCAAGGAAAAGTTTTTGTAAAGCATGTTAAATCTGGAAAGTGATACTTGCAGGGCTGCAGCCAGCAACAAACTGGAGAGGACTAAATGCAAACAGTGGAAAAGGACTGGACAATGTGGTAGCAAACTCACCAGTTAAATCCCAGACTTATTTCCCCAGGAGTTTATAGTAAGTTAAAAAAAAAAAAAATCCACCTTCTTTTTGAATCCCATTTCTACTCCTGGAAGCATCTCTTGGATAGGTGAAAGCTGCTCAGGGAAGCAGAAAATTCTGTGCTACCCACAGATTTTACTTTAAAGAATCACTTTAAACACTGTGTCATAATGAAGCACATGATGGATGAAGGTCAAGTTGTATTTGTACAAGGTCAGGTCATATTTGTTTACTCATTAGGGGACAGAATGAAAGGTTTATTTCCCCCCCCACACCATAAGCAGTTGATATTTTGTGAAAGTGCAATATACCTTTACATAAATCCTTTCCATCTCTTAAAACGAAGTGTTCATTGCACCAAAATTGCTGTTCTAACTGAGATTAAAAAATAAATATGGTGGGTTTTAAAAAAAAAAAAAAAAAACAAAACCAAAAAACCACTCTGCTTCACTCAAGATCATGAGCAAAACTTTCAGCTGACTCCAACGAAGTTTATTGAAAAATCAGTCAGACTGGGGCTCACAACATGCTGTTAGCATTCTGGAGATTACACACCTGGCAGCTTTAGCACAGTTCTTGAGAGGAGCGTACCTTTGCCATTTTTATCCTCCAAAAATAAGGGATATTTTTTTTGGAACAAGAATGTGTTCCTGCTCACCTACAGAATTTAAATGAGGGCAAGGCTCGTGACAGGAAAAAAAGCAGCATGCACACATACACTTTTAATTGTATTTTAAGTACCGTGGTAATAATCCAAGTTCAACTGTAAGATACTGGGATATTCTTCACATATTGTCTATACCCACATCTCTCATGTAATGACTCTCTGGAGTAACCTAACTTTTTTATTATTATTATTGCAAGTTATATTGCTCAGCACCATGGGAAAGAATATGTAAATCAGAAACATAAATGTGCCCGTTAAAAGCTGCCAGACACAACTAATGAGGTTGATATAGCAATGACACAGCTACGTTCTGATTTTTTTCAAGGAGCTAATTAAGGCTCCCTAATTACCCCAACCAGAGTAATTAAGTTAAAGCAATTTTCAAAAGAAAAGTAATGTAAGTTTCAGATAATCTTTGAAAATCCCAACAGTAGCTAATAAAGTATGTGGAAGAAGCAGCTTCCCTGGTAAGCTAGGAAATACCAGTCAGCTCCTGAATGCTCAGGGAAGGAGAATGGGGCATTTCAAGATACCTTGAGGATTTGCTTTTTATTCAGCTCTTAGGGAAATAAAAAATAAATTAAAAAAAAATAATTCAACTGATGCCAGAAGAGCCCCAGTGAGTTTCTTTGAAAATATTTGAGGCACGAAGGAAATTCTCCATCTTGGGGAATTTTAAAATGAAAAGGACACAAAGAGACTCCAACCCTCTCGAGAGACAGCACTGAAGGTTTCAGAAATACCATCACGTCAGATGTCTAAACACTGCAACCAGAGCATTCAAAACTATCATGAGGGAACAGAAAATGCCACAGGGTGTTTGAATAAAGGTATTATCTGAAGGAATTGAGGTCTGTCTATGTGTGCCTAACATACAGCAGCCAGATCCAACATCTACAGCTGCAGGAGGCAATGCACCACAAACTGACATCCAAACCATACATTTCATCAAGGGTTAAGCACTCATGGTTAGAATGCACAGCCCTTTCTGTCTCCTATGAACCACAGGAAAGGCCTTTTACGTCCTTTATGAAGGGCAAAAGATGTAAAAACACACACAGAATGTTTTAAATTAACAAGTCCTTAGGAAAAGCTAGAATTGTCAGCAATGGCACAAAACTGCATGATCATCCACTTGTATTTGTGGCTTCTGCCCATTCAATGCCACCACATATCTAGACCAGCTGAGGGTACTAGTGCCACCACCTGCGGTAGCATCACC
>JAOXJM010000071.1:35741692-35786540 GCA_026413425.1 Tringa solitaria | reverse complement strand
ACAATGTAAGGGTTGACATTTGCTATCCAGCAGAGCGGGTGGTAGCCCACCACACCTTCCACAGAAGCTATCTTCTTAAGCAAGGACTTCTAACTTCACTAACCTATCTTAGAAGCTTCTGATTAACGGGAAGCAGAAGAGAGAATCTATTTGTGTTCTGTCATTGATCCCAAGGGATGACAGTGTCCAACCTAGAAAACATGTTGCCCCGGGGACATTTACTGTGACATTCTCCATTTTTGCCTCTAAGAGGACCTCTATTCATTTACTAAGAATACTTCTGGATGATACCTCATCCCTGATTGTTAATGTGGCATTTACAAAATGCCAGAGTCCTGTATGAAATGTGTCAGGATGACAGCTTCACAGACTGAAATCTCCTTTTCTTACCCTTAGGATTCATATAATCTGGACAACAAAGATACTAAGATGACAAGGATTTGGAAGTTTAAGTACCTGATTTGCAAGCACAATTAGGTATTTACATTCCAGAATATCACTGAAATTTGAGCCTGCAGGCAAAGGCTGGTGCAAAAAGAGAGGCCTTGTGAAGAGAGATAACAGGACCCTAAAATTTGTACCACTATTTGGCAGGACTATCATAACCCTCTGCCCATTACTTTGTACTCACGTTATCCTTTACTTCTGCCACCTCAGAAATCCATGCCCAGCTGCTTCTCTCAGTGCTTTTTTCAGCTGATGGCTGTTAGATCCAGCTTAGGAAGAAATTCGTCCTTAACAATGTTGCCCCTGTTTGCAGCTTTAAGTACATCTTGTGCAATAGCTGTCCCCAGTTTCCCAGCTGCTCCCAACAATGACGTGATTGGAGATGTCCTCCCTGCAGGGGCCAGGGCCCTGTAATATGGACCTACTCCCCTGAGAAATAAAAAAGGTGAAAAAATTGAGTTCACGGTCAAATTGGTCTGTCAGGAGAGAAGAGCTTCCGCAACTTGACATTCCCCTTGGCGTCCTCATTTTCCATAGTGCAAACCTGTTACTTATTCCTGCAAAAGCAATTGAAGGACTTTCAAGGAAGTAACGTCAGAGCAGTCCCATTTCAAGCAAGCCAAATTTTTTATTAAAAAAAAAAAAAAAAAGGAGAAAAAAAAGAAAACACACTGTGGACAATATCATAAGCTGGATTGCTCAGACACATCTGCTGTTCCTCTCACCACTATAAAAGGATTCTTCAAAGACACAGTGAAGGTTCGTTAGCAGATGCTGTGTGAATAAAAAAAGCCCAGAAGCCAACAGTTCATCAGCTTATATCTACAGTGGGGGAAAATAAAGGTCTTCATGTACCTGCCTCAGCTACTCAATCAGCAAAGGATTTACTTAAAAAAAAAATTTTCAAGACACTGTCATATTATCCAGCAAGGACACTGTTCTGTTATATTGGATTATAGGGTGGCTGTCCTTGCTCACTCACCTCTCTCATAGCATTAGCCCTCAGCTCAGCAAGCACACACCTTTTCTTGGCAGTAACACAGTAAGACAGGCCCATATTGACCACTAGTTAAGGAAGACAAAAAGAAATGAAAACATTACATTGTGTTTTCTAGATAAATTGCGATTTCACTACTGGCTCTCTGAAAAGCCTGAGCACCATCTACTCCGTTTGTTCTGCCCTACAGCGTGGCTAATGGATATAGATAGCTATGAGTAGCAAACCACAGTGCCCCTCAAACAGGATGAATGCTTAGCATGGCAGAGCTGGAGCATTTAATTTGTCACTGATACGCAGACGACATCAGCAGAGAGAGCAGAGGAGCTTCTTCCCCACCTTCACCCTCCCTTGCAGAAGGGGTCATAGGAGTCTTGTACTGAACCATGACTGACTTATACGACTGAAGAAACCGGGAGTGAACTACAGCACTGACCTGCGACAAATCTCTACAGGGACTTGCCAAGCAAGAGAAGATTTCTCTGTGTTTGTCAGATATGATAACATGCTCCTGGCTAAGCCCATGAAGCCAGGCATCACCAGCCAGCTCCAGCTATACCAGTTCCTTGAGTTCTTAATTCTATAAAATAATGTTTCCATTATTCTTTTGTTTCTCTGTCTCAACCATCCTTCATTTTGCACAGGGGCTGCCAAAACAGGGCCACATGAAACATTTATTATCTATCTTGTCTCTAGGAAAATACGATGAAAGATAGTAGAGAAGTGTGGAGCCAGCAGTTCCTTGAGCTACCCAGCTGAGAGAAGACCTGATGTTTAGCTATCAGAAATCTAGCCCAGGTAGGCAGCAACCCAAATCTCTCAGATTTATAACAGCAGATGTCATAAAAGATAGGGAACAAAACCAGCTGAGGACAATAGCGATTTTGTTGGGGTGTACCTACAAATCTTAGTCCACAAATCAACATTTATCCTGGCTAAGAAACAGCTCAATAATATTCCTTTCATAAAGGCCCAAAACATAAATGCTGTTAAGTCTAAAACCTCCATTTTTCTGCAGTTTGTTTCATGACTGACAGATGCAGTTCATTCTTCCAATTCAAGAAGCCAGAAAGGATTATAAAAAGAGGGACTAAAAGAAGCAGCAGAAGAATTTGCAGAATAGGATCTGGAGAGTGGTACTGGTTTGTCTTACACAGGTGAAGACATTGCTGAATTATTATAAATCTCCACTCTTTAGCATTTCTGAAAGATTGCTATTTAACATTTTAGTTTCTAACAGTTTTTAATTTTTTTTTTCTTACAAAAACAAATCAGTCTGTAGATGAGAAAGTCCCACTAAGAGTTATACCTCCAGTGTTCAGTCAGATTTTAAGCTCTGTAATTGGCCAAATGACTAAACCATGTCACAAACCATGTGTTTCAGCATTGCACTCTCTGAGCCAATAATCCACCCATGAGTTTCCAGGAGTTTAAGCGCAAGCAAATGGAGTTTTACATAGCCAGAAACATATAAGTATATATTAAAAAAGATTACGGTGAAAAATAAAATAGTAAATATGGTTCCCTACCCTCCCACACTCCCCACAGGAAAGGTCCATAAAAAGAAGAAAACCACAGTTATTTCACAGGAAAAGAGCACCTTGGATGAACTGATGAAAAATCAAAATCCTCAGCCCTCAAGACTTGCAAAAACCTTCCAGAGTTTCACTGAAAAATAAAAACCAGTTTCATTGCATGAAGGGCGCTGACAAGCTTGATTCCCTTCTTCATAAGAATCATCAAAAACAGAAATATTCACTTCCAGTTTGGCTAATAGGTGTCAGATACAGCCAGAACTGTGCTGTCATGTAAAATTCATAATATAAATCCTTGACGCCTTCTGATTAAGATCAGTATATATCTGCTTTCTAGTAAGTCAAATTACTTATCTCCGTTATACAGAAATATAAACAGTTGTTGACTAAACACAACAGCTCTTAGTAATCAAATGCAAATACTCTTTTCTCAATATGAAAATTGTTTCCGATGAAGTCATGCATGAATCAGGCTCTTCCAAGCTAGTGCATTTCCACTCCAGTTCAACATGGAGAGGTATGCTCATGTCAGCTGCAGCATGGCAAACTTGCACTAAATCACATGTGCAGTAACTAAACCTTTGGGTCTGAAGTTATCTTTACTTTGAGGGTTGAGGTTTTTACCCCCAGGGACAAGTCAGATAGGTTGGATCTGAATGAAAGCTCTGAGACTATCACATATTGAAGTAACATCCTCCAAAAAGATACATCAAGTCAGGCTTAAGGAATAACAGGTAGACCCTTGCAGCAGCTGAAGAGTGGAACCAAAAAAGACCAAATCCAACAGCATTAATCCCCACTGAAAAGTCAGGAGGCTGGGCAGTTTAAAAGGGAAACTTCTGTTTGTACAACTACTAATTGCTCTAATGAGTTAAGCGAGTTGTTGGCCAAATTTGGACAATCCCGAACCTGAGACTAACAAGACTACAACTTGTAGTGGTGGCTACAACTCCAGCTATTCTTAGGGTAAATTTATCTTGTATGTTCATGAGTAGACAATTGCAACCCTGAAGCTGAATTCACTTTTTCATGGAGTTAAATCAAAGGACTCGACTCCCAGATCACTTGCCACCAAGATGGCGTGACCTCAGGCTAGATTTAAAAACTGGAATGGGAAAATAAAATTATATAGTCTCCAAAGAGGAAACAGAAACACCATCATTCTCCTAGAAGAGACCTCAAGAGATAGACACCTTAAGGGCAAACATACCAGGTCATCACTTCTCACTGAACACTGCTCAGCTTTGTAGGAAGTACTCAGCTGTTAATCACAAGGAAGTTCAAACACCTGAAGCACACACTCATTGCCTTCACACACAAGAAGAAATTCAAGATTTTGCTTTAAGTATGTTCTTCAACAGGTCTTTTACTCTGTTTGTTGCTGTGTATGTTTCCCTCTCACCGTTAAGATATGAGTTTGAAAACAAAATCAGAGAGGGTCTGCGTTCAGAAGATGTATCTTCCAGAGGTTTGGGAAAAAGCCCAGGGAATCAAGAAAGTAGTGTTAGTCACTGTAAGGAATTACCAAGTAAAAAATGTAAATGGCTCTATTGTCACTTTATTCTGAAGATGCAAATGGTGTTCTGAAGAGCAGCAAATAAGGTACCTAAATGCATCCCCACCCAGAGAGGCATCTGTGTAAGCCCTTAACGCTTTGTGAAACTAAATTGCTTTCTACTCCATATTCTGGCTTTTGAGTACTACGCTGAAATCCCAAGCTTTCCCAGCATGTTATGCTGGAATTCTGGGCATCTCATTCAGAGCTGTGGATCCAGAGCATTTGGGATGGAGAAAAGGAACAGGGCATTGGTTTAGGCTCTTTGGGAACTTGGACATTTCCCTTACTTGGGCTTTTACCTTCCATATAGAAATTGTGAATATTTGACAGACATTTACGAAGAATTTCAAGATCTGCAGATAAAAATTACAATACTGGCACTATGCTGCTGTTTCTCATAACTAGACCAAAGGACTCCAAGTAAGAGTTCCTAGGATCTAAATACAGATGCTAATGACCTTCAGCAAATTACTAAGATTTCTTGGTTTCCACGCATCCACTTAATGTGATGCAGAGTTTAAAGGGAGAGGTACAAAGAGGAACCAATAATTAATAAACAGATCAGTAAAATCTTCCCTAAAGTAGACATAAGGAGAACTAAATGCTTTGAGACTAGGAAATATCTGGGGCAAATGTGAGATAATTGAAAAAAGAGATCTACAGCCTAGATATAAATCCTGCCTGATAAATATTTTGTTTCATCATTGGAAAATTCCACAAGGAAAGCACACATGAAGGACTGGGAACACCCTACTTTGCTGACGAAAGCTGATGTGAAATAGTTCACACAGGCATATTAATACATACAGGTTTACATCAAGACAACATCTCTGAATGCATGACCTCACTGGCTATAAAAGTATATTGCAATAGGGAGAGGGAGGAAGGATGACTGCAGATTCTCTCACAAAGATGCTCAGAAATGCTAATAAGACTCACCTAACTCACCAACTACCCTTGTTTGCTCAAGAGCATTTCGTCAGTACACTAGAAATATGTGTAACCAGAGGGGAATCAAATCAAGAGAAATTCAATTAGGTCTAGAGCAAAGAGAGACAGATGGCCTGTAAGACAGTGTCCAGCCACAAGACAGTCCATAATACACATCAAGCAAGATATCGCAGTGTAAAAGAGCCAAGTGGACCATGTCAAGATAGCTGGAGATAGGATCATGAAACCATCAGCAATTGTGTGCAGCTGCAGGATTAGGTAACCATCAGCAGTTGCACATGGCTGCAGGGAGAGGCTCTTTGTTCGTTAAATTACCTATGGTACCCATTATCTTTGGGATTAATTTGGCTAGAGGCCCAGAGAATTTAGAAGATGCCATCTCTGCTTTCATCAGCTAAACGAAGAGGTCCTGTCCATTTTCCAGTAGATTATTTATAAAAAAACTAGTCACTGTTCCATGGACTTATTCCTCTAAAGACTCAGATCAACCCGTAAAGTATTTCTGGAAAGGAAAGAAGAAGAAAAAATTCAAAAAACATAGACAGTACCAATAAAACTCCATGCTACCCATTCCTTTCTGGTGGGCTGTAGGTCTATTAGGCAGCTGAGTTAAGGTCAGCTGATTGGAGGTCCTGTGAGTACCTGGATGAACATAGGAGACGGAGAGGTAAGATCTAAAAAGGAACTTTGCTCAAGTAGAAACTGGAATGTATCTTGCAATTTCTCCCTGAAAACATTATTTCTAATCATTATTAAATGGCTCAAAAACCGATGATGAAATCTGTATTGTGGGCTCAGAGCAGGAACAAATTTTGTTTCCATTTTTTTATTATTTGCCACCAGCTGAACTTAAAACAATTTTGACAGAAGCAACATTGCTATATTACCAAGCTAATATGGCTCAATCAGCATGCATGTAAGCTAATTACAGCCTAAATCAATCTCATCACTATCAGATATTGCATATTTACATGCCAGAGCATCGTGGATTCTTCTCCCGTAGAGTGTTTGCAGAGCTGTCAATAGGGCAGGTTTACAGAAATATCATGGTATATTTTTCAAAGCAAAAACCCTAAAAGCTCAAGGGACTGCTTCAGAGTCAAAACACAGCACGGGACACCATGAACTCCCTCCATCAACTCCACTTTTAACTTAACTTCATAAACCAACTTTCACTCCTGTTTTTGTCAAGCCCAGGTAACCATAAAGCCTGGTGCCACACGTCCTCTCCCCACATCACTCTGCACCATTTCAGGATTTTGTCATGGCAGTTTTTTCCAATCACTATTAATACATTTACTCTTGCTGTATTTTGGGGGCTTGGGGTTTCATTTTTGGGGGGTTGGGGTTTTTTTCTACCTGGAACCTTTTTCTACCTGGAACCTGTTGTCTTAAGTGCCAGCTTAGTTACCATCTGAGCATGCAGTTCCCAAAGCCAGCTCCCTGTTATTGGGTCACTCAGCCAAGTCTTGGCTACAAGAAGCCCAAGTCCCTGCATGGTTGGGTTATTTTCTCCCTTTCTGCACCTCTCAAAGCACTTCTCAGATGAAACAAGAAGCTTATCAAGGAGATCTCTCCATGAGGTCTCTCCACCCAGCTCTTCCCTCCAGCTAGGGCATACTGCAGTCTGATGCCAAATTCAGCAAGATGCAACATGCCAAAAAGCACTGTTTATTTTCTAGAGAAATAACAGCAACCCGCCTTTTCATTTTCACCCTAAAGTCTGCAGACATCCCAAGCACATATTCAGGATTTTGAGTGTCTTTCCATTTTCACTAAGCTCTGTTGAAGGAGTCCACAAGTGGGTTCTGGGAATGGATGTACAGAAGAGCTGGGATCAACTTGCAGTATCTGCAGGCTCCTGCAAAATTGATTTTTGTACTGATCTCTTTAGGAAATAGCTATCTAGCATTCACCCATGGCTACCTCAAAAGACAGATGGCCCACCCAAAGAGCTGCAGAACATTTACTCCACGAACATTTATACCATAAAGCCTTGACTGTTTATTGTAGAGGTTAATGAAGCTGTGAAGAGAACATGGTCTTGTTGAAATTATTGCTTCTGGGTAACACCGAGCACTAGCCATTCTTAATCCAAATGAATAGCATGATAGATAGACCAATTAAAAGTGTTTCCAAACAAGATTTGAGACACAGGGCAGCTGTAACGTGACTATTTTTTCTATTCTCTCTATTCTACAAACATTATCTAATTCCCCTATCTAGCAGTCTCCGAATACAGCACTCTAAAAAAGATTTGCAGCGCATTGCTCTTGAGACACATTCTTAATGTGAACCTCCTAAAGAAACCCACCCAGTCACATCGCCCAGGCTCATGCAGAAGCCAAACAATCCCCATCAGAGAAATTTTGCTGCATTTTTATTTATTTATTGCCTCAGCAGTTAAAGGTTATTTCTGAACGCTGTCTGGGAAAAGCAGAGCTATTCAGAAAATTGCTTCTATCCAGTCCCTTTGGTAGCTCAACATTTTCTTAAACCATCACAAAAGCTTTTTATCCCGCAGAAAGAGTTCACACACATGCATGGCTGTGCACATATATACACATATTGCTTGGTTAACTCTGCAATAAACATTTTCTCTGCTTTGGTATAATACCATACAAGGGTGTACCGTAAAATTTCTCTGAGAGAGAAGTTTTGTTCTCAAATATATGGTTTGCTTTAATATGACTAGATGCACAAAAAAATGCAAAAAGGAGGGGGGGACGGGACACACCAGATGTGGTCTGTATTTGTAACAATCTTGGGTTAATTATTAAATAAACAGAGAAAAGCAGTTGGCTGATATTCCTTCACCCCTAAATCTTTAGTAATCATTTATATTGCAGTTACATATCCTTACCTAGAGAAGTAGAACAGGCATCATCTATGGAACTCGCCAGAAGAGAGGCCTCCTCTAGATGTATAAATAAAAGCTATGTCTGAAGTTACATCCTTTCCATGATCTCAAATTACAAGCTAAACTCAGTAAACAGGTGTACATCAGTGGAATCCAGGAAACTACATTCTTATCCTTGCAATGGATTCTACCTACTGCTGGTGGACAATTGAAGACACATCATAAATTTGAAAACACAACAAAATGCTATCAATGTAACAAATTAAGCTCTTTGCCTTCTAAGTCTTGGCTGATTTAAGGACTACTCTTTCTTTTCCACCTATTTTACAAGTGTGGACTGCTCCAGATCTTACCAAAGGAGAAGAAGTAGGGCAGAGTTCAATATTCCTACTTTCAAATGGAAATCAAGTCCTGATGAGCATCAACAAATATAAAGTGCAAAGAAGGGAACACACCAACTGCATAATGAGCTGCTGATCCCATATTACCAGATCTGGAAATCTTCAGGGAGGACTTGAGCCCAGTGGGAAGAAACTTCAAGAAAGGAGAAGATTGTGCCTTGGAACTCGCCTCAGGCTCTGACAGTGTCTTTGAACCCATCAGGGCAAATCTTGGGACTTCTCTACTGATGCTGCTTAGGATGTCACAGAGTCTCTCAGTAGAATACGTCTCTATTCATCTCAGCTCCCCTGCTGCGCTACTACTATATTTATATTTGCTGCTGTCAGTCTTTTAGATGTCAGTTTGCTCAGAATAGGATTGCCACAAACTTTGCAGTTACCATTTTCTTAAAAGATACTTTCTTCAGCTATGCTTTACTTTAACTTGCCTTCAGATATCGCGTCAAATGATTGTGTTTCCCCATAGACTGGAAGACACTGTTAGAGGAATAAGAGAGATGGGTTCAGACGTTGAGGTCTACTTTTGGTCAGTCTACTTTCTCAGAATATTTTAATCTGATTTTCATGCAGAATCCTGAGGATATCAAAAAATGAACCTGCTAGCCTAATGCCAACTCTTGCCACTGAATGGGTCACTGGTGCCTGATGTTTGTGGTGGATACCCAAGAGAAGATGTAGACCTGATGTAGCAACAAAAATCTCAAGTGAAATAATGTGATCCTCAGGTTTGGACTTGAATGAAAATGAAGGCCATAAAATTCGACCTAGAAATTCATTCAGGGTTCAAAACCTTTTGGCTGAACCTCAACAATAACAACATTCAGTTTGGAGTGACAGAGGGAATGACAGGAAAATCCAGACCATCCCTTGTGGTGTGTTTTGGCACCAAGCTAGAATGGAATAAAGAAATACAGTCTGCCCTGCCCATCCCATCCATCGCAGTGTATTTCCAAATGCTTACTGTTCCACAGTACAACAGACTGAGCAAGGAAGGTCAGCTTCAGTATGATGGAGCTTTCAGGTTCATTTTCTTTCAGGATTAAAATATTTACCTTGGAGAAGACAGTCCTACTCACCACTTCCTGCATTTTCAGATAATTTCAAGTAGCAGTGATGTAACAAAGAGAGTGCTTTGGGTACAGATCGCTTTAGCCCCCTATGTGGAGAGGTTTCCTACTCTGTAAGTGACACCATCATTGAGAAAACAAGTGGATACTTGTTTCCTTATCAAGAATGTGGAATTTAAACACCTGGTCTCCTTGATTCATGGATTAACCAATCACACACAAAAAAACCTCTGGGATCTGGGCTGAACGCTGCTGTTGCTCTATGCTGTATTTAACCCAAATTCCCTAATCTCATATTCCATTAATAGAATAACCAAGCTCATTATTTGAGGGAGCTCCAGAGACAATAGCGTTTTGGCACTAGGTGTTATCTCAATAGCTGGAGTACTCTTTCAATGAGAAAATTTAATAAACATATAAAGCATTGCATTAGTTTTACATGGACATTTCTCAAGAAAAAAAAAAAAAGGCATTTCTGGACAGCATGTTGCTTTAGAGGTAAATTTTTCCATTAACATCTCTTCCCTCCCTTCTTCCTGGCTCCTCTTCTTAGATTTTCTGGTTTTCTTTGCCCAAGGTGTTGGCTCCTTTTCTCTTACATGGCCCTGTATGGGTTTCAAGATTATTCCGAGTTGTTTTTGCACAGCCTCCTGGATCACGTTAGGAAAAGGTGCTTTAAAAATATGTTAAAATAATGTTGTTTTTAAATAGAGTTCAGGACTGATGAAAAGCACTGGGTCGACTGAAATGTCCAATTTGTTTCCATTACAAATACATTTTAAGTTGGCCAGTCAAAAGCATGTAGACAATATTTATTGACATACCCATGCAAATTATGTGTCATTAGCTTTTTCTTAATGTACTCATGCTCCAAACCATTTGGAGCATGTTTCTTTCAGTTCCTTCCCATTCAACCGGTCATTTACTCTTCACCCTGCGTGTGCATGGAGGAACACAGAGGCAATAGTGAAGTACGAGAGGTCTGGTGAAATGGGCAGCTTCTACATGAGCTGCTGAGGTATTCATACTTTTCTGCACCAGGGTTAGCAGACTGGAGGCAAAGACCTCAAGCACAGGAGCACCTCTACAAATACGTCTACACTTTGGCCAAAGTCATTTGATGAAGTCTTTCTGGAGGAGGAGCTTAATCCACGCAAGAGGTAAAATACAGGATGAACTTCTACCCTGCTGTGTCGTGCTCAGGAGACAGCTTCCCTCTCGTTAATCTCACGCAGTTAAGCCATAATCGAGTCCTAACAGAACAGTCCCACACAAGAAGACCTAGAGTAGGAAGAAATCCATATTTCAGAGTACAATGCAAAAATGCAAATGCAAAAAACCATAACATCCCTGCCCAAAGCAATACCACAACATCAATAAGATGATACTTAAACCATCCTCGGGCCCCCCTAAAAACAAACTCATTCCCTGCCGCTCTCTTCCATGGGTCTCGATTAGCCCATTGCTCAGAGCTGGGGCGTCCTATCAGCTGTGACTTCAGGGTCTTGCTGGGTTTCACAGACAGAAAAGAGCCAACACTCCCTGAAGGCCAAGCCTGGCAATAAACTTGGCAGGTTTCCCACATACACACAATACCTGCCACAGGGCAATGCCTGCTCTTAGCCATCAGCTCGCTCCCGAAGAGGAGAGGAAACCACAGAAATCCCCTTCACACCCACAGGTGGTTTTTTTTTTGTTTTGAGGGTTTGTTCCCGACTGTCCTCCTCCCTGTCACATTATACAAACTTCCTCTCTGACTGTTTATTCAGCCTGTTTGACAAACTGCATTATGCCTTTATTGTTGTTAATTGTTTGCTAATTTCTGGGAAGCAACTGCACTTTCCACACCACTGGGATTAGGTAAAGGGGACAGAGCTACCCAGCCTTTGGTCGTTCACTTCTCAACAGGGGAGTTCATTGATTTGATTACAAAAGTTTGCACACTGGGCTGAGAGCTCTGCATTTCTCCATATTACAACTTCAAATTGTTAAAAAGATCACTATCGCCATTACAATGAAAACACAGTTTCTGCTCTCTGAAGAGGAAAAATCTGCCTCAACACAATAAACTTTTGACTGTTTTGAAAGCACTGCTAGCTCCTGGATAGTCTCTGAATTTCACTTGCCACATACTACAGGGGAAAAAAAATACACTTTTAAAATAGAATTGTCCTTTTTTAGGAAAACAATTAACAAAATACTGCCTCAGAAGGTAACATTCAAGCCCTGTGCCGAAATACCGCCTCCTTGATGCTTCCTGAAATCTCTTCCCCCTCCTGATCCAAACTCCACTGGGTTCCAGTATCATCAGAAGAGATATCAGTCTCCCTCATTAATGGAAAGCCAGTGCCATGCCTACCACTAAAATTCAGCCAGTATAATGCAGTGGTAACAAAGGTTCTGAATCTGTATGGAGAATATTCAGAATTAGCACTTAAAAACTGTGATTTAAGGAAAGAACAAAAAATATATCCAGCTCCAGTAAACCCAGCAAAAATAGACTTGTTCCCAAAAATACCTTTGCATTATTTCAAAAAAAAATAATAATTTAAAAGTCAGTAAAAATTTTGATAATGCAAATTTTAAAAATATCCTCCACATTGACACTTTTTAGGTCAATTGTAACTGAATAATTTTTCGTTCGTCCACTGAACTGAAAAACACCTAGAGTTTCAGAAACTCTAAATATCACCCAAACTCTATAGCAAATTCCACAAGGGCTCAGGTTATTTTATAGTGTTATTCCCGTGTACATCTGCCCCCAACAGTCACATTCGAGCTGCAGATCTCAACTCTATGGCTCCATCCAGCTCCTCTCACCATCCATGAAGTGCAGAATCTCACGCTGTCCACCCAAGTCTCAGCCAGCTAAGGACCCCTTTTGGGGTCAAAGGCAGCCAGAAAACTCATACAATAGCCAGAAACTCATACAATACTTAGCAAGAAAAAGTATGCCAGAAAATCAGTACATCTGACAAGCAGGAAAAGGGTCATGGCTCTGAGAAATGGGTTCCCAGTGAATTCCCTTCACACGCACAACCTTGTTCTCCCTAAACGAACAGCTGTGAGCCAGCTGAAATATAAGAACCTCTCTCCTCCAGACTACACTCTCTATTCAGGCTTTAAGACAATTACACACTTATTTTGTGTAAGAAAAGTCAGTCAAGGGGGAGAGACAAATGGTTTTATTTCTCACCCAGCTACATAACAGATTACTAGGAGTGCTAACTCATCTGTCTTTCCACTATTTTACTTTCATTATAGGTTGGAAACGGGAAGTCATTTTTCACAAGATGGATCTTTAACTAGTTAGAAATTAAACTCCTCAAACTGGTGCATCCTGTGAAATGGATCATCCATTATCCAGGGCCCATGGCTTTGGTTGCACCTTATTTATCATCATAGCGGGTCCTTCTCCAAACCTAACCTCACAAGTTCCCAAGTTAAGACTCGAGACAGAAAGACAAGAAAAAGACATGTGATACTGCGATAGAAATGTCTAAACCCAAAATCTAATTATTAAAAAAGGCAGTAGAGTATCAAAACCTAGCAGTTGTGCTGGAGAGAAACAGGACTATCTCACAGCAGTCCTCGTCTTCCCTACCTGAGTGGGCAGGTCTGTCTTTCAGTCTTTCATTGTTCCCAGCCTCTCCTCCTCAGAACATCCTCTGCCCAATCTCGGCTGCCAAGATCCTCTCTAAAGTCAAAAACAACACGTAGGCATCCCACGTGGCTGGTCCCAAGTGGATCAAGGCAATCACCACTGCAGTAACCAGTCTCTTGCTCCAGCATGAGGTTACTTTTCAGTGTGTGGACTGTCCCCACCACTGTCCCAGGCCCTTGAAGGACCTGAGCTGGAGCAGGTCTTGCAGAAGTAGCATAAGAGCACAATTTAGCCTCTCTTCCCTCATTCTCTTCCTGAAGCTGCTTGGAAGGGGCAGGAGATATTTTTACTCCCAGTGTGTGGGGAGTATATTACTTTGTCTTAAGACATTATCTTTATTTACTTTTTTGAACTTTTTGCTATAGCATACAAGTGAGCTCTGCTTCATCCTCTCAGATCTTAAAAGCACGAGGTGCCTGTGATGGGTGTTTCACTATGACCTCAGGTGTAACACATGCTACATAACGTTGGGCAGATCTCTGTTCCCTGCTCCTAGTTGAAATAGAAAATTAGGCTTTTAGGAAAAGCAAACACATTTGATATAAGCAGTGTCTCCACATAAGGCTATTGCCACTGTACCCCTAGGTAAATTGCTCTAATAGCAAACCTCCACCACTAGTAAAAAATTGCAATAATAATAATATTTTAAAAGCCTCTTTTCAGCTGCTACATGTTAACGTTTTGGTTCTTTTTTCCCTTGTGAGATTATAGTCAGTTGATTACTATGCTTTCAAACAGATACCTATGGATTATGAATTTTTTTTCAAAAAGTTATACTATTGATAATCTCAAATTTCTCGCTATGAGATGAACATTTAAGACTCATGAGTCAGTGCTCTTCCCATTTTTACCCGTGGGATTTTCTTTAAAGAAAGGGACAACATCCTGTTTAGATATTCCAGGGGCAAAAAATACATCCAAAACCTCCAGTACATCCAATACCACCACATCAAAGGCTTCTCTCTTTTCCAATCTCAGCTGAATACCCTGAAAGCATTCACTGGTCCAGGGCTGCCTCACTCCCTGCTTAGCAAGAGTTACAGTAACTGCAGTTTACTATTTATGAGACCAAAGCTCCAAATTAATTGCTTTGAAACGCTATCATCATGATCACCAAGAGCCCCTAGAAGTAATTACATGAATTTTACGACCAAATGCAAGAAGAAAAAAAAAATTCAAAGGTCAACCCTATTGCACCAAGAGTTTCCATTGTTTCTTTTTTCATAGCGAAAACGATACAGGCTGAATTATTGTGACCTTTCTTTCTCCCAAATTTTTAATTAGTAGAATTGTGCAGCTACACCTTAAAATACTGTCATCCCAAGAATGTGGTGATTGACTTTGAACTTACTGAATGAAATAGTCGTATTTACTACATAAATTGCAGGGCTGTGCACTTCTGAACTACAATTGCATTCATCTGAGCATCACACATCAGAGTACTTTATAAACATGTTATTTAAGACTCACAGTATGCCAGCAAGCACACGCAGATGTTAGAGGTTGAAAATTTACTCTGCTGCAATTGTTTCAATTGCTCTTTTCATCCTCTATTTTACATCAGCAAAAACTGGAAAAAACAGAGAAATGAAGACTCAGGAGCAGAGTGCAGGAGTGTGAGAACAAAAAAAATCAAGATGATAAAAACCAGAATACTTATTACCAGGAAAAGATATCTTAACATAACAAGGAGAATTGTTTTTGCAGCCCAAAGGCTAACTTCTGAGATCAAATCTCAGCTCAGATAAATTCAGTGGTTTACACAAAGGTTCATAGCTTACACACCTGCACACATCATGACAGCTTCCCTTTCAAAGGTACCTCAAATATGAGTCAAACATATAATTCCATGAAATAAGAAGCAGTTCTTGGCCATGATCTGTCATGATCTTTCTTTAAAAACCTTTCACATGTTAAGTGCTGTTCAAGGTTTTAGTTGTGCTCAGTAGAGAGAAGTAAATGCCCTAAGGATGGAGCTGAATACAACCAAGCTTCCTCAACTTCCTCAACATTTTGAGGAATTTAGTATTGTTTTATGTATTTGAGGATATATTTAAGGAACTCAATATTCCTTAGAATATTTTTTCACTCTGTCTCCTCTTGGCCATTAGAATCAGGGTATACACACAAACCAACATGAAAAGAACCCAGAAGTGGAAAAGGAAGATTTTATTCAACCTAAGGAAGTTGCTTGCTATCTTCTCCTGTATGTTGGTGTGCAGCAAAGCCTGCTCGTGTTTATGGCAGATTTCTTTGAGCTTCTGCTGCTGCTGGGCAATTGCTGAATGACATTAGTTTTGTGCCACCAGATAGTAAGGGAAAGGCATTCCTGCAGGTTGACAATCTGCCTGAAACCCATCCCTCACTGTGCCTGTGTAGTCACGATCCCTGCATTAAGCCCACATAGATGCTGACAACCACAAAACACAAATGGTCCTGGAGGGTCCTTGTTCAGGATATACTGATGAAGAAGGGTTGAACGCCCTCCACACCCCAGGAGTTGAAAGAGTCAGATAAGTGGATCACTGCAGGCTGTGTACTTCTACCGTAGACATTACTGCTGATGGCCCTGAAGAAACATTTCTATTTGAAATCCTGCCGTGTCATTCAACTGCCCCTTTTAATTCCACTTTTTAAGCACTTTTCTTCCCATGGCATGCTGTTCTCCTGCTGCTGGGTCTCCATACAATCGATCTGGGCTCCTGGGCATTTTATTATTTTTTTTTTTTTAATGCATAACAGCATCATCTAAACATCATCTGGAGAGCACTACAATTACAGCAAGGGCAGATGGGTGTCGGGAGACGAGGATGTTGGGAGGCAAGAACGTCATGGCTGCAGCCAGTATGGGAGCAGGTGCTCAGCTCTATCAGAGCCTCCTGAGGCACTACAGGTCATTATAAGGGGTTGCAAGTGTCTAGGCTGTCAAATGAATGAATATTCTTCAGGCAACACTACTGGGTCCATCGATAAACTAAATGCACAAACATTTCAGAGCAACACTACCTGAGGATATCTTCTGCTTTGAGTGAACTCACGTATCTGCCAATGCGCAGGTATTGCCTTGGCTGGGGCAACTTGTAAAATTCATGCACAAGACTCAATGCTTTATTAGAATTACTTTTGTAAGGTCAAATCAATCGGAGCGATTCATATGAGTTTCCACCAGTTAAGAAGTGCTGGGGGTGTTTGGGGAGCTTGGCTCTACTCTCCTACCTAACACAACAGAAACCCAGTATCTGATCTTCCTAAAGGAACTGAGTCATGGTTTCAAAAAACCCATCCAAGCTTTATTGCACACACCTGTACCGAACACTCAGAGGTGTGTTCTGCATATGCACCTTTGCCATCTTCTCAGCATCTTACTCAATACACACTTCCCGAAAATACCCAGCTGGCACAAGCACGCCCATTTTGAAGCCAGACCCTGATGCAGCGTGGCATCACTCCAGGGGAGACAATTTACACCACCTGAGAATCTGACCTGTATTTACCTGCTTAACTTAGGGCACCCTATAACTCTGTGCTCATTTGCAAAAGCCTGATCTGTTGACTACATCACCATTCTCAAACCTGCTAGGAAAACTCATTTTTAGTTCATTCCCACTGAGGGCATAATCAAGTCTTTGCCTCTACTGTGCACAGAGGGGGAAGGAGGGGATGTAATTATTTTTTTTATTTTTTAAGAGGTGTGATGTGATTTTTATTGTATGACTATTCACCTGCTTTCTGTGACCTCCTAAGCATACTTAAGAGGGAACCTGACACTGGGACCAAACATGAGGCTGGGGGAGAAGTCAGCTAACAAAAAACACATGTGCTGAAGCATTTTGCTTTGCCTTGCTAATATTGAAGAGATTTGTTTTGCTCGGTAAAGCACTTGCATTTCAGCTCAGTCCTGCAGGGAAAAGCTAATCCTCAAGTTATGGCAATACAGCCAGTTGATATGGGGAAGGAAGGAGGGGGCCAGAGAACCATGGGAAGGAGAAAGAAAAGATTCAGCATTTTAGCCTGACCTGACTCCAGGTTCACACGAGAAGAGGTGAAGCTGCAGCTGTCACGCTGAAGGGAAATGCAGTCATTTATAAACCCAGAGAACTCTCCTGGGAAAGAGAAAGAACAAAAAAAAAAATTAAAAAAAAAAGAAAGAGCATTCCTTAAGACTAGAGTTAAGGGCAGGTTTTTCCCACCACAAGAGAGAGCCAGTACAGCCCAACCAAAATCTGGCGCTATTCTCATTGCAGCTCTGGCCAGACTTCCTTCCTGCCCCAGAGGGGGCAGATGACACCCGCCTGCTCCACATATTCTCTCTAGGAGAAGACCTCCTCTAGTGTAGGAATTTTCACCATAATGCACACAGATTCGTCCCTTTGCAATCTCTCTAACTTCCAAAAGATCTCACGGGAACAGCTACTGTCCAAAGTGGCTGAATGCTGAAGAAAAAAACAAAATACATCTTGTGCTTCCTTCCCTCCCCCTGTTCTGAACATCACTTTCACTAGAGGTTTGACTCATCTCTCTGCTTTAGGTAAGCATGCAAAAATTTTTGTCTGTGCAGCAGAATGGGGAATAGTTGCCGTGAATATATATGGTTTGATACTGGTAACTCTTCAGGTATTTCAACACATCTCACAGGCAAGGGAGAGAAGAGTACTCAGGAGGTTATCAACCACGGCAAACCATTCAGAAATGCATTTGATCAGCACAGAGACACAAAAAAATTGTATACCAAACTGGTCTGTGACCTACAGGGCAGAAGAACTCAAATTGCAAGAGGAGCTCACGGGGAAGGGAAAAAAAAAATAGTCAGCAGGATTCCCAGACTGAAATAAAAGCTACAGCTGCCAGCTAGTTTGTTCACATCAAATAACTGAAATGAGCTTTCTGGTTGTCTCTAAACTGCATTTCATGAGGAAAAACAAAATTGAAATAAAAATATAGTTACTTTCTTACTGCTGGTACGTGGGTTCATTGTTTCTGTGACCCGCCAGTGAGAAAGATGTGACAGGAATGCTCCTCCCTGTGCTAAGTGCCCTGGCAGAGAGTGCTTAGCCTGGCAGGGGAGCCCAGGGTTTCATCAAAGGGCAAATTATATCCTGCTAATTGAACCAGCATCATTTTGGAATCTCCCCATGAGCCTGTCAGGCTTGTGCATGGGCAACCGAGAAGATCTTAATGGACCTGGGAGGCTGAAGCAAACAAGAGGACCAGGCAAGAGCAGGGAAAACAGGACACAGCGGGAGGGTATCAAATCCTTTTGGGTTAATAACGCACCTCCCTGGGATGCCAGGCAGAAGCCTAGAACTCTGGGCTGTGTTAGTTAATTACCGTACCAGAGAAAAAAATCTCAGCAAGGCTCCCCCCTGCACACAAGGCTTTTACAGAAAGAAAAAAAAAAAAAAAGAAACTAGCCCTCCTCAATCAGTGCAATTAATACATTTGCTGCAGCTCTCCGTCACGTTCCCTCACCACCGCTCAGCTCCAGTTGTCAGCATCTGTCTGAAACGAGCCGCTGCGTGAAGCCAGCGGCCCTGCTTGTGTGGAGAGGCAAGGGATAAGATTTCAGGAAAGGCTGAAGCCCACTGTTAAGGGGATTCGTCCCAGATAAATTGCTTGTCAGCTACAGCTGAACTACAATGTTGGCTGCCCTTCCCTTGATGAGTATTAACGGGACTTTGCTGAGTCCAGAGGTACCTGACTTCCATGGAAACCAAAGTTTAGTTCTCACGTGATGAGTAAAATCCAGTTCACTTACTCATGAGAGGAGGTACCTATGATGAAACAGAAAAGAGGATTCAAGGGAGTAATGCCGCTTTTGCTTCTATATACTCTCTGCAAGAGTACAGGCTGAAATGTAACAGCAGTACCTGGATCACTTAGTGTTGGTAATAGCCCCAATAAAATCAAGTGTGTGCAGAGAGAGGCCATTCCTGTCTCAGAGCACTAGGAATCAGAGTAGACAAAACAGATTAAAAGGATTTTTTTTTATCACCCCAGATGTAGTCAGTAGAGGATCTGAGGCCCAGAAAAGCTAAGTGACTTGTCCGAGATGAAACAAGGGGTGGGAGGTGGGTCCAGCATATAAATCCCTACGGTATTTGAGCCTGTTCAGTATTCTGACCATGCTTTCTTTCTCACATGGTAACTCATAAATAGGCTTGGGTGTATACCTCGTAATACCGTTTATTACTTACATACATCTTCTACCATGTGCAACCAAGCTCCTTGTGGGATTTGACTTCTGTGTTTAATTGGCAGGCTTGTTTGTGGAGCTAACAGGTGTGTTAGAAGTGAACAGAGAGCACATTCTCACTTCACAAAATATGTGCTGCAAACCGTGTTATGAGAGACCTAAGCCAAGGAGCAAACACAAAACCATCCAACACCATCCAGTCCCTCCCCGATCCCCCGACAACCCAGTGCCAAGCACCATCCCCTCCCAACCAACAGCCCATGATGCCCTCAGGCTGCCCACACATGCACTCCAGGAGGGGTTGACTCATTTGCACCTTCTTTTCTCTCCCTCTCACACCTTTTCTGCTCAGTACTCCATCCTAGTGAATAAGTAAAAGAGCCTTCAGATTGGAACACTTTGATAGCAGGAAAGAGAGAAGAAGCAAAAATTTGGAGAAAAGTTGTGGCTGACATGGTGTATCTGCATCATTGGCCAAATGTTGTTCCTGAATCCCTGCCCCTTTCTGGCTGGCTTGTATAAAGAGGACAAGGAGCATCTGATGATGTGCAGAACCAGTTATTAGCTCATAAGATGCAGGTTTGTGACAAGGACTGAACGGAAAAGTGTCTCTGCATTTTGATCACTTCCTCCAACTTATCTTAACACCTGTTAGTTGTGCAAAATACCTGAACTGAAGGTGGCTGATTCAAAACTGCTTTAAAGGAAGAGGCGAGCTAAACCAGCTGAAAAAGTCCCTTGTCGCCACCTTTCCAAAGTGACTTTTCTTTTTAATATTCATTGCTACAAAAAAACCCGAGAATGGTTGAAATAGAAAGAAATTATCTCCATTGATTCAAAACATTTTCCATGGAAAATTTTGGGCCAAAGAAAAGGTGACATCTCCAAAATATTCATGTGACTGAAACCTTCTCTAACCAGGCCCAGATGGGAGTGATGCCTACAAGAATGTTTAAAATCAGTCAACAGAACTGCTGCTACTGTTGTTGGGAACCGTCCTACAGCCAAATTTGTTTTACTCTCAGTATGTTTTTCCTGATGTTCAGCCAAAGTCTGCCCCTTTGTTTCATTGTTAAACATGCCTGCATCTCTTTGTACCACTCAATGTCTCTCCTCCTGAGAGTTTTTGCCCTCAATAATGTATAATTTATTTATTATTATGACTCTTCTCACAAATTTAATCATAGCAGTGGGTGAAAAGGATTGGGACAGGAAGATAAAGAGTACCATGTGTATTTTAAGTCTCATCTCTCACTCTTGCTGAGAGGTATTTTCCCATCTGAACAATAAAGATTCCCAGTCTGACACAGCAGCTATTCAACAGACTCAGGAGAAAAAACAGCATCTCATGAAACCTGGAACTACATCCTACTCTGTAGGACAAGATCACAGAATCCTAGAATATCAGGCTGGAAGGGACCTCAAAGATCATCTGGGCAAACCTTTCTTGGCAAATGCACAGTCTAGACAAGATGGCCCAGCACCCTGTCCAGCAAAATCTTAGAAGTGTCCAATGATGGGGAATTCACCACTTCCCTGGAGAGATTATTCCAATGGTTGATTATTCTCACTGGGAAAAATTTTTCTTTTGTGTCCAACGGGAATCTCCTGTGGAGTAATTTGTACCTGTTACCCATCATCTTTACTGTGACTCCTTGTAAGACTCCTTGTCTGTAGCCACCCTTTACATACTGGAACGTGGTGATAAGCTCTCCCCATAGCTTTCTTTTCTAAAGGCTGAAAAAACACAATTCTCTCAGCCTTTCCTCATATGGCAGGCTTTCCAGTCCTTTGATCACCTTGGTGGCCCTTCTCTGGGCCCTCTCCAGCCTGCCCACATCCCTTTTGTATAGCAGGGACAAACCAAACCCTTTATCTCGGCTGGTGACGCCCTTGTTGATGCAATCCAGCATCATGTTAGCTTTCATTGCTGCCCCAGCAGCACACTCCACTCATATTGAGCTTGTTGTCCATCAAGACCACCAGGTCCCTTTCCACAGAGTTACTCCCCAGCTGGGTGGATCCCAGCCTGCGCTGCACTCCTAGATTCTGTTTTCCCTCTTGCAAGATGTTACACTTGTCCTGGTTGAACTTCATGAGGTTCTTCTTAGCCCACTCTTCCAGCCTATCCAGGTCCAGAGATGATACACTCTAAGAGGATTTTACCCTGTGCAGAACTCAAGCCCTTCCTTTTTCCCTTGAAAATAAGCTGCAGATAACTGGATAAGCAGTCTCCTATTTCCAGGATATAGGCCAATGTACTTGGAGTTGCTCCAGTTCCTCTGCTGTGATGAACTCAGCTTAGATTAGCCCCTCTGCATATACAACACAAAAAGAGAAATTGGATTGTTAAAAGAAAAGATAAACTGCAGTTTTAGAAGGTTTGCTAGTGTTATTTGGGGTTCATTCCCACATTGTAGTGGGTTGTTCGATTTTTAATATACATTCTTTGCTGAACCATCCAACTGCTGTTCAGGGAGACCCAGTTATGCAAAAGAAATCATGCCACAAAAACATATGGTAAATGCACACGGAGACCTTTTCACAATGGTCCCAGGCTAGTCACATCTTCCCAAGATGGTATCATCTCTGACTGCATTATGGTTGTCCAAACCACAATGTTGGTGCCAGGAAGCTTAGAAACTCCCAAAGGCTCGAATCAACATCATCTAAGCTTGTGCAAATGCTGGGAGGTTTCTTACATTCAGCAAACCATCTCTCTTGGACAGAAGCCTGACCACGCTCTTTATCCACCACTACAGTCCCCAGCATTCTTTTGGGATGGGTACCATCATCTGTCCCCAGTGCTCCTTCGCATCAGAAGATGCTTTACCCTGGGGAAGGACTTGCAGGGTTGAGTCCACCAGGCCAGTTTTTTTCTTACATTGATTTTCACAAGGGGACCCTGAGACAGGGATAACATAGCTGGGCTTGCAAAACGAATGGGATCCAACAATTGCCAGTCTCCCAGGCATTCAAGCCCTCATTCAAGAAAAGCATTTCTCAACCTTTTAATATTTTTTTCCTGACTCAATTAGAAAGCTGCACTCATTTTTTCCCCGCCTTTAGCAACTTGCTCTGGTTTCTCCTTCCAAGATAAGTTGCAGCATAAGTTGGCAAGCCCTGTTAACAGGAACAAAAGCACACTCTGTGATCTGAGAGAGGTTTGGACTTGTGATTGACTCTGAACACCACTAAAGACAAGCTCTCTCCAGGTGGGTTATGTTAGACTAAGAGATGCTCTCTACATAAGGAGAGTAGCTAGTCTTTAAAGTGCTTAAAGCCATAGGATGGCACCAACCCATTGGTCAACCCTCAAGTCACCAGGCTCCAAGGAGAGGTTTGTCACAGAGGTGGAAGTCTCCTTTTTGAGTTTCAGGAACAGCTACATGAATAGAGTTCCTCAAATGCCTCCATCGGCACACAGAAGCAGTTATTTGCTTTCTGGCTTTTTAAGAGGAATGTAGTTGGTTTTGGCTCTTCTGTCCTGTCTGCTGGGCGAGGAACCTGATGAGGACCAAAGCCCAGCCAGCCTGGAGCAGCAGTGCCCCAGTCACCAGGTGGGCCAGCCCCAGAGCCACTTTTGTTCCTGCCAGCCTGCCCCAAAGTCAGATTCCAAGGTCCACATACACATAAAAACCCAGGGAAGGTACCTCCCTGTAACAAGGCTGTTCTGGATGCCTTTACATTCTCTGTGAAGCCCTCAGGGCGTTGGTAGCCCAAGGATTTCTTCAGCAAATGGGACCCTTTTATGGGAAAGTCTAGACTTCCTAATGACCATGGAAAAGGAGCCAAGTCCTCCTCCACCCAGCCAACACCGCCTCCAGGCTGCCGTCTCTGTCCCACTGCCTGGGGAGCCCTTCTCCTCCCACCGCTTTCACGTTCTGCAGCTGCCTTTGGTCTTCACTGCAGCAAACCACTCACTTCATAGACTTTTCCTCCCCTGATATTCTTTATCTATGCTGCTGACATAACCCTTCCACACCTTCATCACTGAACTTGTGCCCTTGGAGGTACCATACTTTGCTCTCCTCATCAAATACCGTTATTTTCTATTTAAAAAAAAATAAATTCAAGTAACACACATTTCCTGACTCATTTCTACAACCACCTCTTAATATTTCCCCTTTGCCAGTATTAGCTACAGCTTCCACTGCTGCTTTCCTCTTCACATAGGGCTCAGCCAGAAACTCCCACCACTCCCTCCATATACTCAAGTAGGTTTTATTCCTGTCTCAGCTCCTTAGCAGCACACTAGATCCATTTCCCAGTGCCAACAGGAAAACAAAAGCAACTAGAATGCAATTAACTCCTTTCAATCTTCCCATCACCATCCCTGACCCTTCTTTCCCTGTCCATGGGCTTCTAGTACAAAATGACACAGAGCAGAAAAGGTGTTGTGGATGGTCCCTTTGCCCATGTACAACATGACAGCATCCTCACGTAAACCACTCTGCACTGAGTGGTGCTGACACCCACGTTTAAGGAAGGAGAAAGCCCTCCCTGCTCTCCCCCACACCTCCTTGGCTGTGAGGCTGCTAACCACCACACACAGATCCTCTCTCTTCATCTTTACACCTGCTGAATGGCTCAGTTCAGACCAGGAATCCAGTGTTTGACTTTAGCATTATTTAATCAAAGAGGCACAACTTTCTTTGGCTCCACTGGCACTGACGCACAGCTCTCTCGCATTATGTTCCCTAATGAAGGCCACCTGAAGCCCAAAACGGTGTCTGAACACAACACAGTGCTCTCTTTTCACACACACCAAAAAATACTCTGAGTATTTCTCGCTTACAGATAAACTTGGCCATCGCACTAAGGAAATTAAAGCATATAGAGCCAGTCTGTCAACTGGAACGCTCTGCCTCTTGCCTGCTCTGGCTGTTACTTTACATAGGTCTTAAATTAAATGTCAAATAGCGTTTGGCACAAGAGCCTTGTCGCTGCCCTTAGAGAAAATCTGACACCTTCCCTAACAGTTTCCCACTGCTCTCTACTGCTTGGCTAGGGGTAGGGGAAGTACAGACTGTCTCATAGCTCCCTGTTTTTTTTCCTTTAGTTTTTTCCATAAAGACTGCATGAAAACAAAGAAATGTCTTGTGTTTAATCAGAGGGACTGCAAGGTGTGCAGTGTTTAGTAGCATCAGGGACAATTTGGGGCAGCTAGTTGGGTTTGGCTTCCGGGGACTTCCAGCCAGCTTGAGCTGTCAGACATCCTCTGTCAGAGATGCTCTCTCATCTCTGCCCACTCCCATTTCAGTCCTTTTTACTGTAAGCTTTAGAATCTTTTAGCAAAACAGAAGTGTAATAACACTGCTATATAAGTTCATCCTGCCACCTTGCAGTGCCAATACACCTGTGCCAGGCAGGGGAGACCCCCCCTGCCACAAATTTACGATGACATGGCTGTTCCTTTCTGCTCCATGACCAGAAGATAAGCTGTGATAAACCACACACAACATACAGGAGTCGTCCCCCCCCCATGAACTGGTATCTCCTACTAACGCCAGGTTAAGGAACAGGGCTGTCACTCACATTCCCATGAACTGGGCTTCAAGACAGCAATCAGGATCATATAGCTAAGCAGCAATGACAACTGAGCCACAGTAACTCTCCATGAGCACAGACTGAGCCAAGGGGAAATGGAAATGGGATTGCACTCGGCTGAGACCACCCAGGCTGCCTGCATCATGCCAGTCTTCATGCAGGGGTGAGCCTGTCCCTCTCTGTCCTCAGCTCTTGCTATTCTCCAGGCTGAGACACCCACCCAAGCGAACCTACTGACCCACAAAGAGGCAGTATTCCCTCTCCTTGATCATAAATCATTGAGGAATAGAAAGCATTTGGCAGAACTAAATACAAGTACGTCCAGGGATGTCTTTAGGCACATATGATTATCTAAGAACGTCACTTGCAGGAGCACTAAAACGGCCCCAGTAAGAGAATCATGCACGTATTCTCCTGCTCCTCCTGTGAGGGAGACAGGGATCAGCTGTCCTAGCACCAGGCACTGCAGGACCGTGGCTTATGTGTATCCCAGCTGGGCAGCCCTTCTGCCAGAGGAAAAGGCAAGGAATGTGCTGAGAGGTGGTTGCTTCCTTGCCCCACTTGGAGAGTTTGCAGCTGCAGGAGTCACTGCTTTGCATGCAGGGCCAGAGAGCCCTGGGAGAGCTTGGTTTTCCTTCTACTCCTCATCCCAAACTTCAGCCCTGGGGCACCAAAGTCCTCTCTTGACTACACTTCTTGTGAAGGATTTAAGCCAGCTGAGAAAGGAAAGTGTAAGTAAGCAGGAATTGTCCACCTGGCCCCAGGGGGCTACGGTTCATGAAAACAGAGCTCCTGCTGTGAAAGGGCAAAAGCAAAATCAAGTTATCATTGTGTTTCTGGACGCAAGAACACACCACTGAGCTGATCTTGCTGCCTCATGTTTGTCTCTTACGCCAGAAATGCATTTCTCTTCCAGGTCTAGAAGTTACCAGCCAGGGACACACAGTATGGAAATAACTAACTGCCAATGGCCACAGGTTATATAAATATATGTATTCTTTTAAACTCAGCTGAGGACACAGTACGCTTTTCTTCAAACACACCTTGAACCCACCTTGGTTTCACACGTGCATCATCTCCACCCCCATCGCTTTACTCGCTGCGAGAGGTTCCCAGCAGCATCAGTGAGGGCTTCACTCAGCTTCACAGAGCTCTGCCACTGTGCCCTGGGAAGTTCACACTCAGCTTGGAGTGCTGCTGTAAGAGCTGTGAGAAGATGAGCTTTTTCCCATGGACTTGTTACTATTCCATGTCTGTACCCAGCTGGAGCTCAAAGCTGCAGAGAGGAATAACAGGAACCAATATATTTATTGTTTTAACCCTTCACCTCCCAGAAAAAAAAAAAGAAGAGTAATTGCTGTGGTTTGAGGTGAAATTTGGGCAAAGGCTAAAGGAATGTGAAGGAGGGGTCAAGTGAGTGGAAAATGTGAGAGAACAAAGAATGGATGTTTTCTAGAGTATTCCAATAAAACTGTGCTACTTTGAGTCCTGCATTGATCGCACTGACTGACAGAACTGATACAGTGATGGTGCTAGACCTGTCCTGAATTTGTCCCTGGCCCAGTGGAAGAAGGAAAGATTTTTAGAGATGGGGAAGATAAAGGGCTCCTCCTCATTCGAGGAAACTCATTCATCAAGAAAAGAAATCCATGGAAAGCTAATGACATTCAGAGGCTCAAAGGATGTGTGAAACCAAAGGTGCCAGCAGGTATAGGTATAAGAAAGCAGCTCCAAACTCTGCATTTAGTTTAATCCTGTTAATGGGGCTGCAGACTACAGCACCCCCAATATGCTGTAAAGAGGGGGAGTCTGAGTGCTTGAACTAAGCAGAAATAGAGCTATGTAGTAGGGCTTTCATCTCAAAGTGTCTGAGCTTAAGTAAGTAAGCATCTTAGCATATAGTAAGAATTATGCTTCAAATTGTAGAAATGATGCAAAAAAATAAGCAACAGTATCTAAAGGTTCCCCAGCAAGTTCTTGGAGCTGAGGAGGGAGCACAGACTGGTAGTTCCTGTGGCCATTAGCCAGCACTTTCTGCTAACGACAGGCTCAAGACCCATAACTTCTGCTCAGTCATCTTTTGCTGTAATCATAGAATCATAGAATTGTCTACATTGGAAGGGACTTTTAAGATCATCTAGTCCAATCATCAACCTAACTCACATCACTAAACCATGTCACTAAGTAATGGAGGGATAGGACAAGCATCTTCAAGTACCACAGTGCTGGATGGCTAGAAACACAGTAGGAAATAAATATCTTCTCCTTACCTCTTTTTTTTCCTCCCCCAAGCAGCATGTTGCTGTCTGTGGTGTGCTCTGCTGATGGGTCAAGCAGAGCAGGAAAGATTCTCAGTACTTCCTATGCAAAAGGGAAGCCCAGTGGGATAAAAGAGATGCTCAATCTTTTTCTCAGACTTACATCTCGCACCATATTTTCCAACACATAACTGCTTGTTCTGAATGAACTCCTGAACTGCTGCAAGACTCCCTAATTAATTTCCTACATGCCCCTGAGGCCTCCCAGGGCTTAAAAGGAAAGACCCTCAAAATGATAAAAATAGTGAAGGGGAACTTCCATCATATGCAGTACACTGATTTGCACACTGCTGTGCAATTAAAGACTGCCTGAGTGCAGCTGGAACAGAAAGAAGTGTGCCATGAGCTGTACCCACTACATTCAGTGTCAGTCTGGACCCAGACCGTGGGACTGATGTGTCCCCTTGCCTCACTAGCTGGCCAAGTTGCTGGAGCTCCAGCAGGGTTGAGACAGTGGCCACCTAAATGACTCCTCTTTGGGAGCCAGAAGGCTTGCCAAGAGCAGAATTAGAGGGGCAGAGCCGTGGGTGTGCTACACAGGGGGTTGGTCTATGTAACCTACCCCTCCTCACCTCCCTAAAAGCAGTCTCCTCTTAGTAGAAAAGGTCGTCTTGACTCCAGGAATTTTGCTCAATGACAGATGCTGACACAATTGGTATTTTTCCCCGTAAAACCAGCAACGCAGGAGCAGGGAAGAACACTCCAGCAACGTTCCCTGCAAGCCCCAGCACTCCAGCTGCTGGGATGCTCTGAATGATGCAGCAATTTTCATATCGCTTTTCCCTGAGAGCAGCAAGTGTTGTTGTGCTGACAGAGGGTCACCACTGGAATGCAAGTGTGGGTAGAGGAAAGTCTGAGGAGGAAAAAAATGTCTCTCCCGCCACCAGCACTGTATCTGATAGAAAAGAAAAACAGGAAGAAGGATGCCAGCTGTTTGGATAGCTGTTCTCAGTTTAATGTTTCTTCCAAGGTAAATATACTCTCCTAAAGGAACAAGATTATAATAGGCTCTGTGAAAATTTGCCTTTCAAAGCACTAGAAAGCCCAAAGCGCGGCGTCCTGCAGCCAGGAAAGAAAGGCAAAGATAGAAAATGCTGCTTGAGGGCTACAATATATTAAGACCTGACAGGAGAAGAGACATCCCACACAGCCAAGGAAGAGTCATTGCAAGAAGAGCCAACAACAATTACTGAGGTGATGTCTCAGTCTGCAAGACACAGGACTGGAGAAAAGCTTGGAGAGCGCGAGCACGCTCGTATTTTGCAGGAGAGAACTCACTCCTGATCGTGTTTCAGTGTGCTCCACGGGACGGTTGGCAACCCAGAGCTGGACCAGACTGGCAGTGGTCCACCAGCATTTATACAGCCTTGCCCATTGGCACCAGCTAGCCAAGCGCCCGGCCGCAGGGACCAAAGGCATTTATTGCTGTGCAAGGTCAGCCCTTTCACCACTGCAACAACAGACAAGCCCAGAATCCAAGCTCTCTCCTAGCACCTACAGGCAGCGAAGGATTTAACTGGAAGATGCTAATCCCTTTTAATAAGACGACCTTTTTGGTCTGTACTTCACTAGTTTTAACGAGCCCCCTTACAAGGGTTGATTGATTTACTTGCCTGGTGCTCTTAGACACAAATTTATTATAATTAAGTTGTTAGTTAAAGAAGCTTGCCTTACTCGCCATCTCTGGGACCTCAGCTCATTAATGTGAGACTCTCACACGCATCTCGCCCATCATTCTGCATCCAGAAATTAATGAGAGGTTGGCAATGCCGTCTCTCTCCTCTCCGCGCTCCCCCCTGCCACACGCCATCCCGGCGGTGGTTACTTTGGCAGGAGAGGGGCATGAGCAAATGGAAAGGCAGGACAGAGGACGGGTTTCTGCGCAGAAACGAAGCGCCTGACTCACAAAACGGCTTGGAGCAGAGCGAGGGCAGCCTTCCAGGTCCACGTGCTGCCCACTTTCACAGCACTCGGGGGCAAAGAGCTGAGTGGACGGTGACGATGCACAGAGCCCGGGGCAGAGGAGGGAGGGAGGGAGGGAGGGAAGGAGGGCTGGCGACTCATGCTTTTATTTACTTAATCAGTACACCAGCTGTTTCCCCCTGCCCTTGTGTCTAGAATAATGGGGCATTATGCTCTTAGTGCAATAAAGGGACCGCGCTCGCACGATTACATCACGTCACCGTGCAGCCAGGGATGAAGAATCATCTCAAGAAGAGCCAACAACAATTGCTGAGGTGATGTCTGCGAGGCACAGACCTGGAGAAGACATTGGACAGAGATCGCCTGCGGTTCGTGAGCTCCGCTAAAAGCCAAGGGATGGCAAAACCAAGCCTGCTTCTCCTTCAGGGATGCAGTCCCAGAACCTCTATTTGTCGGGGAGCACCTGAAGTGTGTCTCAAGCCCCAGCCCCACGTTGAGACATGGCTGTGTTGCCCACAGAGCTGTAGAAACCCATCGTTTCCTCACTGGCACCATGTTTCTTCTACAGAGCCAGTCGGTGCCTAAGCTTAACACCGCTGTGCTCAGCCTGGAGCCTGCTATCGAGGGTATGTGACATCCAGATTATGAACTCCTTGGGGCATACACTGTATTTTTGCTTGTCTGTTTGAGCTACCCCTACTGTAGCGCAATCTTAATCTGTGATTAGATTTCTTAGGCATTACAGCAAACAAATAATAAGATTTTATTATCAAAATAATAATAACCTTATCTGCACAGATTTAGGCATTTGTTAAACAGCTTTTAATGTGGCTGTTTGAGCATTTTCTTTCTTTTTCTCTTCCCTCATCCCCTGGAGATGGGGTTGGAGTAGAGTACCTGGTCCAAACCGTCTTCCTGTCACTTCCACCAACCTGAGACTTGCTCAGCCAGTGTCAGTAATGAAAGCTCCCTAACTCCAAACAATCCAGCCATCTTTCTGCTTTTAGCTGCATCAGGGAAATAGCCCCTATGCACACACCTCCTTTCAAGCACTTGATTAACTCTTCAGTAGGGTCTTACTACCACCAGAACCAACTAAATAAAAAAAAAAAAAAACCAAAGCCCACCCCATAGCTCTTTGTGAAAGATACACATACATTAAAGCTACAGCATTTTTTTCAGATACTTTTAACCATCTTCCAACCTGACCAGACACAAGCCAGCTCCAAAAGAGAAGCTGTGTAACCGGATTATGCAGTGCCCTCTGCAAGGAATAAATCCTGCTTGAGTTAACTGTGGCCACGTGGCATTTGGACGGGTCAGATCACAGCAAGTCAGTTGGGAGCACGGCTTGAGCAACCACTTGCCAGGTGCTGGAACTGGCTGGATGAGCCCTCCCAAGCACACTTTGAAAGTGGATTAAGCCAAGCCACAGAAGGGCTTGCACAGTTCATCCTAGAAGAGTCTATTGGGGAAGGACAGAATACACACAAAGTGTAGGCTAACTCACAACGCAGGGGCCAGACCATCCAGTAGTCTACAAAGTACCTGAAGGAACTGGGTCTGGGGTCACCTCAGATATCACCTGCCGAGGTGAGAAGCTCAAGAAAAAGAGCCCAGACTGAAGTCCCTGCCCTGTCAGACGCAGCATGTTTTCGGTTTAGACAACCTCTGAATAAAGCAGTCAAAATCTTGATCGCCCTTCTCTTCTACAGTCTAGCCATGGGGTTATATAACCATTTTCCTGACCCTAACCAAGCTAATATTTTAATGAGACGCTCTTGGCCACGATTAAGACTGCAGACATGTTTATGCACCCTTCATGAAGAGACGGAAATGATGGGAATGAGTCATGACAGGTGATGGAATGATTCAGCCAGCCATCCACCCGCTTTCCATGAACTGTATCACTTCTGACTGCAATAAATTGCCCATAGAAAAATAATGGGCTGTTAAATTCCAGGGCATCTCTCAAAGTCAGGGACTCATATTTCTAGGATGATATTTTCAATAAGCAGGTTAAAAACATTTGAAAATTAGAAGAAAAAATTATCTCTTGCACATTTAAGCCCAATGCAAGGACTAGTACTGCTATTTAATTAGTTAGATTTTAGCTTTATGTACTCCCAAGTCGGTCCAACTCTGAGCAGGTAAAGAAATACAGAGACCCACAGGAATGTGTTGCCAGTGAATGTGGACAGGCGAAGTTCATAATCAGGCTTAACTATCACACGTGTTAATGGTTGGAAAAGCTATAATTATGAGTTCATTTATGTGCTTTATGAGATGTATTTACATGTTAATGACTATGACAAGTACAGGAATCAGTCTGGAAATGAAAACATTTCTGCAGAGAGGTAGTGAGGTACAACCAGGCTGACAATGTGCTAAAGACAAAAAGTCATCAGAAAGAAGAAATGTTTTATGGTCAATTATGTGATGAATGTTCTGGATTTCAGTAGCTTTTATGGATGTGTCTTCTGATTCAAGATGAGGTTTTGTCAGCATGCTATAAAAAAATAGTCACAAGTAATTAAAATTATCCTGAGTCGTGCTAGAGGGTCTGTGAATGACAAAGTCTAGGGAAGGCTCTGGCCCAAACTTTCTTGTAGTCAAGGAGGACTTATGCATTCTCAAGGGAGTAGGAAAACCTCCTTGATGTTTTTGAACAGGAAAAGAAAATCCAGAAAGTAATCCCTTGAAAACTACAATGGGTGGGGGTTCAAAATCCTCTTACGCTATACCTGAGGTATATTTTTCAAGCCCTTTGTAGTGATGCCCTGACCAAATTGTAACCTTGCTGTAGTACCCTGCTTACTGACTCAGGTTCTCATCTTCCTCTCCTGCCAGGAAAAATCACCAAATAATGCTGCTGCATTTGTTTTAACAGCATGTTCTACCCAAGAAAAAGTAGCAGAAAAGATCATGGTGCACCTCAGTGCCTTCTTCAACCACTTCACTATGCTTCACTTACCAAGTGCAAAGTTCTGCCAGGGATGTGTTTGACCAACCCCTCTCAAAGCCAATCAAAATCTTTTAGCCCATCTCTGGGTAGGGTATAACCCTTTAAATTATTTCTTCAGTGAAAACTTCCCAATTCAGTGGTGACATACACTTGAGGTCAATATATCCATCTAGCCACTGTGCCTGCCATGTGCCACTATCATCCTTAGCTTTAAGTCCAGTTCAGCAGCGGAGATTTTTTTGTTGACTCCACTGGAAGCAAAGGCATACTTTATCTGTAGCAATGCTTTATTTCCATTCTGTAGCACTGGTCCTGCTGTAAGCCTGAACCATCCTCCCTTATAAGATATTTTCAAAGCACATTTGAAATCCCTTTAATCTTACCCTGTTCAGAAATAAAGTCCTTGCTGTCTTTCCCTATCTGAAAAGCATCCTCACCAAGAGAGTTCGCATTCGTCTCCCACAACACATGTAACTGAATTATGCTTTCAGAAAGTTACTGTATTGATCTCTCCACTGATAAAAGAAGGCATGTTTAAAGACATTTTTTACTGCTGACATGACTGCACAATAAGCAGGATAGGATAAAAACCATGTTCTTCTTTGCTAGCAGACAAAGGGAATCCCTTGACTACTCCCACAATGGAGAAAAGCAGATACTAATGTAAAACCAATGCATTAATGATGTTTGATTAAGTAAACAGCGACTTTCCTACTGTGGAGGCCGCATGCCTTTTGTAATATAGACTCTCTGGTCTGGTTAAATGAAAACTAAATTGGGCTAAACAAACATCTCTGCTGTCTCCTTCCAGGCAGATCCAGTGGGGAGGAATTCTGTTAAAGGTAATCATTTATCTTTCCAACCTATCTGAAGTTAGTTTATATATTGGTATTTACACGTAGGTATGCCATGTATATTAATGACAGACTATATTGATGAAAATGTAGGGTTGAACTAAACAACAAAATAAGCATGGGGAAAGGAGGGGAGGATTGAAACCCATCCTGGGAAGATCTATGACAGAATGGGATCTTCCTTGTGCAAAATAGAGATTGTGCCAACTGCTTGGTAAGCTGCCTAAATCATACCATACTGTCTCCTTAATGCATTTATTTTCAATTCTCCCGGTACCTTGAACTGCTTAGTTACAGCCCCAACTTTGACATCAGAGCAACCCCATACCTCAATCAAATCCAAATCAGATCCTAACTCAAGGAGTTTCTCTCTCCACAGACACACTCCTCCTTTCCTCCTCCAGCCTGTCCTCTGTCACCTCCAAACCCACAGCACTGGGACACCTGGCAGAGGAGCAGCTTCCAGTTCACACTAAATGCCCTGACTCAGAGACAGAACACATCCCACCTGTCTGCCCAGCTTCCCACACCACTGTCAGGGCTTTGAGTCAGGGTTGCCACATGCACTCTCCATCTATGCGTTCCAGCCCTGGAGCAATGCCAAAAACTCCAGCCCACAAGGTTCAGTGGAAATTTTCCTCTTGGTTTGAAGGATTCCTCCCATCCTCAGTGGTGGAGATTGGAAAAGAAGCCAAGTTGGAGAGACACAGACCAATGCAGGACCATCTCTTCTTCCAAAATCAGCTGCCAGTCCTTCAAAGAGTCACCTATCTCCAGCTCCTCTTTCACCACTACGCCATCATTTTCTCCCTGTTCTCCTCCACATCTATACTATCACTTAAAAGTTTATAACCTTTTCATTCAAAGACTAAAGAATTCCGGATAAAGATGCTTAGTTCCTTATAAAAAATTGGGTCCTGCAGAAGAGAGACTTTTATTATAGCAGGCAATGAAGCTATTAATATACTAATGGCAAATTCACTTTCCCTTGAAAGCATCTACCTTTTTTCCCCTCTGTTTTGACACTTCAGCAGAAAAGGTAAAATGCTGCTATTCTAACTAGGAAATAATTTGCGGCTACTGTGCTTTGGTGTAGGTAATTATAGATACATCAGAGAATGATGAATCAAGAACCCACACAGTAATAGATGGACAGATGAAAAGCCTTTCTCCAGAACCTGGAAGACTCTGTGTTCACACATGCTGGTTCTGATTACCTCTGCTGTAATAAAGGGAAGCCACACTCCTCAGCTAGCATAGTGGTTTCACTAATTACATAGTTTAGGGCTTCAAAACAGGTCGAGGGAAACAACAATCATCATACAAATAAATAAACCTCTTGGAAAAAAAACTATCCCAGTTTTGGCATCGCTGATAGATAATTTCAACCTCTCTGATTTTCCACGACAAATTGCAGGTTCTGGCAATTTTTTCCCCTCTTCATGTACATTCAGTTAAAGCTGCTTTAAGGTAAACTTTTTTTTTTTTAAAGCTTTTCTTCAGCTCCCCCTCTTATTTCTACCCTGCCAGCATCACCCTGGGAAAGGAGCTCTGATATCAGGCTGAGAGAAAGTCAATAGCTGACAGCAAGGAAATAATCTGAGCCATTGATCGTCACTTCAGGCTTCAGATTCAATACAAACCAAAGGGGAGACACACGCTTATAAACACACACACAAAAGGGAGTGAATATATTAACTCCTGGCTTGCTACAAAGACTAGGAATTGCTAATGTGATTAATGAGCAACAGAAACACTGAAAAAGAAACATCCAGAGAATGAAGAACTTGCATGTTAAGCCATTAAAATATAAATTTCAAAAGGCAGAGTCAGAGAACAAAATATTCATCTACAAGGATCAAATTTTCTATCTGAATGTCTAAATTCCCACGGACATAAGAATGAAGTGTCTAAATGCTCTGAGCTGGCCTAACTATTTCATGCCTGCCTAAGGGCAAAAGTGACAAAAAGTCAGTTTTCACTGATACTCATCTCCTGAACTGAGCTGAATTCTCTTACCGAGCTCCTTACCAAAAGCATTCAAAAGAAAAGAGTTCAGCTCTGTGAAAGGATGCTGATTGCACATTTAAGCTTGCCAAGGATGCCCTGATCCTCGGCAACAGATTTTTCCTGGAAAACAGCTACATCACCCAAGACGACGTGACTCATTTTTAAAGATATTCTTCATTTTATCATCAAACACGTATTTTACAACTCTATTTTATTTTTCAGATTTGTATTTAATACACTAGTGAGGCCTTTAATTTACATAAATCTCATTTTTCTATCAGATATTTATATAGAATTTCAGTGGGTCATCAGAAGCTGGACTACTACATTGAGAATATTGACTATATGAAGTATTCTTCATAATTAATTCACAGAGCATCCTGAAAATGAAGAGTCTCAGGGATTAATTACGGTCAGGCAGTATCCACCAACAGTGAAGGTGAATAGATTATTTTTTTTTTACAGGAGTAAGCCAATATTTTTGAGGTAACACCTCATTTAGACACATTCATATTTACTGAACAATAATAAAATATATAATTATTGAAATTATATAAAGCATGTTGAAGTCACATTCATCATCCTAATATACATTGCCCAATTATTGGAGACTAAGTTTCAAAAAAATCATTATGTAAAGGACAACATGTTCTGTCCGTTCTTTAAAAGTCTTTTTCATATGAAACATCAGTCCAAATATTTTTGACAGCATGAACAAGTCAGGATAGCTTTAGAGTTAGCTATAATTTATTATTACTTGTTATATCTATATTTATTATTATCTATATTTATTATTATCTATATTTATTATTACTTATTATATACAACAAAATAGTCATGTTTTAACCAGCCCGCAGAACTAGTACTGATTCTTCTTAACTATTAACTCTAAAATCTTAATTGATAAAATGCACCATGAAGATACTCCTGAAGTTGAATCTTTTATTAATTTGGACCATGATTTCAAAGTGTATGCTAAATTAATCCATGAGGGACATACCTGAGAAAGCTTAGGGATTTAACTAAATAGTTCTGATATGCCTAATGGAGAAAAAAAAAAAAAGAAAAAGAGAAAAAAAGGAATCTCTCACGTGGCATCATAGCTCTTCCTGCTTCAGACCATGGTAAAAAGGAAGAATAATCATGCTTTGTTTCTGCAACAGTATTTACATAAGTAATCGTCCACATTCTGACTGAAGTTGAGAGAGAATTGCGTTTTGGGTAAATATTTCGCCCTTGAAAGGGAGGCTGCTGGCAGCACATAAGGAATGGTTCGGACCAAGCAGCGAGCAACGTCAAATCCCTCCAAACTGTTCCACAGTGCCGAGGGATGCAGGCACACAAATGAAAGAGCAGTCAAGGGAGGCTCTCCCAGGCACTCAGCACCAACCAAAGCCCTTCCAGGTCCCTTCTCCATGAGAAAGCTTTCAGAGCTCAGGGTCAAGTCCTGCACTGAGCTTTGTGGCCAACCATAGATGTGCTGCTCTTTTCCCTTCTCAGCCCCAGATTCCTCCCTCCAGGATAGTCTCCAGTGCCTGCACATTTCCAAATAAATCTGGATACATGCCTAGTCCTTTCTCTTGGAACAGAGATTCAATTAAATCCCACTTTCCAAAATGATCTCTGCATGCGTCTGTGTGCAACTGCCTCACCTGTGCTACAAATAACACCTGAAATTGAAAAAGATCATGAGTGATATTCTTGGCAGCGTTAATCACACTGCTTTATTGACATCAACTTGTATTATACTGATCTACACCATCTGGTCCCAAATCTAATTTACTTTTCACTGTCTACTTGCCAGCGGTTTACTTTCAATATTTCTCTGAGCTGGTGGAATGAGAAAAGGCTGGTTTGCTTCATTTTTAATTTGTAGTCCAGCCGCCTCCTGTCAGCTTCACTTCTGCAAGTCCTGCCTAGCATAAAGTTGCTGTATTTCTGATGCAATCAAGACTTCTTTCTCCCAGTTAAAAAAAATAATAAAAATAACATTATAAAGAAGTAACTCTACATTTTCACAGACTAGACCTTCACACTACATTTCAGGGAAAAGGATAACATCCCAAAGGTCTAGCAGGAGACACAATTTCCATCCCCCAGCCCGAACTTGGTGGCTGTAGGTTGTGTTTAACCTCCACTGAACGTGCTGGCTTCCGTGTGACAGACAGATGTTATCTGCTGTGACCCCCAACACCACTAACGTTATCTGTGGGTTGAACCTTGTGGAACAGGTTGGATATCTAGGCATCAGGAATCCATTTCTGAATCACTGTCCCACGAATCCCCCTCTAAAACAGTCTTTAGCATAAGGAGTCTATGCATAGTTGCCTGTCTGTCCATTTTCCAGTGCTATTTCAAATCTACAATTCCAGTATTAGTTATTGGACGCCCAAATTAATGCCAACCAGTTTATAAGCCTAGCAGAAATGTATCCATTTTTCTGTTGAATGCAACAGTTTAGAGAATGGTTCATATGAAATGTTAATATTCATTACATGTGAAGTGCTAGGATTAGGTCCTTCTACATATATCTGAAGAGATTACAGGATAGCTAAAGCATATTAAAAATTCAACTTCTTTCATCATTTCTTTACCAAAAAAAACCGAACTCACAAACCTTCTATTTATAGATTTTATAATTGCTAAATCTTGAAGTAAGTAGACCTGTTTTTCAAGGCTAACTCAACCTCCTTCTTATGAATCTTCATCTTCTTTTGGCTACAGTTATGTGAGATGACAAGTTTATGATCCTCAGTGCATTCCAGCTCTCCTTCTGTAGGATATTATTAGCCCCTTTGTTAGCCGAGACTTTCCTGTCAAAATGAGCTCATATTATAGGAGTTCAAGCACACTGGATCATCTTTATGATTTTTCAACTCATTTTAATAAGAGTAACCCCATGAGGGGCTCTACGGCAAGTAGCTGGGGACCGCAATCTCTTCAGCTCACAGACTCCAGCAGAATGAAGTAGAAAATGTGTAGTTTTGTGGGTTTTTTAGAGCATGACTCATCTTCCAGCTCTATGACATCTCCCAGTTGCAGTCTTCTGCTTCCATGGGATCGTTTCCCATTCACCACAGACTACCAAGCCAACCTCTGCCCCCCACCACTCCATCCTCCCACCAAGAGCCCACTTAAATAAGAGCCAACCTCATAACCCTAGACAGTCCACACAGCACAATTTGCCTTTGCAATAGTGTTTTAATGGTACAAGTGTTTAAACTGGGAATGTAAATGCTTTCCAAGTATTTAGATGTCATGATCAGTACTCTAGGTGACACCTTCAATTCTAAGCACCTCTGCACCTTTCGCTCCATGGTGTCTTGACCCCAGACACTGCTGCAGGCAGGGAGATTGAAACCACAGCTTCCACTTTTCCCAGCACATCAAACACACAGGCCTGTCTTCACATAGGACATCCCCTTTACCTTTAAAAACAGTGCACAGCAATTCAAGGCTCATTTCCTTGCTCTTGGGAAGGCAATCAGTTATGGGGCCAGCCAACATGCAACTCATCTTAACAGTACATGAGGTGCTTGAAAGAGGAAAGCGGATAGATAGCTCGTTCAGACCTTGTCTAGCCTACCAGATTAAAAGTAGGTTGTGAAGACACTCAGGTCAGCCTATCCTGTAATTCCAGCATGCACTGGAGCCACAGGGCATAGGGGTGGGTAGGAAAGGGCATGCCCATACTACCCTTTAAAACACATCTGTCTTCAGGAACTGCAAAGGGATGTTAAACCTGGTCCAGCAACAATTGTCAGTCTCCCACCTGCTGCTGAGGTGATGTCCTGCTTAACACAAGCCACAAACAGCCTCCTTTAAAGGCAAATCAAAGCAGAAGATTAAATCAGAGACTGTGAAATCCTGTCTGAAGATTATCCTCTCTCCAAAAGAGCATTTAAAGACCACCTAACTTGAGCACCCAGGCATGACAGAATGAGTAGGCTCCTCGGACTGTACCTCACCTGCTCAGCTTGCAATAGCACCTTTAACTTAACACTATTCCTGTGGAGCATGAAAGACTGAACGATGATCTCCTACAGTAGTAGAGCCTGATAAGCAGGATCATTGACTTTAGTTTGCCTTCAACTCAATTATTCATGCCCCAGCTAAAATAATTCCTAATCTTTGGACCAACTACTCACTGAGCATTACCCAATAAACTCTGACCCTATTACACAGCCCCCCCCAGGAAATTTATTTCTGAAAACATTATAGAACAATCTGTATATTGCTTTTAGCTTCTAAGTATAGAGACCAAAACGAAGCCTTTCCAAGACTACATGATATATGCTGCTGTGATTTGGGTTGGGGTGAAGACTTAAGTGTTGTGGAGAAAAGCAGGTCAAAAAAATCTCATGTCAGAAAGGGAAAGAAAACAATTCCTGGGACATCAAAAACCAACGTTGAACAGTAATGAAGTGAAACTGGCCTATCAGTTTTTTCTCAACCCAGCTGAATCAAGCCTACCTTCAAGTATACAGCAACTACTGTATAAAGAAAACCTGATGTTAAATTTCAGTTCTCCTGAATAATTAGCAGCCTGATTAATTCTGACCTCCATTCAGCAAGGTACTTAAACAGCTGAGCAAACTCATTAACCTCCCTAAGACCATGCAGAAGACTGACATTAGGTGAATGCATGTTGCTAGACCTTGTTGCAAAGTGAGGGTTTTGCAACTAAGACAACGGCTGTAGGTTACCTATCCATCTTCCTAGACTCTCAATTTTGTGAATATATGGGCACCCAAGTATTTCTATGGGAGAGTATTGCCCTTCTAGTCAAGTAGAATAGATGTCCCTTTGTGTCCAAGTGAGGAAGAAAGGAAGAAAAAAAAATAGATCAAGGAAAAATGTGTGGCTGAAAAGATCTGAGCTACTTGAGAGGTTTATCCAGCAGCAAGGAAGATTTATGGTCTTTATATCCCTCTCCTAGAGGCAAGATTTCATTTTTAGATTAAAAACTTCAGCACCCACTTGCTGTATGTGAACAGCAAGTTTCTCCTGTGGCTAAAATTGATCGGATGCCATATGCTATAAAAGGTTAACACCAGTACTATTGTAATCCTTGGCCACAACTTTCATTTCCTTAATTTGCTGACACAGAGTAATGTAGAGCTGTGCTGTATGAGAGAATACTAAACAATCCGAGTTACAAATTTTCTCTGAATGTCTAAGTTGACCTTTGAAGCTTTCAATAAAAATATAATTTAAAGAGGGGGAAAAATTGTTAACATGGAAATGGAATTACAGGAACAGGACCAAATTCATTCCTTTCACTTGATATCTGCTCATGTTTGATGTCAGCTATATAATTATACATCACAGCTTGAATGAAAAAAATATTTTGCTCCATGCTAAAAGCAGGCCACATATAAATGGTTTATTAACTGGAAGGGAATTGACAGCACTCAAGTGTTTGGGGATGGGCACAGACGTAGCATTTTGTTAATGATCCAAGCATCCTTCCTTCTCACACACAGGCCTGATTTCTCACTTAGGGCTGTTTTACATTATTCTGGGAACACAAAGGGAACTTTGAGGGCCATTTTTATTCACATCTACCCTAGGACGTCATGCATTGCTAGAGAGGTGAAACATGGCTTTTGTATACGTGACAACTTGGCCTTTGGTATTTTAACTGAGAAAATCTTCAACAGGAGCTGCCAGCATGAATGAGAAGTGCTCCCTCCAGTCCCACAGCCTGTCTTCACAAGAGCAGAGCAGCAAAGGCGTCCAAACTATGGATTAAATATGTCATATAAAAAGGTAAGTATGGCTATTAATATTCTCCAGAGATCCTGGAGCAGACAGTAGTTGACATGGATGCATTTCCTCCGAATCCCTGTCAATTAGTGGTGCTGCTTCAAGGACAAAGCAAGTGTGAAATAGGTCAGATAGAACAGGAAAACCAAAGAAGTCAGTCTGGTGGCCCTTGCCAGAGGTGTGACAAAAAAGAGAGGCTCCATTTTGCTTTTAAATCAGGCAAAAGGGAGCAGGAAAAATAAAAGTAATGTTAATTCCTGGAGGGAAAACACTGAGACCGTGCCAGTTTCCACACGGAGAAAACAGGTTCCTGCTCAGGATGTGTCAGTGTGTTGCTGGATGAACGACATAACAGAGAAAAGTATCCACTGGCCTTGACAGGGAACAAAGCTTATGAGAGTCAACATCTCAATCCCTTCCTTTGAGCTCTTTGGTAAAGGTTGAGTATGACCTGTTTGATTTTCATGACAAGTTTTGCTGCTGTTCTCATAGAATGGTTTGGGTTGGAAGGGACCTTAAAGATCATAGAGTTCCACTGCACTGCCATGGACAGGGACACCTCCCACTAGACCAGGTTGCTCAAAGCCCCATCCAACCTGGCCTTGAAGAAGCCTTCTCCAGTAAGAACACCACTAGAAAGGGAAAGAAACACACATTGGACATCATGCAAGCAAGTGTGGAATCAACAGTGGATTCATTGATCCAAAGCAGCAGTTAATAATTGTATTCAGTTACTCCCGTGAAGAAAGGATCTGCTTTTATAGCAAAAAGTATCCCTGTATTAGCAAAGCCTACCCTTAGCTTCTCAAACTCTGTTGTTTGTCAAACTTGCCTCTTGAATCCTGGGATCTAAGACCCATCAACACTCTTCTAATCCCTGGAGATATTTTCTCCCAAATCCAGCCTGCTGCAGAAACAACACAGAAAACACAACTCTAAGCAAGATGCTCACAGATATCCTTATGTTAGGGTCCACATTTTGTCACCTTTCCCTGACACCAAAAAATGCACATGTAGCCCCCAGCTATGGCAGATCAAGGTAGGTCAACACCACAAACTCTCCATGCACTCAAACTGGGTGACGAGCACAGACAGCTTCCCCAAATCCTCTTAGCTCCACAGTGATATATGACAAGATAGTTTTTAAAAGCGCTGCCATAGTACTTAAACACACCACTGCTTGCTGTAGCAAGTCCGGCTTTTTATGGTCCAATGGTAGTTAATTTTCTTAAAGGTCAATTTTTACATGTTTATTTTGACTGGTGTCCTGCCCAATACAAAGACACAGCTATATTAATAGTTTACAAATTAAACACTCAGCTTGTTCTAGGAAACTGTACAGAGTTTTGCTCTTATTTCATCCAGAGAGTGACATTTCATCCCAGAACAGGCCAGGGCAGCGTCCCAGTGCAGAACATCTGGTTGGCTAACACAATGGAGCACCGCACCTGTGAACACGCTCAGTGTTTGCTTTGTAACTATTTGTCCCCCATCCACCTAAAAATATGTTTTTAGGCTGTTAAAATTCATTCCTTGCCAGGGGAGTCTGGTGTGATAATGCAGCCTGTTTGTCTTGGAAAGTCCTCATTTCTGGGCCACGCATGGCTAAGCCAAAATTTCTGGAAGGTGAAAGGGGGAAGAGGAGGTTTTCTTCCCTCTTTTTCCTATCTGCATTTTTTTTCCTAGTTTTTGCAGCTTTTTAGACATTCTACTGAGTGTCTAGTGGGATCAGACCGAGCCAAACAGCACAGTTAAGAAAGAACAGAGATGGATTGCAACAAGGTCTGTGGTTTAAAATCTATCATCCAGGGGCTAAGGAAGTACAAACAAACTAATAAAACCAGAAAATTATGAAATCCTGGCTTTGCCGCCAAGCAAAATTTCTTAATTTAGGGCTCTCCTAATGGCTGAAACCGCCACCAAGTTGGCTCTGGGGGACAATCCCTCCTCCTGCCAGACCCTTCGTTTGGAAGGGAGAAACTCCAGGATCCCAGCCAGCCAAAGGTGTTAGTGGGGAAGGAGGTTTCAGGAGGAATAAGGCCGGGGGAATGCAAAAGTCTTATAAAAAGTCCTGCCAAAAGGGAGGTGCAGGATTATAGCTGAAAGTCTGAGAAATATTGGATAGGCTTTGGTTTGTTGGCCAAATTCTCCACCAGTGCATACAGGCTGCAAAAAAACAACAGGACTGACCACTGAAAAAATCCACCCAGTTGCCTGGAAGGAGCTTCCAGAGGCTCAGACCTGGCTAGTGTTGTGACATGTCACAGGCTGGAAAGCAGGGGACACACGAGGTGGAGAGAAAGGGATAGTGAGGGGAAGGGATGAGCTGGCTGCTGTTCTTGCTGCACTGCTGGCAGATCCTGGCCACTTCCCTTCAGGGTCACAGCAGCCAAAGGCCAGTTCCAACCAGCCCTTCCTTGGTTTTATTTTTTGACTTGTAAGCAGCATCATTATTTTTTTAGAAGAAGAAATAAACCCCGTCTTTTTTTTTTTTAAGTATATATATATGACATGGATTCTATTTGAGAAAAGACAACAACATGGTGAGGATACCAATGTCTGACAGCATCTTTCCAGTGTGTCAGACTGACACACCACATTTCTCCTTCTACCCTGCTTCTTAAATTAACCCGTAGGAGTTGCTGACACTTTGTACCATTGAACACCTGAGTCAGTGGTGGCACAATGAGATTTTGTTATGAAGGAATAGGGGAATAAAATGCTACACAAGATATTCCTCCTCCTGGCTCAGCCACTTGCTGTGTGGCTTGAAACAAATCAGTTCACCCCTTCATATCATAAGCCAACCCAGGTGGAAAACTGTGTGAGAAGTAGGAATCCCACTGAAAACTAGATGTTATATTTTAGTTGAGATTCTTCTTAATAAGCAGTTACCTGCATATGTTAAATAGGACAGCAATTTTAAGGTACACAAAGAAGGTAAAGCTTGGAATAGCCTTCACTCAAGAAAAATCCAGCTTATAAAGTACAGCTATTAAATAGGAGCTCAAGTTCAAGATGGCCCTGTGATGTCTCCTCTCTCCTCTTACACATGCAATAACACTGGACACCCCTCTGGTGAGGCTGTACAGCTGTAGTTGCCTGGAAGAAGACGACTGGCTGAAGACCAGGACCTGCACCTCAGCAAAAAAGAGCATTCACTAAACCATAGTAAATAGTAAGAAAGCTCCAGGAGCAGCACATCATTATCTAACAGACAGGCTGACCACTCAGACACACCAAGCTCTGGCTTGCATTAAAGGAAAATGCAGTGACTCTATTACCTCCAGGAAAATTTACGTTCACACAGATTTGATTCCATTCAGATTTTCACCTTCTGGATACTCTCACTTGTTCTGTTGGTATCTTTAACAAGAGCCAGGGATTATTATTGCCATTTTCAGTCCACACAGAGAATTTTGAAGCCTGCAGGTTGTATCAATCAGCTGAAAAAATAAACAGTACATGAGTAGTCCATCCATACTAGTTTGCCAAAGTTAATCATGCTTCTGGGATTGCATCTGGCTTTCTCCTTTTCTCTTTATTTCAGAGGGTCTCACCTTACACTGCCCAACCAAGAAGATGCAGACCCATAGAATGGTTTGGGTTGGAAGAGACCTTAAAGGTCATCTAGTTTCAACACCCCTGCCATAGAGCAACCCGCTAGAGCAGGTTGCTCAAAACCCCATCCAGCCTGGCCTTGAACACTTCCAGGGATTGGGCCTCCACATCTTCTCTGGGCAACCTGTTCCAGTGTCTCACCACCCTCACAGTAAAGAATTTCTT
>JAOXJM010000071.1:35721617-35736055 GCA_026413425.1 Tringa solitaria | reverse complement strand
GGGGGGGGAATATCAGCCTTTATGAAAGATGTTTGAGTGTCCAGATTACATCTAAAGCCAGTCTCATTCTCACTTCCCATCGTGCATTACTGAAACATCCCTAGCTTTACGAGGTATCGACATTTCAGCTCGTTAGTATTATTTACCACTGCAAAGTCAGCAAGGGCTTTAACACTAGCTCAAACCACAGAACATAAATAAGCAACTAGCAGATCAACTTAAGGGCTGGGTGGAGTCCTTTCTTTTTCACCCACAGCACCTCTCCCTATGCACTGCTGCCATGAACAGGGAAAAGAAGTGCTTGGGATGGACTGCAAAATTTAGATTTCTGTAACAAGCACCCAGAACAGGGAAGAATCTCTCCCTTTGAGCCACTGAGCCTCAAACAGAAGCACCAGGAACCAGAGGCTCCTCATTCTTACAGAGGAAAAAATTATCTTTAAAAAAAAATAAAGTCAATTTTCATTTGTCTTGGCCATTTTTTCCCCATTGCATCCTTTTTACAAACTCAACCTTGTGGATAACCAGAACCAGTCAAGCAATTACATATCAAATGTCTTTTGAAACTCACCTCCCTGGTAACCCAATAGGTCCCGCTACTGATCTTCTAGAAAGAAAATTGATGTATTCATGCTCACCCAAGGAAGTATATAATACAAAGGAGGCAATGGGTCACCTCAACCTGCTGCTTTTCATTCTGCATTTCATTTCTGGAGTCAGTTTTTTATCACACAATTAATGCCAACAGATACTGGGACTTTCTTAATACCACCTTTCTTCACCCAAGGAAAGTGTTCTTATAGAGAATATGCATAAAATACATATTGACATAAAAGAACTGGGCCTAGAAAGGTAAACCACTCTCTAGTGATCAAAACTACCTTATATTTGCACTGTGAAAATAAAATGAGTCAAAGTGTTTGATAAAAGACAAACAGCATCTATAATTCACTAACTAGTCAAGGACACACTTGCTGAAGAAAATCTCATTAAAACATTCATCTCATATCAAATGTTTTCTAGAAGAGGACCAATAAGTAATTAGATTATTATTTTTTCAGCAGCCAAAGAGTATGTCAGACTTCTCTTTTAGTGTCCAAAAAAAAAAAATCAGTATTCTTCCATTGATGCTGGAGCTGTTCCGCCGTGACACGTACCATACTCAGCCAACATGTCAACAAATGCAACACAACAGCTGCTAACATAATTTTATCTGTTATCTTTTCCTTCAAGAAATCTCAGTCTTTGTTTGCCCATCTGCTCAAAAAAAATATAAAACCAACACAATTAACACCTGCCACAAGAGCATCCCAAACGTTGTTCATTTTCCATGTCCCTGAATGAAGACCTGCCTGGAATTTGAAGGACAAGCTTCATCTTTACACTACTGCTGCTCCACAATTAACCCTACCTCCATCTGTGGCCCAAACACAGCAGATGTGGAATACTACGGAAAGCACCTATGAAGGTGGTCAAGAAAATACGCTGGCTTCTATCCTACACAGACTTCAGCTCCAAGAAGGCCGTTCCTGCAACACCTAAAACAGGGTTACTATTTCAGCTGATGCAAGAAACAGCTTGAGTCTTGACAAAAATTCCTCTGTGTCAGAGAGAATAAATAGAGAAAATTATCCCAGAACAACTCTATCAGCAGGTTGCAGCTGTGAGAAGGAAGATTACATCTAGTCTGATCTCCACTGTACTTCCCTCAGCTGTGCTTGTTTATTTGGGCTCTGCTCAGAGATAAGAAGTCAAGTTTAAACACATAGTTGTTGTATATAACCATAATGCAAAGGACCATGCTATTTCCCTGTGGCTCAGGCCAGCAATCCATTCCTAGCATATCGTATTCCCATCCATATCCTCCAGACATTTTATTGGCTGGTCTAGTCCATATTATGCATTACAGGAAATGGAAGGGATTGAGGAATAAAGTGTTCATGGAAAGCGATGGCACAGAGTTTCATGGCATCAATTGGAAAGGCTCAGGTTCTCTGACGGAGCTGAGCTTACCTTCAACATGGTACAGTGTTGCACAATTCAGACTTGGAAAATGGCACCTATGAAACAGCAGGATGAAGAGACAGAAGTTACTTGCTCTGCAAGTAACATTTGGTTTTATGAGGCTTTTATTATGCATGTGGGAATTTGAAGTCTCAAGGACAAATCCCTCATGCAAAAAGACACACTTCTACCCAAGTGAGCAGAGCATCATCAAGGATGCACCTGCTTTCTCAAAGGGGTCCCAATAATTTATATCATCCCTTTCTGCCTCAAGCCAAAGACTGGAACAGTGAATCCACATGTGCTATGAAGGAAAGGGGAATATTTTGTTGTTGTTGAATAATGTTTTCATAGCCCTTTCAGATTCCACAGGAAAGGTTCTCCAGATTTGCAAAACAGTTCTAAAACCCCAACAACACAGTGAACAGGAGCAGCACATGAAGCAGCAATATCTCCAAACACCCTGCTAACCAACCACTCCTGAACAAAACCATCACAGGAAAAACAAGCAAAAATGTTCTAAGCAGAGATGGATTAGAAGTTCAGCTTCAGCAGAGATATGCTGTTCTCTCCAATTTTCACAGCTACCCAACACAAACTTCTCTTGGATTCAGTTCCCTGAAAAAAAAAAAAGAAGAAACCAAGCCATAATTTCAATCAGTTGCCATGATTTTTTAAAGGTTCACGGCTTTCTATAGGAGGAAAAGGATTCAGAATTGATGCTCAAACTCCCTTGGCCTCCATAGTTGTGATACAATCAGAGATGGTGAGAAGCTGGCTGCTCCTTTGTTAGCCCTTTTTCTCTTTGTAGACTCAGAAAAGCATAATCCTGAATTGATAGCTTCTCCCAATGCTCAGGCTATGATTTATCAGTCCAGGAGGCTGCAGCATAGAAGTAATTGCATTAGCACTGCCACTGATAAATAGTGCTTTCTTCAGACTTACGAGCCGCTGAGGGCTAATTACTCCTCAGATTCCAGATTCTTTTGGCTTTAATCACAGGGTGAATCATCTCTTTCCAAACATGGCAGATATTAATGGCAGCACATTTATCCTAATTAATCTTCCATGGGGAAGGCCTTTTCTTTTAATTAAAGACATGAAAATGTGCAAAAATGACAAAAGAGCATGTGGCCAAGTGAGGACACGAGTCAAAGCACCTCAGAGGATGGTGAGGGTTGTTTCCACAAGAAGATAATGTAATGAGCCATATTCATCCTTGGCATCTGGATTTTGACCTTATTAAGCTGGCACATTGAGACAAATTCATCTTCAACACTTCAGCTAAGGGAAAGTGGTGCTGATGAAGGAATGGAGGATCCACTTCTAGCATCTTTGGCTTAGTGGCTTAGCCATTAGCACCCAAGCCCCCCCCCCCCCTCCCTCCAGAGAGCTACAGCTCAATAACAATGATATGCAAAAGTCAGATAATCAACAGGTTATTTGGCTGCAGAAGCTTCCTGCTGTCATCTGTCTAAAGATAAGGCAAAAGACAAACACTAGAGCTCAAGACACAGTAGAATCAAAATTTCCACCAAATATAAGGAAAAGTAATGTTTCACTAAACACTCACTAGCTCCTAAGAAATATTCCTCAGCCTATCAAACAAGTTAATAGGATATATATCATGTCTTATAATGCTTGCTACTGGGGGCATAATTCAGAAATACAGGCTCACATGTCAGTCACTCTGCTGTGAACTAGATGCTAAGAATATGAGTTTCTTTCAAAGGCAGGCTTCATACAGGCAACATATAAAATTTGTTCTGTGAAATATGTTTCTGTGAATAACTGAGGGTCCTGTCTAGGTTATGATATTTTGCAGCATCAAGAAGTCCTTTACATTAGAGGTGAATATGAGGGAATCTATGCTCATGGCACAAAACCCTCTTTGGGAAGATATAACTTTTCCTGTCCTGTGTCTTGGAGACAGAAAGAAAAAAAAAAATGAAGTCAAGAATAGCAAGAACAACTCATCAGTCAGCCTTATTACGTTATTTGGAGTCAGTTGTCAGACTGCTTACCACCTCTGTATGGTCAGTTGATAAATACTCAGCTAGGGTCTGAGCAAAAGGGTTATAAAGAAGCAATTTTTCTCTCAGTGTGAACAGAGAAGATGGTAGGATAACATTTTCTTTGAGATTTCTCATAGTACAGCTAACTCAGGAGCTGTTTTGGTCTCAGCATCTCCAGTAATTGCAAAGAGGAGACCCTTACACAGTGCTGTCCCTGGGGATTTTATCTACGTTTGTACCTTATGGCTTCCTTAAGCAAAAGGCCATTTGGGCTGCACGTGCATATGCTGCTCTTTTAGTTTACAAAGAGAAGAAAAACCTGCTCAAGGACCCTCTGAAAGGAGACCAAGATGCAAAACAGTTCTTGCCCTGACCCAGCATACTTTAAATATCAGGGCTTTAGTCTAACCTGATGGTTACGTGGTGTTCCAAGCACTGGGGAAATGTACCTACTGGTACATTAAGTGAGACTGCAGTCGATACTTCTAAAGTGCCTGTTTATGCTGCAGCTGAGAGCTGATAAACAGCCTTGCTTCTAGTTTCTCTTAATTTAGAATTCATTACATCTCTCTTTCCATGAAAGATAAACCAATAGCTGCCCTTGACAGCTGTTTTCTTTGGGGTCATTCTCTCTATCCACCCATCTACTCTTTCTTCAGGGGGTTTTGCTCACTGTAATGCTAGCTCTATCAATTTCATTCAATTCTTCCAGCACAATCTACAGGGACTGAGGAGGACAGCAAAGCCAAATGCATTTAACCATTTGGGTACCAGGCATCAGTGTGAATTACGATAGTTAAAGGAACTACAGGCAACAGCAAGAGCTCCATCACAATACGGAGCATGAGTAAATGAGAAGATTATGCCAAAAGGTGAGATGCTCAGCAGGATGCCAGCTGGATTGACTCAAGATGCTCCATTTTGGTTCAGCTAGAGTTGCACCTCGCTGCACACTCTGCCAGGGACTCAGCTGGAGGTTTAGTCATGTGAGTGTGCCAGATATACACACAGGGCACGTCCAACCTTTTTAGAGCAATGATTACTTTCCAGGACTCTGATTTATACTCAGAAAAGGACAGATATGACTGCTTGAAGAGTATGAGAATTCCCTATTAGATCAGTGGTTTATGTAGCACAATGTGATTTCTCCAACAGCAGCCATAGGAGATGCTATTTACAGAATATGAACCCTGTGTGATCCCTTCCTCAGCAGATTCTGCCAACAACCACAGTTGTCACACAAGAGAATATCCCTTTAGTATCCATTCAGAGACTAGTTATTTGTGAAATTGTCTTTTCCTTTTCAAGCCTGCTGATGTTATTTAAAAAGCTCCTCCAGTTCTCTGCCTGAAAAAAAGCTTATGAAAGAAGGTAAAGATGAGTCTTGAGAACAAAGAGGGCAATGGAAGATGAGCAGCTTAAACCATACCACCGTCACTCGTAACTCAGGAGTATAGTAAAACATTTCTCAGTGCCCAAAGTCTGGAAACCCAGTCTGACACTGTACAGAGGGTTCCCAGGGGCCTGCTGAACAGTTAGTGTCTTTGCTCTCATAGTGGCACCACACAGCTACAACATTTAGGCTATAAACACCTCAAAGAGGAAGCAGAGACAGTAACTTTCATATTTTCCCAGTTAAAAAAAAATGCGGTGATGTCCTTAGCAGAAATTTTCATGGTACTATAAGAACATCATGACTCCTCATTTTAGGAGGAGCATGTACTATCATAGATTTCTCATGTTATTCATCCCTCAGCCACCTCATCAGCATCACAAAAGATGGAATAGAGAAGAAATCCCCAAATTATTATTGTCTGTTCACAGCTGAGCATATTTCTGCTGATATGCTGTGATCAGCACTTGTTCACTGAAGCTATAAGACCTTCTGTATGAAAAACCCATGGTTAACAAGAGGTAATCTGTGATAAATTAGTGCAGAACGGCAAGTACAATATTGACAAGCCTTAGATGGTTAAAGTCCCAAAATGCTGATAGCAGCAATAGAATTTAATTAGGTTTTTAAAGTAATCGGAAAACAGAGTGAGCATCAAAGGGCTCCCAACTACATCAGGACTTGAAAGCAGAGTGGGCTAGGTCTTGCAATTTGTTATTCTTCAAGCTGAAGAGATTTCGATAAAACCACTACAGCCTTTTTAAGCTGTTTTGTCAGGGACATCCCAGAACTCCCCTCCTGACATTCCTGGAACAGTTTATTCAAGCATTTGTTCTCCATCTAGTTGATTTAGACTGTCTGATACTGGCTCTGTTCCCAGATCAGGTGATTTGGAATTTTACAGAGACATGATGGACCCCAAAATGTCAGTCCATGACTTCGCACCAACGATCCATGAGCAGTCTTTAGTCTCAAGGGTTTATGGCTAAAGACAACTAGGGAAGCAACCTCTGAACTAATCCTGGTAGCATTTCTGCAGCAGCACTCAGTTCTGTGCCCATGTTGGACCTGTTCATCAAAGAGGGACACAGGGCAGGACATCGATATATCTGACTTGAGGCCCTAAGCCATAAATTGTTTGGGGCCAGATAAGAGTCACTGGGGAATAGGGAACAATACTGTCTGGTTTACCACTGTCTGTACAGCAATAGATGCACCTCTGTCATTACCAAACTGGAACTGCTAGTCAAATAACTGTTCCCCTCCATCCCACCCCCTAAAAAGTAGAGAGAAATGCCACCAAATATCAGAACTGGGAACCATATGCCAAACCCATCTCTGCAAAGCAAAATCCTGCTGCCAGAAAGCAACACATGGGGAAATGGAACCATTAACTGAGCTGCTTCTTCTGTCTGCTTCTTCAATGAAAAGGGAGCAGATACTGTTTCTATAGCGGATGGGAAAGACATCTACCTTTGTATGGCACTGGAAGGAGACCATGTTCCCTGGCAGTCAAGCCTTGCCCTATCCTCAGCTGTAATAAAAAGCCACCTCTCCCTCTCTCCTTAACAACCTCTCATTAAAGGTTCAAATGATCCCCAAGCAGAGAAATGTAATTAGGATCTAGCTCCTGGGAATTGCTATCAGTTTGCTCACACTGGCTGGTAAATGGCTGAACATCTCCATCCGCCTGCCTGGCCACGATAGAGTTTCCAGTGTCTTTTGCCACCGTACAGCACGGTGGCTCCCAGAGCTCAGGAGAAATACTGCCTGCAAGCCCTCAGCAGAACCCAGCTTCTAGCATTCTGATAATACAAACTGTCAGACAGCATTTATAATTAGAAAAGCGGCTATGATGGAAGAAAGTCGAGATTAACCCATTGAGTCACCCTTGTCATGTTTATCCACAGAGGAATAATCTTGTTTAGAATCTCCTTTCACTGACAAACTCTATCAAGTGCCACCATTCACACAGAAAAAGAAGGAAAATAAAACAGATTCACACAACTGAGGCATATTAGACCTCAAAAAATGCTGCACTGTGTAAACAACCACAATACTGTAAGGAAATGCTAGTCTTTTAGAAACAGGTGGTGAACAGTAGCAAGGGATCTAGGAGAATTCTTCAGTCCTCTTTGATCGCCCAGATGGACTGATCCTGGAAAGCAGGAAGTTTTTCTTGCCTTTAGAGCCAGGCTCTGCGTGACCTCAGTGATGTCATTTTGCCTTCTGGACCTTTCCCCACCCTAAGATTCAGGAACAGTTGTAACAATTCAAATGGTCAGCCAAAGGTCCCAATGTGCTTACAGAAATACCACATCAAGTGTCCAAATCATTTAAAAAAATATCTCTATTTCTAAAAGCTCTTGTTTTGTTTGTCAGATCTAACCAGTCTACACTGTGGTTCTCTTCTGGCCTATTAATCTGGTTTTAATTCCCATAAAAAAAAATTCATTTAACTACGTCCCTAATACAGCACCATCCTTGGTAACTGGGAACCCTGATGTCCTCCAGCTGTGGCGTTTTGCTCTCATGGCATGGTTTTCATTTTTCAGAGTTTCCTTTATCTTCAAGTCCTTGTGTCAGCTTTATTCCTCATGTTACTCCACTAGCCTGTCCTCTTACGTATGTTACCGCATGATCAACTGCTGCACTGCAAGCACTGTAGCATGCTGATGTATGAAGGCTTTTTTGTTTTCAAAGGGTGGGCTGATTTTTCCTGAAACGCACATAATAAAGAATTGCTAGAAATAACCACCGCCCTTGCCCACGTTCAAAACACAATTCCATAAAATATTCAGTAGTGGGTTTATCATATAGATTAGAACCTTGACATTTATGTCAAACCTTCAGATGAAGTGAGAGAAGGTTGTACCATTCTTCCATGGATCCATTTCTAATATTGGGTAGAAAAGTGATCCACAAAGGCTTGAGATCTTTACTAATAATTTTCCTTCTTAAGAAAGAGGTAGCATGTGTCCAACCACTGTGGGGGGGTGAAGTAATGAGACTACAAAGATCACATGAAGGTGGGGACATGCTGGACTGAGGACTGGGTCAGAGGTCAGGATGGAGAGGTCTACTTGTCTATGGAGCAATAGAGTTCCCATTACTATGAGCATTTTAAATCAAACCACATGAGGTGCTACAGCAAAGCATTAGAAAAAACTCAGAGGGCAGAGAACTGACCCAGTTCATGCCTTCCCTTTGAAATTTCCATAATTAGGTCTTCCCTTTATCCTATTATCCTTCATTTTATTATTTTAAACCATCAGACCTATATTCTTCTCACTCATTCCTCTGAGTACAATTAAACTCTATTAAAAATGGCACTTTAACAAGAAACAAAAAGCAACATCATCTGTCTGTGCTGCCTTCTCTTGCCCTCTGTGCTCCAGCAGGTGGAAAAGCACCATGTTCAAATTGGCAGCCAAGATGTTTGCAGCTTTTTTGAACTGTATCTTTAATTTCAGCTGTACCTGGGTTCAAAGAAGCATCAGATTCCCTTTTGTGTTTTAAATCTCAGGCTCAAACAAGAACTCTGGGTTAAGATGAGTAGATCCTTGCTCTATCTTTTGCAGGTATTCTTCAGGGCATCAAAGTTTCATTTGAACCATTGCCTTAGAGTCAAGAAATATATTGCTCATGGATCTCCAGGGAAAATGACACAAGTGAAAGTTATTAAGTGCACAGCCTCAATATTTGTCCATCCCTTCCCAAAGAGACATAAGACAAGGCTACTCGCTTCCTGGACCATAACTGGTCAATCATTTTAAAGCCTGAGGGGGAGGAAAAGCACTAACTGTGGTATTAAAGCAAAGCATCGTTAACAGCACTGTGTGTTCACGGGAGCAACATAATGAAAAGAGAATATTTATAGCCAATATCAGTTTATGCAGTGAGCACATCTGCCCTGACCTCAACAAAGCCCAGATCTGAGGTTTATTACACTTGAAAAAAAAAAACTAGTCAGACCCAGATTTATAAAACCTAAGGATCTTTATCAGACAGTGGCTGTACATGGCATATCAGTGTCACATCCTAAACTGCCAGATATAGCCATTCACTGGCTGTACGATATGGGCAGAAATCCTCCATTGCATCATTCTGGTCAGAAAACGAACATGAATTTTTCAGTATTACATTTCAAGTTGAACAACTTCCAGCACACACTCTACTCCTCCCCCTGCTCTCCCCGAGAAAAGAAAGCCTTCTTGTCACCCCCAACAATTACCATCCTCCCTGCCCAGCCAGCAGGCTGCCAGCATGACCTTGCTTGGGAGAATTTTGTTAGGACATTTTCAGAAAGCAGGCTGTCAGCATCACCATCCAGCAGCATTCAGGGTGCTGCACAGGCTGGCCAAGCCTGAAATGCCAGTGGATTTGGTGATATATTACTGAGTTTTGGTTGTCAGAGGAGGCAACAGGCACATTGATGACAAGCATGAAACCAAAAGCACAGCTTTGAAAGCACAAGAATGGAGAGCTGGTTGGAAATTCATACATTTGGGCATTTATCACACCTTAGTTTGTAGCTGGCAAGTTGTCAGCAAAATACAGAAGCCCACAGTGGATTATTTTCAACCAGCTTATTTTTGCAGCCAGGAGAAAAAGAACAAGCTTGACAATTAACAGCAATCATGTTCAGAGCAGATACCAGCAAATTAACTCTGCTTTTTTTTTTTTTTCCTCCTTGCCATGCAGTGCATCTTAAGGTCTGTGGATTCAAGCAGAGAATAAACTGGATGTTAAAGGGAAAAACACAAGGTCTCATTTACAATGCAGTGAGGAGAACTGCAGGAAAGGGAGGATAAAATATTATCACGGGCTAACTTCAGCAGGGAAACTGCATGCGCCACAGCGATGCTACTGATAACAAGGCATTTATTTAGAAATTACGAGAACAGGGAAGCTGGCTTTCCTTAGTGGATTTTTGGGTTCTTAGCCTTTCATTTTATGTTTAAATGCTTTTTTCCTTACTTCTTTTCAGTGTTACTTCATAGCAGAGTTGAGCCAGAGTTATTCTAGCTGGTCTGTATCTATGTACTTAGAGTTTCAGAGAAACTCTTCCTTTAATTTGGGGGTGGGATGAAGGGAGCTGCTCAAGGGGAACAGGACAGAGGAGGAGCTGGAATTTCTTCTTCACCACTGGGTCTCACAGAAGAGCTTCACAAGCTCTAAAGCCAGACATAACCACAGCTGTGCAACATGACAAATGCTGACATTGTTTCACCAAGCTCAAAGGCTGATCAGCCCATGTTAATTAGTTAATAGCACAACTTCCCAGCTCTCAAGGCCTACCTGTCACAAATGGTCCACTACCCACCATCAGAGCCTCAAATATTTAAGGCCTTCAGATAATGCTAGAAACAACAGCAGCATCCATTAACACTGCACACTCCTAACATCCATAGGAGGGAGGCAAGTCTCAAAACAAAAAATAAAATCGATGGAATTGCATTCCAGAGAACAACATTCAATGCAGGTTATCAACTAAGGCACTGTTCTTTGACTTTGCTTTCAGCTGACAGAGTTCCTGACCTCTGGTCATTTCCCCAGCAAGGACTTCGGACCACTGCAAGTAAAATCTCTTTACAATAGGTTGCAAGCTTCGATAAACTGCTATTCCTTATTACCAGCCACATTCATTCCTGGCACGTAACACTTCTCAGTACTGTCTTTGGGGGGAAAAAAATAAATATGCACGATGAATCTTCTTGTGACCTTTAGTGTAAACTTCCCACAGCAAGAAGAATGCCTGAGCTCTCGTGGCCAACATGCACACGTTCAGCCAGCACAGGAACCGGCTGGAGACACTGCCCTTTAAGCTGGTCTCATTTATCAAGATAGGAGGCTGTCAGGCAGGAGCACTGGCCCAGGAAAGGGAAGTGGTGGGAGTTTACCTGAAGAAAACAATAGCATACAGCTGGGTATTTTGTCAGGGGAAAAAAAAATCTACACAGCAAAATGATCCTAATGAAAAATTGGAAACACTTACTGAACAGAGGCACTGGGATTGAAGAGCAGAGAAATCATTATTTTAAACCCAGGGGAAGCATACCCTTGAGAGCAGTTTGGGTGGGGTGACTGGAAGAGCATAAAGAGAGAATGCCTAAACCTATGTTTAATGCATTAAGAGATTCCAACCCATTAACACTGCATATCCTCATTTCACTCATGTGCTGCCTCTCCCAAAGAGCCAAATTCCACCATGAACTGTAAGGAAGGAGGGGGAGTATCACTGAAGGACACACCTAGGTAAAAATGTTGTTCCCCTCCTTGCTCCTTTTTATATTTGTATAGAAAACCAAAGACTACTTTTCATATTCACCCAGAGAGTGAAGGCAGTAATCTTTCCCACAGCAAATAACATCACCTGAAGCATCTCACACCACCATCTCACAACAGCTGCATCAAACTTGGGAGGGATTAATCCTTTTCCTTTTTTAATTTACATTCACAATACTTTACAGCATGAATCCAGAAATCCTTGGCTTGTGCTTTGTATGCAAAAGGTTAAATCATTTCCTTTATGAAGATGTTTGGGGTGTGAAGAAAATAAATGAGTGCAATAAAAATAAATCCGCTCTTGCTTCACTGCTTAATGCATGTAACCTTGCCTATTGCCTCATTCAAACTCCATCCTCACAAAAGCTTTGGAGAGCAGAGAGGCAAACTTAAAATAAAAAATGACAGTGAAGACCGAGTGAAAGGGGAGAGAAAAGGAAGGAAAGATGAGTTTTCAGATGAGATCTGAAAACAGATGGGGAGTGACTGAGGCATAGAGATTCATTGTTCTTGCAGAAATAGCTCTGAACAGATTATTAAAAGCAGCCTATCTTATATTGTCACACTGATCCACAGGAGTCTTTCCTAGAAAATCTTGCAGCTTTCCCCCCCATTCCCAGCTCACAGCTTTCTGCAATCAGTTCCACAAGTAACCACATCCTTTCCCCTGAGAACTTCTCTTCCCTTTTGCCCCTGCCTTATTCTGGACATGACTGTGAGGATGCACTCAACCTGCCTCACATCACCTCTTTTCCACCTGACAGTGCAAGCAGTAGTTGTCCCAGGGCTTCTCCACTTTCTTTCAGGACACTGGCTAGCAATCTAACAATGTAAGCACATAGTGAAGTTTTTCCTAGTGTTCAGACGCACTGTTGGAATACGAGAACATGAGCAATTTTAATTCTCTGCATAATTGAGCACAATAGATTGGACTCCTAAAGCACACCAACACAATACTCAGATCTGCTTCACAAAGCATGACAGTCTCCAATTTGACTGCTGAATTGCCTTGGTTGCATGAAGAGCAAGACACATGCATATTTTGCATACATGTGTTGTCCATCTTTGCTAAAACCAAACTCAGTTTCTCCTTAACTGGAAACAGAGCTCTGACAGATTGCAGAAAAAAAAAACAAAACAAACACACACCAAGAAATCAGAGCTCCTTGGTTAGGTCGGAGAGAAGTTTGCAGAAAAGACTTGGAAAACATAGTCACCAGCAAGACCACGTAGACACTTAAGAGAAGGAATTCATGAAGCAAGAAAAAGCTTTGCTCAGATTCTTGATCAACTGCTCCATCAACCTCATTCTGTCAACCAGGATGTTGACACTCCTAAAAAAGAATAAATTATGGTCTAGGCAAGGTATTTGCTCATTATGTCTTCTAGCATCCCGAGTGGCAAACACAAGCTATGCTTACAAGTTGATGAACTTATCACTCCCTGTGCCCTATGCTATGCCTCACCACTGGACACAGATATAAATTATACTTAGTGGAATAAGACCATGTATGAGCATCACAATTTAATAATGAAGGGTTTAAAAGTGACTCTCACCAGCTTTAGGTGTAATGCCCACACTTATTTCAGCCTTTCCAATTGGGGGGCTACCTTTCTGAAAGGATTTAAAGCTTTTCAGATAAGATTTTCCTTTAACACAAAGGAGCAGAGGAGACATTCCCACCTTGCCTCCCCCAACCACACTGATTATGATATATGGCAGGTGGTGAAAAGCAATTTCTAAGAGTATCAAGTATGTTTTTCACTCAGGTCCCCACTTGAGGAAAGCTGCATTGCCTGCCCACTGGCAATTGATTTGCCATGTTCCAATTTAAGCAGCAGATTGCCACAGTTACCCAGGCATTTCACATGCCTTGCATGGTCACTTATTTCAAAAACACAAAGTCCTTCTTGGCTGCTCCAGAATTCACTACTTAAGAGGTAACTGGCAAGTCACAACAGCTTCAGGGCATCTTTGCTTGCCACATCTAAACATTGCCTTAGGTATTTACTTAGTATCATTTCATAACAATTTCAGGAATGCTCTAAGGGTTTAGTTTTAAAGCTCTTCAAGGAATTTTGTCTTTTCAATTGGATAGCAAGTTCCATCAAGAGATTTAGGGCTCAAGGTTTGGCACCACGGATGGTGCCCTACAACATCTCTGGCACATAGCTATGGACCACTAACTCAGAGAAACAGAGGCACAGTATGTGGAAAACTAACTTTGGACATTGATCCCTAAAATAAAGGGCTTAAGTCCTGCAAAGGCATTTGGATATACCAAGAGCAGCCTATGGGTTCACAAAGGAATTGCCTCAGAGGCAGAAATACCATCCATATTTCTAGCCTCCGTCCAAGCCACTGACCTCTCCCTTCACTGCATGTGTGACAGAAGGGATAAACAGAGCCACTGACATGTCCAGACTAACTCCTCAGGTATCTAAGCCTAGGCTAGGACCCTCTTAAGGGCTATAGACACCTCAGGGGACATCTCTGGAGACAACACATTGAGAAAGAAATTCCAACACTGGAACATCAGTTAGTTCTATTTTTTCTAGAGCTGCATTAGTCTAGGTCAGAATCTACCTGGGCAACCAAGCTGTGGAGCCCACTGATCACCAAGCATCTTCAGGACTGACAGCCTCATACATAGTGCCAATGAAGAAAAAGCTGTAATGAATAGTTTAGAATCATAGAATGGTTAGAGTTGGAAGGGACCTTAAAGATCATCTAGTTC
>JAOXJM010000071.1:35695614-35721517 GCA_026413425.1 Tringa solitaria | reverse complement strand
TCTCACTAGAGCAGGTTGCTCAAAGCCCCATCCAGCCTGGCCTTGAACACGTCCATGGATGGGGCATCCACAACTTACCTTGCTTCTTGCCTCTCTTGCTTGAAAATACATTAGGATATAGAATAGTACGTTGGGATTAGAATAACACAACCAATGCTATTTGTTGTTCATTGTACCATTTAGCCACAGCTACACTCCTGTATCTTGTGACCACCCCTGCCTCATCCCATCCACAGCTTCCATAGCATTACTGCTGCCTGACCCTGATCAAACCTCATCTTGCCCTTTCCCAGAACATGTAAAACAGACCCCTGGTTTTCAAAGCATCAGCTTCCACTTGAACAGCATTCTTCACCCAATCTCTTGGCTTAATATCAAGAAATAAATAACCCTCAACCTGTGGTATCTCCCCAAAGAGTCCCACTTCCAGAGATGTTTCTGTGAGTGTATGGAAAGGCGTTTGTAGCTTTCCCCAGGACTGCCACTGCTGCCTTCAGAGACAAGGAAGTCTCTGCAGAGCGACCATAAGTCACCTGATGTACAAGTAGGAGGAGAGATGCAAAGGGCAATTCTCAAGCCCAGTGCCAGTTCTGGGAAGGAAGCCACAAACCAAAGGCTCACAGCCACCTCCCAGCCATGTGAAATCCAGGGGCCACCCCAGCAAAGCCACACAGTACAACAACATTTCGTTATCATACAAAGAGGCCTTCTGAGACATCAGCATCAGCCTTTTCATCAAGACTTCATCCTTCATCATCCTTAATACTTAACAGGCAGAAAGAAAAATGTCTCCATTCACAAGAGCAAATATTTGCCACACTTGGCTGCAGAAAGTCACCCCAGCTGTAACAGAGGAAAAAGCTATTGCTAAGCAGCTAGTAAGTCTTCCACTGATGTCTCAGCAATCTCTGCTTATGTTTCCATTCTGCAGCATCTGTAACCGCACGCATAGATTTAACCAGAAGAACAAAAATCAGCCACTCTCTATGGCATTATTCAGATGCTGGGTTGGTGCCCTGGAGGGGCTGAGACAATATTCAGGCAGCAGTGACTGATGAGAGAAGGGAGAAGAAAAGGCAGAAGGCTGGAATAAGACCAAGAAGGGAAGAGCTAGAAGTCATATGCAAACTTCTATTAATCACACTGAAAAGCAGCACACCTCTCCCCCAAAAGCCTGATAAAACATTGAGGATGTTGCTTTCAAATGCTTCTGGTTTTGTCACAACTCTTAAAACTTCAGTACAAGTATCTGAGCACAGGAATTGAAGCCTCTTGCTACAAAGAAGAAAAAAAGTAAACTAAGACTGAATACAACAGTAAAGATGAGATTCAGGTTAATTTGAACTGAGTCTTATGTTTTCCCTGACATTTCCTCAGTAAATGTGATAGGCCTTAGGTGAATGAATGATCCATCCACCCAAAAGCCCTTTGAACCATTGTATTTATACAACCAGCAGCTTGATTAATTTACCTGGGCATTTGGAGTTTTCAGGTTAAGTGAAGTCCTTAAGAAAAAAATTTTCCTCCCCGTGAGAAATTAGCTCTTCAGGAAATTATTGAATCCTTCACTATTTTTCTAAAATCATTCAGTGCTGCAAGTGCCAGCAATGGATTATATACACCATCCCATGAACAGCCATAGAAATAGCTGGAAAAATAACCTAAAATTGTGTCTGTCTGCCAGAAATCCTACTATCTAGCACCACTCAGCTGAGATCATCTTTTGCTTTAAGAGTTGCTCTGGGTTTGTACAGCTGCACAGGTACAGAGCATTTGCATAAGGATATAAAGCAGTACTTTCCCTGGTGTTTGATTTTGTTTTATCATTGACCCTGATAAGCCAGAAAAATAAAGGTCACACATTGCTATAGATGTAGCAAGCTATGCAGAGGTAACCAAAAATCCTACAAAATTCTATCAAGTTCCTGGTTTGTGGGGTTTTTTTTGTGATTCCCCCACCCCAGTAAGATTCCCTCTCATGGATTCTCATTTCTCACATCTTTGCCTTTGCCTCCTCTTCCTGACCACTGACTCCACTCTCAGGTGCACACTCCCACCACCTGTCAACTGAGTCAAACCAGCAATGATTTTTCTGTCACGAGCACACAGAATTTTAAAGAAATTCTTCAAAGTCATGGCCTAAGACAGAACTTGAAGACCTCTAGAAGTGCGAGGTGTGTGGACCAACATAGTCTTTCACACACCATCAGCAGAACCAGGCAACCACCACTTTGGTTGCTGTCTGAGGACCCTTCATAACTGCTGTGTCATTAGATGAATTCTCTGCAGACCTGTTTTCATTCCACTTTGTACAATGTTTGGGTTTATTTTTCTCTAGTGTAACATTTTAAATGACTCCATTTGTCATTGAAATGCATAGGCAAGGTAGCCACCACTTTGGCATCTTCTTACTTATTCTCTGAGAACAAGAGCCTGTCTTCCAACAAAAACTGAAGAATGCCTGTATCTCATGGTGGTCAAACAAAAAAGCCACCAGGGTAAGAAAAAAAATAATCATTAAAGCAATCTTCAGCTTTGCTGTGGGTAAAGCCTTTCATACAGCTTGCTGTAGACACTGCTACTCCAGAGATGATCTTTTATGTCACTAACCACTCCAAGCACATGCATGGATAACACATGTTGAATTAAACAGTCCATATGGCATCCCTTATACTTAAATGGAGAGGACTCCACAGACACGTGCTCCAAGGAGACAAGCTGGCTGCTGGGCAGGTCCATTGCTGACCTCTGATGGTCGGAGCCAGATTTACATGGCCAGGGACAGTCTCAAGGACAAGGTGGAAGGATCCCTCACACTTGTGCTTGTCACTGCTGTGGTTAAGAATGAGCAGCTCCTGAGCTGTTCATCTTCCTCATTTTTGTAGATATCAGTTTGAAGGAAGTCTTGGGTCACAGGGACAGGAGGAGGTAGTCAGTCAGTCCATTTTCAAGGGTGATCTTGCTACTTTCTCAGACCTCAACCAACCACAGTGAATATGTTCTCAACACACCCTCGCCTAGTTATAGCACGAGGGGACCTTCATGTCCAGTCTTCGGTCTGCTCAGCTACATCAGGTTCAACAAAGACAGTATCACAGCTACTGAAACTTCTTGTCCCAGCAACCATATTGGAGTCGGGAACTCCTGTCCTGATATAGACACTCAGATTGAGATCCAGCATGACTGATAATTAGACATGGTTGTAATTAATGTTTCCTCACTGCACAGCAACACACCAGAAATCTTTAAACAGGAAATTTGGTGAAGGGGGTAGGCACTGGAGAAGGGGTGAGGCATTTCAGACCAACTGCTCCCTCCCCCCTCCCCAAAAGTCATGGGAGCTAAAATAACATTTCTTTCAGCAGATGTCAGAAGAAGGAACTTTCATGACTCATCAGCTGTTGTTTTAGCCTGCAAGGGACTATAAATTACACTAATTAGAACATGGTATTTTTCTTGCAGTTATACAAAACACTGTTTCTTCCTGTGACATCTAAGAGCAGAGCCATCAAGCAGGAGCATGCTCTGTACATGTTTTAACTAGAATCCACAATTCACTTGCATGAAAATCCTCCAAGCAGCAAATTGGTGAGAGCTGGCAGAGTGCATCAAGAAAGCTGTGCTGAATTATGAGAGGAGGGAGAGTAAATTAGTGGCCAATCAAACCTGTCCAACCAGAAAGGGAGCCATTCCTTACTGTCAGGGACTACAGCACCAATATCACTTTCACTCTGAGTAGAAAGAAGGTAATTTATGGGGTCTTCAGTCCCTCACACCAGCAGTCCATGCAGATAATAAGTTTAGCATTTGTGACACTGTGTTTTCTGGGAGCAGCTTATTTGCATTTAGCCATATACACACGCGTACAATCTTTGACAAGGCAAGCTGAAAAGCCTGGCTATAAGCTGTCACTTCAGTTTTCAAGCCTGAATTATCCCAGTAAAGTAAAAGCAGAGATTTATTCAGAGCTCAACATCCTAAATCTGGCAATTACAACAGGCTCCTGCAGAGCCATTGCCCTGACTCACCTTCCAGCAAGACTCCTCCAGGGCCAGATTACAAAAAAGGTTTTTTCTGTCATGCTCCAAGAGCGTGGCAGCACATTATGGAGCCTCAGTCTATACATCCCCCAAGGTGGGCATGTATGTGAACAATGTACCCATAGGACAACTGTACCGATGAGGCGAGAGCTGCCCTAAAGCAGACCTGCTGCTTGCAGTGCCTTATTCTTCACAAAGTTTATGGGCTTTGGCTGATTTCTCCTTTCCAAGGAGGAGAGAATTACCTGACCTATGAAGGCTGATGGGACTCATCTACCACTGACAGGTGACACCACAGCTGAGCCCTGAGCTATGGAGCAGGCTGGAGGTGGATCTGAAGCAAGGAGAGACCACTAGCCTCAGCCAACAGGTTACCAACTACATCTAGTCACGCATTTTTCCTCAGAAAGCTGTGCTTTTCTCCTGGAGAGACAATGGCCTTCCTCAAAACAAGACTCCCTGGTGTTTCACAACATTTTAAAGTGTTTAATAAATTCAACACTAGTTATTTTATTGATTTTCATAAAAATCTCTTGTGCCACTGCCTAGAAGCAACAGAATACCTATATTTTGTATTGCTACCAGGCTGCCCAATGATGTGAGAAGAAAAATTTAAAGATAAAGAGTTTTGGTTTTTTTTAGTAAAAGAACACTGTGTTAGTTGCAAAGCCAACACACAACCCAGAGCCTGAGGTTTCTGCCTCCTTCCAGAAACTCCCGACACAACCACCACAGCAACGTCCTCCACTTGTGCCTCCCATAGAGGCCACAGCCCAGGGGATGGAGGGGAGCAGCGAGGGGCAGAGCCCTCGGATTAATGCTGTGCTAAGAAATAAAAGCCTTTGGCACCAGCAAAGCCCAAAGGAGCCTTTCCCCAGCTGTTTGGAGCAGGGGCCTGCAGGGGTCCCTCTTACTGCTCCTTGCGAGCCACCACCACCACAGCCAAAAAGCAGCTGGAGAGCGAGTGCTTCAGGGCAGCTGTTCTAACAGTCTCCCCCCTCCCACCCCGAGTGGGGGGCACGGAGATGATGGACCCAGCTGCCTGCAGATGCCTCCCCTGGGGCAGGCCCCACAAGCTCTGGCTCCCTGCCCCACCGCCCGCAGGGATGCGCCGAGCCCCTCACCTGCACAAGGCCACCTCCGCAGGGGAGAAACCATCACCTTCCCTTCACCCTTTTTGCTGAGGTTAGCAACTCCAGGAGCCCAGCAGGATCTGGCGGACATCTGGCCACTTGGATTTCCAGACAATGACTCATACACACATCCTGGGACAGCAGAACCTGCGGCATTGAGAAGGGATATTACCAAAGGGCCCTGCTCTCTCTTGGTTGTGCAAGCTTTAATTGGCACCTGAGCCTCTTTTAGACCAGACAAGCAAGGGGCTGGTTTGGGTATTACATTCACACAACTTCCCCCCCAAAAAACATCCCCTCTGGCAAGCAAGCAATGGGCCAGCAAGGGGAACCAGAGAAGGGTCCACAGGGGAATTTGTCAATGCAGCTCCACAGTCTGGGACATTACTAAGGGAACAACAATATAAATTATAAAATAAAAGCCTGAAACAGAGGGAAGGATTCAGAAAGTCCACTCCTGCTGTTTGCCACAAGCCGCAGCCCAGGTGCGACAGTCAGATCTCCTGAGCAGAAGTCACCAACACCCTGGCCCAGGTTGGCAGAGAGCAGGTTCTTGCCCTTCACACTTCACTAACACAGCACAGTGGTCCATGAGCTATCAAAGTTTGAAGAGCCCTAATCTAGAATAACACTTCGCAGCCAGAGGACTGTGAAAGACAAACAGGACACTGCTAGGTGCTGGAAATATCATTCCTTTAAGTGCAGAAACTGTTGCTATTCCACTGCCAGCCAAGATCTACATCATCTTTTTGAAGCACATACAAATGTAAATTGGCCCAGCATTTTCTCACTAGGCTTTTTTTAACTCTTAATTTCACAGTAAACAGAATCAAGAAAAAGAGGAAAAAGCTTTAGCTTCTGTTAAGGTACCATCACCTCAAAGACAGAAAGATATGTTGCTCTGGAAAGTCTCTATGCCACAGGAGGACAGAGGAGCTGGAGGTCCAGCCCAGTAAAACTACCCAAAACCCCCAGTATGTTTGTCCTGTCTGTAGAGCTACTGCTCCCTCCACTTGGAGATTTTTCAGCCTCCCTGCTCCCATGGGCCTTGCCCAAAAGGGAAGGAGCCCATACACCCCCTTGCTGCCCCCCCCAATCCCACCCTGCTCCAGGAAGGGAGCACAGGTCTCCTCCGTGTGAGGCTTGCTCAGTAAAACAGACAGCATATGGCATCCCACGATCAGCCTTATGATCTCATCTTGTCTGACTGCTATTTTTACAGCTTGTTATTAATAAGCATAAACTAGGCATTTGAGGTGCTGTCATGTTGGATATTCACACGCTTACAGCCCAGATGGTGCTTTATCGGGATTACAGATCGCCAGGCAGAGGAGCACGCAGGGGGAAGCCACGCACGGCTGCACGCAGGCTCTGCTCCTCATTCCCACCTACGAGTAGGACATCAGTGAGACAGAATTATCACAGCGATAGTCCTACCTTGGTGAACTGATGGAGGATGAACCACAATTTGCTGCTCCCACCAGACTCGGCAAAACAAACAAAGCTCTCCCAGGGGACTGGGTGGGTATATGTACTCTCTGAGCAGGAGCATCAGCTCAACAGCTGAGCTCCATAACTTTCATTACTTCCACCCACCCTGCCAGCTATCACTTTCCCACTGCATTAGCAGAGAGGAGCTAAATTCAGGACACCTGTGGGTAGGCTTACCTGTGGCCCTGCTCTCATCTTCTTCAGACCTACCCAAAAGTCCTCACTGTCTTCAGGTCTTCTCCACCAGTAAGCCCCAAAGCAGGGTTCAGATGGCAATTAGTGCAAACTTCAGGCTTCACAGCATGGATGGGGAAGAAGTCTGCTCCTGAGACTAAAGAGCACATCTGACGTGCTTTTTCATGGGCTGAGCAGACATGTGGTATAAAGAATGGGAAGACATCAGGGGCTTGTAACACAGATGCCCAACAGTGGTTGCATCCATGCCACTAGCCACGGTATTGTCTAGAAAGGTTGACTCAGTCTTAGAGAGCATCAAGGTCACGTAATTAGATGAGTTCAAAGTCTACCTTTCGGCTATCAAGTTCTCTTGTCCTGGATGGACACCAAAGTCCCCAGTGTCGGTGCAGCCCTACCTTGACTGATTTTCCCATTACATTCTGCCTGCAGAGACCGCCCCAAGAGAGGCTGCAACAAGTTCACTTTGTCCAGGGAACAAAACCAGTCGCCTTCCTGACCTGGTGACCCACTGTCATTACAGGGGTCAGCCCTGCTCACACCATGTGTTCAAGTGTTTTGACCTACAGATATGGAGAATGAAATCTCTTTGAAGTCAGCAATATCCAGAGGAGGAATGAAAGGGGGGAAATTCCCTCCAACCCACGTGAGGCAGCGCACACGTGAAGGTGGCAGCAGCTTATGGCAGCCTGACAGGCGTGGAAGGCGCACACATGCCACCGAGGCATCGGGGTGGTTTCCACCCAGATAAGCAAACCCCTCCAGTCACTCAGCCTGCAGACCAGCCCTTGGCTGCAGAAATGGCTGCTCGTGGGCTTCATGTGACCTTTGGCAGAAATGCAGAGCTGGGGACAGAGTGGTGAGGAAGGAGGCAAAACACTGCTCACACACAACGACCAGAAATAAGTGTCCTAGAGATGGGAAAGCATCCCTTTGACCTAACTGCAAAAGGATGAGGAAAGAAAAAGGGCAGAAATGGGTCAGGGAAGGCAAAGTGTAAGGATAAGGCAATGGGAGGAGGAACAGGAAGAAGGTTTTAAGGTTATATATAAAGAGGAACGAGGCTGGCTGAGAAAGGCAGTGGGAATCGGCTGTTCCAAGCAGCCCAAAAATACCGTCCAGCTGCGCACAGCCCTGGGGCCGGAGGCCAAGGCTGGGTGCCTGTCCGAGGGAGGAGGGGGAGATGTGGCCGGAGTGGGAGAGGAGGGACAGAGAGGGCTGCCAGCACCTACCAGAGCTTTACAGACCTAAAACAGACAGGGCTCCGGCTGCTCGCCGGCCTCAGCCCGTCACACTGATGACCACAAGTTCTTCTTGCACAGCCAAGCAACCGGAGCAGGATGGAGGTGGGTGAACCTCCCTCCCGCTCCTGCAAGGAGAGCACGTGTGTGTTGAAACCCGGTTAGTGCTCCCGCGTGGGCGGTTAACGGAGCCGTCCCTCCCTCCACCGCCTGCCCTGGACACTGCAGCAGAGCCTTGGAAGGGCCTCTTGTCTTTAACGCCTCTCACTGACCTTTACACGGGGCCGTGTGTGGTGCTGATTTATTTTGCCCCACCAGGGACACCGCTGTAGCAATGCATTAAAAACCGGGAGCTTTCCGCTGCACGCGAGATGCTCTGCAATTCGCTCTGGTGGCAAGGCAGGTTTGAGAAGGGGCCTTCATTGGTTTGGCTTGGGTTTTAATTAAAAAAGGTGGTGTTACTTTTTTTTAAATTGGCCCAAGGTTGCTTCTTCAGCACTTTTGGCTGGTCCTCCCCAACTCCCGCCAGCTTCCAGAGGCGAAGAGGGAATCCAACACCTTGCAGGATGGGGCTGCAGGATCCCTCAGCCCCAGCTTTGGAGGATTTATGTCCTCCACCTCTTCCTGCTGGTCAGTCAGTTTTCTCTGCATCCTCTTCAGCCAATTCCCATGCCTGAGAGCTGAATGTGCCTGAAGTGTTTCAGTTTCATCCCCAGCCCATCTTCCTTCTGCCTCCTCTGAGCCACGGCAAGGTTTGGGCTAGTTTCTTGGGGCAGCCATGTGTTCTCTATCTCTGTCCTGGGCAGAGGGAAAGGAGGAGGAGATGGGGATGTGGAAAACCACATTGTGCTCTCAGCTTTTCAGCCAGCTGATAAACCACCAGCGAAACTGAGGAGGGAGCAGAACACAAGGACCTCTTGTCTTGAAGCTTCTGGATGAGTTTTGGCTATGGAGGACAGTTGAGGGAGTCAGTGGGCAGGGAGGTGACAGCGTGGAGAGGAAGAAGAATAATGAAAGGCTTGCCAAAACTGGCAAATCCTATTCCAGCTGCCCAGACCTGAAGGTAGGAGCAAGCCTTACAGGTCCCACACAACTTCCCCCGCTTCCATCTCCAGCATCTGCCCAGCCATCCAGGGCCCTGCAGGAGAGGGGAGAGAGGACCCCTGCCTGCAGAAAGCAGCTCCCTTGCCTGCAGCTGGCTGCCTCCCCAGGAGGCCATCTCCTCCTCTCACCCAGCTGGAAAACACACTGGGGAGGGAGCTTGGTTTTGAAAACAGAAAGGAGCGTCTTAATGCACCATTGTTCAGTGGGTAATTGCTTCCTTTCTTTCCCTCACTCCCGGTAAAGCCAGGGGCAATTCCTTCTAGCTGGAGGCAGCCTCCTCCAGGCTTCTACTTAAGTCCTTAAGAGAGACTTTCCAAAGAAGTAATTGCTGCCTTTCTACTTCACAGTCTTAACGAATATCTTTCGACCTCATTTCAACACTTAGTGGGTTTTATTTAGGTGATGAATGGACTGCCTTTTTTTATTTTAGCTCCTGCAGTCTTTTCTCTTTTCTCCCTTTCTTTTTCCTCCTTCAGTCCCAAAAAGGACATATATGTTTGTAAAGTCAATTCAGAACTATTCTTAGGATTTGATGTTGTGCAAATTTAAAATTACTTCCAGCAGTAATGTTTAACTCTGAAAAATAAGGTGCTTTGGATCAAATGAAATAAGACTTTTAGGTATGAAATATTAGTTTATTCCCCAGTATATCCCTGCTTAATGCAAGCTAAAATTTAAATCCTTGCTCTTGAAGGATAAAATTGTCCATCAGATTCTTTACTAAAGCCTATAAACACTTCAGGAAGCGAGGAGGTCTCATCAGCTCAACACATCCAGCATATGATGGGGAAACTTCAGAGAAAAATGAATTTAATAAAGCAAATATGGTTTCAGTGGATGGTCTCACTATAGCAGCACTGCCACAGCCTTCTTTTTCATGCATGAAAGAGCTACACGTTTATATTCAGAGAGGAATGCAAAAGTGAAGATCAAGGAATATGTAGCCCTTATCTACCTCGGAGGAGAAATCACAGGCAGCAGTGAGCTGTGAGGTAAGACTGGAGCCCATCCACCAAAGCGAGCCAGAGGGGACCTGAAGTCTCCGATACTTCCAAGACGTTATATCTTTAGTCTCCTAGTCAGAGTATATGTTCAATGTCTGGATTTTTCCCCACATTTTTTCTTTAGTCCCCAGGAGGCCAGGACTTTATTCTTGCTGCAAACCACTGGGTGATACCATTCATTACAGCACATGCTTGCCTGGAGGGCTGTGAACCTGTGGGGTGCTCTGAAAAGAAAGGATGGCTGAGTGACAGTTCCTCCCTACTGAGAGAGATGAGGAGGGAGAGATCCAGGGTGGACTAAAACAAGAAGAAAGTACAATGTGGACACACGGCATCATTTGGCTGCACAGGGAGATGCGCTTTTACCTGGTACCCAAGTGCATAATTTGGATGGCTCCTTCGCCAGAGGAAAGAAGTTGGAAATGAAGTGATCACAAGGAAGCTTATAAGAATGCCTGGACTCTCAGTCTCCAACATTTGTTTTTAGGACCATCTTGGCATAGGACAAATAAGGAATAGTGATAATATCAGGTTAATATCATAAAGCCAGGTGTTGTCATTACACGACTAGGCTTTGGGGAGACACCATATGATATTAAGGTAAGAAAACGCAAATTCCATACAGTGTAAGTAACCTAAAATCACAGACACACTGAAGACTGGACACCTGTTTGAGAGCTGATCCTTGACACCCACAGTGGTCTTGCAAACCAACGATCTGTCCCAGCCTTTTCCCAAAGCAGACCCGAAGCCTGCGTGCTACATGCCGTCATGGTGCAACGGCTGAATCATGGTACACATGCTAAAACCCATGTGAAAAGCAGGGAACAAATCATGAGGATTCCCCACAGAGTTCAAGAAAGCTTCTGAACCCTTTCCAGCCCATATACAAGTTCAGAGTCAAGCAAATATTTCCCAACACCTCAATCTGTCACTTCGGTTTTGCCTTCTTATCAGCTGTGGATTGGCCACGTTGCATTCCTTCTGCTCTCCAAAAGGCCAGGAATAAATTGCACACGAATGGTATGGATGCCTGAGACTTAAGGTCTTGCTTAGAGTTAAGCATGTGGTTAAGTGATTTGCCGGTGAATTTTGGCTGCGGAGCGTTTTGCTGAATTGGGCCTAATGAGTTTGTCCCAGTGGAATAGTCAGATTTGTAGAAAAGCTAAAAAAACCCAAGAGTTCTGAAATAAATCACATTATTTCAGAAGTGAAGAAAAGTATTATTTTGTTTATGCTTCAGGTATAGTTTTGCAGGAGGGTGGTCTTGTTTTATCAAGTGAATTAATCTTGGTTACATATCTGGACAATTTATACCTGCGATTGCGCCGGTTCTTTCTCTCCTCCCTCCCCAATACACAACCATAGATAAGCGTCCCTCTGAGCAAATGTGTTGTCAGAACAAAAGGTTCTTTGTGAACAACACATTTATTGTTCCAGTTTTAAAAAAAATAAATATTTTTTAAAAACATTAAAATTGAGCCAAGAAGTGGGGGGACGATGTGTAAAGAAGGGAATTGTTTTCCTGCCATCACACCTTCTCGAATGAACATTATTGCTAAACAAAGACACATCAGAAGACACTTTTAATTAAATTGATTTATGGGAGAATTCAATGGATTTCTGCCAGTTTACACCAGCAAAAAATTTGACCCTAGGTGGTTCTGTGTGTGGGAGATATTTGTGCTTCTGAGTTGGGGGTTTCGGGGGCATATTTGAATTTCAGATAGTCAATCTTTATTTGTGCTTATCATACAGCAAAACCTTGAGGTCTCTTTATAGGTTGATTATAGATTGCCTTTATTTGAGATGATTCTTTATATAACAAGAATGTGAAAAAAAAACCAAAACTTGTACATCTTTTGTTGGTATCTGCATTTTGGGGGGGCTGAGAGTGGGGAAGGGTACCACCAGCTTGAAAACTGTTCTTACTGCGAGCAATGGTGAGGCCAGTCTGGAGAAACACACAAAAGGTTTGCGTGGGAATACCTCTGCACATCTTCTCTTAGAAAACCGGATTCAGTCTTTGGATATTTAACTCTGGCTGAGCATCTCTTCACATCTGGCAGCTTTTCTCGCCCAGCCCTCTCCCCAGGACCCTCCTGCTTTTTCAAAAGAATAAAAAAGGATAATCCTCAGCAACCCTTCCCTCCTTCCCTCTTCAAGCCACGTTAGAAACTTCTGCCAAGAGCCTGTCTCTCTGGTACCGCAGCCGGCTAACAACAGACTGCGGCTGAGACCAGATGTCCTCTCATCTTTATCTGTACATCTGCAGGCTGCGAGTCCTGGAAGCTCCTCTTCTTTGTGCCACCATGAGACATATTCATCTCATCCCAGGTCCATGGGTTGAGAAAAACGGCAAGAAAATGCAACCTGCCAGCACTGACTGGACTGATTGGTTAAGTCAATGTAGAAATGAGAAGAGTGATTGCAGAAAGTCACACCAGGTAGGCCAAAAGGCAGGTGATGTCTTGAGGAGTGGGTATTTTCCAGCAGCTGCCTTCTTTCCTCCTGGTAATCCTGTCTAGACTCTTCAGGAGAACATGAAGTAACTCCCTGCTGCTCTCCATCCCTTGACAGCCATCTAAGAGCACAACACAGGTTTTAAGCAGGTACCTCGGTGCATTCCATTTCCACATCTTCTCGCGTATAGGATGCAGCTATAGGCGTATAGGATGATTTGTGCCATTTGCTGTAGAGGAAGTTTTTTAAAGGATCAGTTAAAAGATTTAGGATAAGGACATGTCTCTCTTTCCATAACCATACAGAAAATTTGATCACATATTGTCTCAGCATGAGAAACACTCCTCACAGTCTTCCTGTCAAGATCTTATTTTGGTAGGAAATAGCAGAGTCATTGGGAAAAAAAATTCTTTAAACCAACAGCATCTTCCTGAGGCAGCTAAAAGTGCCTTTTAGTTTGCTGGAGATTTACATACCTATTTATTTCTACTAGTTATACAAACCGTTCTTCCATTAGCAGGAGCCCATCCATTATTCTAGGTGCCTTTTCTCCACATCAAAATTGACAAACCAACACCTATATCTAGCATAACAGTGGGTTGCTTATATGCTCATTAAATAAAAAATGCACAGACTTTCTCCTTCTTACCAGTACTCTCCTTTCTCCTCTCTCCTTAAATTTCTCTTCCTCTCATGCCTGGGAAGAAACCTGGGTCTGTGCATCACAAATATCATTCCAGCAAAATATACAAACAGTCCATGAGAAGCGACCCTGGACTATTTTCTCTTTGCTGCAGCCAGGGCATCATAAAATGGTGGAAAAGATGGCTTGAAAACTTTACTCTGTTGCTACACGTGATCTATATATCACAAAGCAGAGAGCACCACAGTCTACAGGGATGCCACAAAATCCCAGGAACCTCCTCTGCACCTTCTCTTGGCACCAGCCAAAATGTGCATGCACTGGTCCAAGAGGAAGAAGACAACACCAGATAAGGTCTCTCTCTGCAAATGAAGAGTCTTCCCTTCTTTTTCGGTGGTGTTTCTTCACTCCACTGTCCATTTAACGTGTCTCATCCACACAAAGAGGCAGCTTCGCTATTTTCTTGGAGTCCTTCCCAGCGTATTGGCTGCAATTCTCTGGCCTGTTTTTGTTCCCTTGTTTTGAACCGATGACGTGCCCCCCTGGTCTTCATCAGAAACAACTTTTGTCACCCTATTTGATGGGGGTCTGAACCACATGATCCTTTGCCTCACTGGAGTTAAAAGACTTTGTGACTTGGATCAGTTCCTCCCACTATCCCATGGCTGATGCAAACAGGGAGTGCATTCACTTCCCTGATTTTAAGGCTCCTACTGCATGTCCGGCTCATTCACCTTCCTGACAGTTAATTGAGTTTCCTCCCTGCATGCTGCAAAAGCAAATGACACAATGACAGAAGACACACAAGGAAAAGCACAGAAATTGTCTATTGATCCAGAGGCTTTCAGAAATACGTATGTGCAGAAGCAAGGAGAAAATATTTCTTCTTTCCAACCTTCTCTGGAGCTGAGAGCAAGCACATTGTCCACAAAGGAAGTACAGGCACCACAAGTTTAATATCCCACTATTGTCATGCCATGGGGAAGCAGCGGATTTGAAGTATTCTTGTTTCTTCTTTCTGAATACTTTGTTGAGCCCCGTCTCTCTAGATGTTCACCTGCAGCTGGCAATAAGCTGAAAGCAGACCCACACAGGCAATCTCAGCAAGATTTGCCTTGTGAGCGCAGTCGAGTTTCGGGACCAATTTCCAGCTCTTTCGCTCAACTGTTCCTCTCTCCGCATGACTGGATGTTCCCTCTCAGAAATGACTCATTGCAGAGGCATTTTACATTTTGGGGGGCAGATACAGCTGTTCATTATGTGTGTATGAACTGCTTAGCACAATGGGCTGTGATCCCTGTGGGTTGGCTGCAGGCTGCCCTCCAAAGCAAACATATAACACCACCACACATCCCTCCAACTCACATAGGAACCGGTGAATTTCTTTGGCACCAGCAGGTACCACGTTGAAGTGCAAAGCTCCAGTGTTTTAAAACGCCTCTGAATTTGGCCATGCATCCTCACAAGACCTCCACACATACGCACTTCAAGTTACACAGCTTGATCAGATTCATATACGGTGAGGAGGAAAAGGAAACCTGTCAGGGAGAAAAGTATAACTGTGTCCAGGACATAGGCATATTATATATATATATTTATATATATGTGGGCTGTGCAGCAGCTGAAGGACCATTCTGCCACAGTGAAGACCTCTGCTGGCCCATCCTACGCCACGTCAGGAGCTCAGAGCCCAATTGCCTTTGAGGATGTCCATGCAAGGCTGAAGGTGGGGGCTTGGTAGATGCCCTCTTCCCCTGGACAATATTGGAGGGGTCAGGGAGCAGTGGGGAACACTATCCTCTAGATAAAGCACTGTATGAAGCTCTGAGGAGACCACAGCCTGTACTCCAGCACCACTACTTGCATGGTTCTTCCTAAGCTGATCACTGAGCGTACTCTGCTACCTTGCATGCACCTAAGAGCTTCAGGGAAAAAATGGTATTTTTGTTCATTTCCAGCCCAGGAAAGTTCAGCGCTGAGCAGTGAAAACACTGTCTTGAACACTGTTCACCCTCCACCTCAAACACCACAGCATTTCCATATTGTTCCTAAAGTGAGACGCATAAAGAGGACTAAGAGGTGATTATTACTGAAGACACCCCAAAAAGAGTGAGGCATTCCTTTTGCTGAACCAAGTCAGGTTTAAGTTGTCCAGAGAAAACTCACCAATGTCATTCTTGTCAAGTGCTTAAGGATCACTTCTCTCCTGAAAATAAGATTCAGCCTTACAAATTGTTTAGCAATTTTCCTTTTATTTTTCTTAAGAGCACAAAAAGTAACTTAGTTTTTTACAACTGAGTACTGTAAAAGTTTTAAAACAAAAAGGTTTTTTTGAAATGAAGCATCAGAACATGGCACTCCAAACCCACTGAAATATTGAGTTATGCAATAAAACTGGAAACTCTTTCCTCTCTTTCTTCTAAATAAGCGTTCAATGAAATGGACTCGGTCCTGGAGCGCCCTGAGCCTGGGACAGAACTGCCCTCTCCAACCAGACCTCTGCCAGGGGACAGTTGTGTCACGGTGTGATGTGTTTCCATCATCTTCACTTGCCAGTAACATCACTCTAATTGTCTTTTACATTTACAGGCACAGGCCTTTCATCTCCCAGGACCCGAGAGTATTTTTGAGATTGTAAATAAAGAGATAAGCTCACCCTCCTCCGTTGAAAGCAGCCCCCTCTGCCCTGGATTTCTGCAGCTCATTAAAAGCTGTCAGCACTGCAGAGCCCTCCCGGCGGGGGCACTGGGATGAAGACCAACGTGAAGCTGAGACCACTGATAGCATTTGTGGAGGAAGGGTACGATGCTATGAAATCTCCGAGAAAGCAGAACCATTAAAGCAGAAGCAGAATTAAGCAAGACCTCAACTTAAAAATACAAGGTGTGGGTTAAAAAAGAGTTAAAGAGTATGCATTTTCATTTGGAGCAAATGATGTTCTTGGAATATATGAAACATCTATTACCAGACATCAATTTCTACCATATGGCATATGCATTACTTTCCCTTCTAAAAACACTTGAAGTTGCAGGCTCATACCTCGCATTCAGCTGTCGTATTGTGACAGAAAAGTCCACTTTGATGAAACGCGTTGGTCTGGCAAGTTGAAGGTGTTCAGATGATGGTATGGAAGTTCACTGAGACTCTCTGTTCTTGTTAAGTCTGTGTCTAAGTACGACAACACGCAGGCTGCAGCGTATCTGAGAGGAGGGAACATCTCCAGCCAAATTAGCACTAGGATTAGGCAAACTAATTCAACTCAGATAAGTTCTTCAAATCTTTTCTAAAGCTCGAAGTAAGCTTTCAATGAGGATTTATTTTGGCAGGTCTCAGTCTCTTCTATCTCATGATCCTATGTTGCAATGGAAAAGAAAGATTTCAAGACTTTTTCCTGGCAGTTAAAATAGGAGGGAGGCCTCTCGAATTCATTTGCAATTTGCAGGTTGAAAACATCTGATCTGTATGATCCAGTTGTTTTACTCTCAACAAGAAAATGCCTTGCAATATTTTCAGTGCAGCTGGAAGCAAAGATTGGTGGATTTTGCATCCGAAGATACATCCAGTTTAACCTCTTTGAACGGAAAAAATTAAGAAGAATAGAAGTGAAGCAGAGCACAAGTCACAGAAGTTCTGGACAACAGAGATCCGGCTCTGAGCAGGTGTTTTTGCTAATTGAAAATACCACATCCAAATGTGTCTCTTAGTCACTAAGTTTGGACCATCTATACAGAAAAAATCTTTTGTGGTTTTGTCTGGATCATGCCTCTAAATCTGCTAAGTACCTGTCCCTCATTAATACAATTAGTCTTGCCGAGGACCCCTGTTACACTGATACCAGATTCAGAGTTTTGATGTGACCTCATGAGGTTTAATTTCTTTCCTCCCTGACAGCAAGATCACAATTATTGAGGTACTAGCTGACATGCACCAACTGATTAAATCTAAAATAAATACTAATTGCAGGCACATCATTAAAAATGAGAGACAGTATCTGACTCTAGGTCAGATGCAAGCAAAGATCCACTCGTAGTTAAGAACAAACCCCAACTTGGTGATGAGTTTGATGGGGCAGCTTGTTCTTGCTGACAGTGCAAGGCTGTAAAAAAGGGGAGCCCAAAATCTACATGATGGCACAAGTCTAAAAGGTTCCTGTCTCTGTGGGGCAACACTCCAAACACATGCACATTTACTGTATGGCACAGCTGAATGAACTGCTGATGTCCAAGACAACATGAAACAAGTCCTCTGCTGCTCAGTCCATCACATGCCACATCCCAGGTCTATAAGGAAAATATTCATCCTACTGGTTCTGCCCCTGCTTGGCTCTACCTCTGTACAGGATGGGCACAGGATGAAAGCCGCAAGCATAATTTTATGTCATTTTCAGACCTGTTTCCTCACCTTGAGTCTTGCTGTATCCTTATGACCTTTTACGTGTAAACATCAAGAGGTCCCAATCAGGAATGAAAGAAATTCTAGCACCTCTGACAGTTTGCATCTGGGTTTGGCTCGGGTTTTCTTCCTGAAGCTTTTTCTTGTCTTTCAGTACAGAGCTCAAACCCGTGTTGCCTTTTCCCTAAAACTGATCCAGCCACTTACGGGATTCTCAGTGAGATCATTCAGGAAATATTTCCAGTTGGAGGTCTTTGCTTGGGGATTTTTTTTTTTATTTATTTTGTCCTGTGCTTGGCATCAGTTACAGGTGCTTTTCCTATTTTGGATGGAAAGGATATTAAGCAGTATTCCTAAAGGTCCTTTTGGCCCTTTTTTTTTTTTTTTTAATTTGCCAAAAAAGCTTTTGATGGAACATCCTCCCCTGGCCCCCAGTCTGACAGGATTCCCTGACCTGCATAACGCTGTCCAGATTGAAGCATGAGAAACATTTCGAAAATGAACTATGCTGAAGTCTGGGAGTTATTAGCTGCCAAGAAATCCCAAAAGCTTTTAAACCTTGTTTGCAGCTGCAGAGTAGGAAATCTAGGTGCTATTCATAGAGGAATTCAACAGGAACTGTAAATTCAAGGCAACTTGCTGCTAAAATACAAAGGTAAAGAATTAAAACAGACTTAAGAAAAGAGCAACCCAAGCCATCACAGCGCCAAAGTGACTGATTGAAAAGGAAGTCTGAAAAATTTCAGTATGCCTAGCTGGGATATAAAGCTCAGACTTGAGGTAAAGCAGCACATTCCCTAAAAATATGTGTCCTTTGCAGTGGTTGTAGATCAGGGCTGAAAGAGGAGGCTAAAAAGCTTGTAAGCACTCCAGGATAGGAGATTTTTGTTAGGCACCTGGCATGGGGGAAGTAGGGGAGGCTCGGGGCAAAGACCAGTCTCAAACAATCAGTCAATAAACATCTTTGTCAAGGAACCAAACGCTTCTCCAGCCCCAGTCACTACACTTAATTTGCTGTAACATCAGAAAACTACCCCTTCCCCATTAAAAAGAAGGAAATGAGGGTGAACATTAAGTGACTTCACGACCAAGAAGGGCTTTCAAAGAATACCGCGCACAATCAGAAGTCATTGGATTATGTCAACTTCATAGATGGTGTCCATCAGCCAGGTGATGGCCATTCTCTGGGGACATTCTCCCAACCCAGGCTGTGAGGATGGGCACAACCTCTGGTAAGTTACAGGTGGTCAACTTTCCTCCTCCAGTACAAGCCCTGGCCAGTGAAAGGCATGTGTGATCCTCTCTCCCTGCTCTCCTGCATGCAGAAGAGCCAGCAGCTCCAGTCAGCAAGGTAATAAACTGCAAACACCTTTTAGGGAATGATCTCATCCTGAACAAAAGTTAAATAAAATAACTTGATAAATCACTGTTCCCCTGTGTGCACAAGCACACAAAGCAGTAGAGTCCTCCTGCACACTGAAGTCAGCAGCAGCTTCCATTTTGAAGCATTTTTAGGGAAAAAAAGGAGCTTGATTTTCAGACAGTGCCATAAGTGCAACCTCTGAAAAATCAGGTCCCTTCAAGTTGCCTTATGTTCAATCCCTTCAGTAGAAGCATCCCAAATGAACTTGTCACTTGTCACCATCTTTTCCAAGGACTCCAGAAGGAGAGGCAAGACTCTCAAGGCAGGAGAATACTTTTGCACACCTGGCTTGTACTACTTTAAGGAAAATTACTCTCAAGAGCTAATTAAAATGCATGATTTCCCCCCTCTAGCTGTATAGATTAATCTATTTCATTTTCAAAATCTCGTTTTTTCCCATCACTTCAAGTATTCAGAAGAGATTACATTATTACAATCACAACTTGGCCTCAGTCCCAGAATATAGAGATGAAGAGAGAAAAGGCTTTTGTTGAGCACACACACGCACTCACACACGCACCCCAAGCAGCCAGCGTAAGCAGTTGGTACTTCAGAAAAAAATAAAAGTACATTAATCAGCTAAGGGGTGGCGGGGGGGGATATCTAAATTCTTACGACAGAAGCAAAAGATTTCTAGCGGAATGTAGAGTCAATACAAGAGAAAAAAGACCAGGGAATCTGATGGAGAACTATGAGGGGTTTTTTTTTGTTTTGCTTTGGTTTTTTTTTTTACTAGGGAAAAGCCCAGATCTTGGTCTCGCAGAAATGGAATGGAAGGGACAATTTTTACAGCAGTGTCACTGGGCAGTTCAGGGCAATATCACATCCAGGTGAAATCAAGGCCTCTAGTCAGCAGATCTTTCAGACAAGCTGAAGCCCAAAGAGGTTAAAAAACTACTAATATAGTAGCTAGTTAAGCTCTACTGCAATGAAAGAGTTGCAAGGAAAAAATAAATAATGAGAAAATCTACATTGTACATTAAGAATCTTCATTAAAGTGCAGCTCCTCAGACTTCCCCTGGAAGAAACTAACCCCTTGAGGTAAAGGCACCAGATTTTTAGGTTAGTTATGCCAAAGTACTTTCTTTAAAATTAATGTAAGCGCTGGGAAGTTCACATGGTTAAACGAGAGCAGAACTGCTGTCCCTACAGGACGCCTCCTCCCAGCGCTGCCGTCCCCCCCTCTGCTGCTGCAGATGTTTGGGGAGGGGGGAGAGGCTACGCTGTGGTTCCACTTCTATTAGTATCACATCTGTTGTACTCCCAGATTCCGTGGCAGGACAGATTTGATCTGGATCAAGCACAAACACATTTTTGTTGAATTAGCCCGAGCACGTGACACGACGTGCTCCAGTTTTCAGTTAGTTGGCCATGTTATGTCAGCCTGAAGATGATAGGCAGTACTGGACCTGGCATAAAGGTTGCCAGGATAAAGTTATGTCACCAAAACAGTTGAATGCATCTGAACCAGCTTGTGAATTGATACCAGATCAGGACTTTGCATTGCAGGGAACAAGCTCTTTTGATCCACTGCCGGGCACCTTAAATCCAGATGCTTGAGAAAGCAGGCTCTAAACCCTAAGCCCATGTGTGCAAGACAGTCACCATTCTCAAAAAAAAAAACCCAACCAGCACCTAGAAGTTAAGAATTGGGCTTACATCTAAGTTTTATAAGAGTCTCCCTTTTTTTTGCTGAATCAGGGCTGGTCCCTCACTGGCACAGGTTAAGGCAGGGATGCTGATGCCTGAGACACCGCTGTGCTCTGCCACCGCAGCTCCCCACGAGCCTACAGCTGACGGGCTGTTCTGGGGCAGGGGCAGCATCTCAGACCCGGAAAAATAAATAAATAAATTTAATTTTTATATTTCAACGGAAGGATTTGGGTTTTTAAATTATATATTTAGTGAAAACACAAATAATTCATGAGTGTTTTCAAATACATGAATAATTCAAGCTGGAACCGAAATAGCTAAATCATCAGGGCCATCATCCTCGTAGAGGCATCTAGGGTAGGTTATTTCAAGTACATTTCACTGCAGACTGGCACGTGCACAAATTCACTAATAAGCAGCTGCATCCATGCCTTCTAGCCTCCACAAAACCCAGCTAGTCACAATATCCCAGACTCAGGACGCCAGCCCTATAACTGAGATGCATCTGAGCCCTAATTGAGCTATGGGTTTAAGAGTAGGGACAGATCCAGTTTGAAATCCCATTTTATAGCTCCCCAAACCACATCTGAACCATGTGGTACGTGTGTGGCATTTAAGAACAAATTATCTGAACACCATACAACTGTTCACTAATAGCTAACTCCAAACTCTAGCAACCAGCATTCTTGCATGCATATTTGTGGCTGACATTGTGTAGACTTTGAGGCATGTATATTTGTTAATTTGAATTCTGTGCATTTTGTGGGCAGTGAGGGTGTAATACTGAAACCATAACTTCATTGTGAAAAAGTTTTGCACTTTTTTATGCATGTATATATATGGAAACCTGGAATGAACTGGACAGTCAGACATATTAGCAGGAATTCTAAGAACAAGAAAAGCTCGGCTTTTTAAGTACCTTTTAATGATAGTTTCCTTTATTTTGATGCCAACAGATTTCACTCTTTCTTTTGATAAACTATTTCTCTAATCTTGTTTTCAAAATTTGCTTTTAACTTCCAGTTGCATTTTTATTAAAAACTGCATTTTACATTTCATTTATCCTATTCCATCCAATAGCGTCACTAAGGCCACTCCTGATTTACTGAAACAAACTGAAATCCTATTGATATTTTGTCAGGTAGTCAAGGACATATTTAGCCTCCTGAAAGAGCAGTAATTTTATCATTTAGGTTTTAAGCGTAAAGCCTTTGCCAAAAACCAGCCCCTGCTTTGACATTTCATTTATTACTACTTTAATGCATAATGCCAGAACTGTATTCCAGTGAATGCATCATCCTACCTCCAGCCTCCCCCCTGCTCTGGCCATACACCACGCCTGGTCAGCCTCATGCCAGGAAGAAATTCAAAACTCAAACCCAGAGAACTGCAAATTCAGCATCAGCTTAAAAGCTAGTAGCTGTTGTCACTTCACACCCTGCAAACACTAACCCCAGAAGAAAAGCAAGCAAATCTGACAAAGAGCTCTGTGCAGGAGCACAGTGTTTCTTCACCCAAGGAGCTCAGCTTGGACCAGGAATCTCTTAGCCACCACAGTGCATAACGATACAGGAGAGAGTCTCAGTCTAGGAAAATGGAGTTAAGCATTTCTGGCTACAAGCTTTTTAATAAAGTACAGTATTCTGCTTACTGAAGTCTCAGTGAACCATCTTCTAGATACCCTTGTCCCAACAGGGACACGGTCCCTCTGTGCTCCTGGCACAGGATGACGTTGGTGCATCAGATTGGCAGCACCCTCCCACCACCCTTGTGGCTCTAGCCAGAGCCCTGGCCAATCAGCATGGAGGACATGTAACTTTTAGAAAGCAATAATTAAGTAAATAGCTGTCCCATATCCTCTCCTGTATCCCAGTGCAAAGGAAAGATGTCTGGGATGAGTTAAAGAGCAGTTCTATAGCCAGAGATGACGTTGAGAGAAAGAAAAACTTTTTGGAAGGAAGCTATAAGCGTAATGATTCATTGAGAAGAAATGAAGGAGCTATGTTACGGTATTAACTTACATAGTTATATCTGATGGCATTTTATATTCCCTGCTTATCACCCCAGCCATGTCTCTGCTTTGGAAAAACTTCGGGTTCAGAACAACCAGTAGAAAAGCATTACATTGCAAATGACTAACACTAAGCATGCTGGAGCCACGTCTTCTCTAACCCTCTGATCTTAGGAAATATAATGGCTCATTCATCTTCTCTCTCTTTTTTTCAGTTTTGTAGGAATTCTCCCATTGTAACCAGCCTTTGACCTAACCTCCATTTCTTCTAATGCTGCCTGACATCTTCCCATCATATGTTAACAGTGTGTGTCTTCAGTGAAAAGCAAACCATCGCTGGTGCTCTCAGGCCCCAAAGAAAAGCAATGTGGAGGAAAAAAGAAAGAGAAACCTCGACCTCGCTGGTTCTTCCCAGCGATCTGTTGCTCCAGCAACTCAAAGTCAAACAATGATGTCAAGAAGACAGAGCCGGCCACTTTAAACCCTGCGTCCAGTTGCCACAGCAACTAGTTTTTAAAGTAAGTGATGCAGAGACTTTTGCTTTTCTCAGTAGTAAAAAAGAAAAAAAAAGAAAAAAAAAAAAAAGAGGGAGTAAATGAGGGCAAAGGATGTTTACCTGGGGCTGGGGATGTTGGTTTGGGGGACACCCTGACGAAGGGCCAGGGCAGGGAGGAGGAGGATGCTGTTCCCTCCCAGCGGAGCAGAGCAGCTGCTTGGAAGGGAATTGCTTTGCTTTTCCTTTCACCAAAGGAAATGCCAGAGAAGCAAACTCTGCTGCCAGATGCCACATGGACACCAAATGTTCTCCACTGGCTCACACCAGCCCGCGCTGCCGAGACACCGAGGGGAGGGAACGCGCCGTCTCGCTTTCATCCCTCCTGCCCTGAGCTCCCTCAGCTGTCACAGCCCCATCTGTCCCGCAAGCCCCTGGCCTCGCTGGGCAGCTTACATGCTTCAAACGAGGAGGACAGGTGCTGGGGAGCACGGGGGGGCCCTTTGGCCACCCCTGAGCAGGAGCCCTTTTCCAGCCCCCGCTCCCCTCCAGCCCTTTCACCAGCCTCCTGGGTAGCTCTTTTGTTTGGGACCATCAGTTTGTGGCTTCCCAAGAAGTGAAATCCATGGCAAAAAGGCACAGCTTTGCAAATTCACTCCAAAAAATAAATCTCCCATCCCTCTGCATCTCAAGGGCTAAGAGGGGAGAGGAGGTGAGAGCTGTTTGTGTCCCTAGGAAGACAGGACCTCTCCCTTTTTGGAGGTTCCAGCCAATGCTTTTGCTGACCAGACCATTTACTCATGTAACTTCTTTGAACTTGGAGCAAGTTCCTTCCCAGAGCAGCCATCCACGTGGAGCTGGTGCAAAACAGAGCTGGGAGGTGGGAAACAACCTTTGTCCATGCTCCCTGCTTGGAAAGACCTCTCTAAGCCCACCAGCCACACCACAGATCTCCTAAGGAGCCACCTATCCCTGCATGCCTGCAAGGAATGATGTGATTAACTCTTCCACTGTTTCATTCTTATCCATTTATCTAATACAAACCATTTCTTACTCCATTAGGCTCTTGCCCTCACTGAGTAATCCCTGGTTGTATCATGCTTTGGAATTAGTCTGTAAGGTCCTCAGGGCAGGGATCATGCTTTGGAAGGTGCCTCACAGACTTTAGGCCATTGCTAAATTAATAAGAACGTAATAAAAGTATTAGAGAGCTCTACCGAGGGAGGCATTGTTATGCCCCAGAGGCAGCATATCTGGTTAACAACCCTGAAAAGAAATGCCAACAACATTAGCCTCTGCCCCTACATCCCTCTGCCTAATGTAAAATTAAATAGCTACAAATTACCTATCTATTTTTCTATCTGCCTAGGCAATTAGCCCATGCTCATTACTGGACATATGGGGATACATCCAAGCATGCAGGCACTCATTGAGACGGGAGACACAACATGCAACATGGCACGAGTGGATTCTCCCAGGCCTCTGCTCCATCGTAAAATATACCATTAAACCCATGATACATCAGGCCATCAGCACAGATCAGAAAAACTCTGCTTCCACCTAGGAGAGGGGAAAAGCCTGCAAAATCTGGGCAAGAAAGGTATCCAAAGAGCAAACCAAGAGACAACGGTGGCAAACAGGCTGCAAAAGCGTTATCGAAGTGTGGGCAGGACAGAGATGAGCAGCCAGGGATGTTTATTCATATGGGAACGACAAACGCCGACCGATAAGCAAATGTGGCTCAGCGCATTTATTTGCAATTAAGGCTCATGCATACATATCCATGAATATGAGGTGCACCCTACTGATTAGCGAGCCTATTGCCAATGGTGCACTGTCAAGAACAAATCCACAGAATTGCAGCACTGGGACATCTGAGCATCAAGACAAATATCCTGGAAGAAAATTCAGCCCGAGGTTCTCCAGTCAGGAGCAGTGAATAGACACCCCCCAGCCCCTTATGCTCCCGCACTGATTTGGGCACCACAGCAGCATCCCCCCCACACGCTATCACTCCATTAAGCGAAGAATGCTATATCGAATGCGCTTTAATCCAGTTAAGTTCAAGCCCTCCGTTTTGCAGTTTGACGGTAACGTTATATTTTCATTCAGGGCAGGATCAGAGGTCTGATGAAACCTCATGTTGCCAACATAAAAGTGGAAGGAGCTTTAGCTAATCCCAAAGAAAATGAAGTCCACCTCTTTCTCCCCGCACCCCTCCTGAAAAGAAAGAAAATGCAAACCCCACATTTGACTCTCTTGGAAGAGAAAATTCCCTGCTGTCCTCAGATGGTTAAAACATGCAGCTTTAGTGGGCTGCATAAGGAATAGCAATTACATACCCTTCACCTCTTGCCAGCTTGGGGGCTTTTTTGGTCGGGTTTTGTTCTAAATCTTTCAGCTGGTCTTTTTTTTTTTTTTTTTTTTTGCAGTCCTTATTCTGGGGGAAACAACCTCACCCTCCATGAAAAAGGGTGGTCGGGAAGGGGGAAGAAAACAGGAGAAGGGAGTTCACAGGCTGCCTCCATGTCATTTAAAAAAAAAAAAAAAAAAAGAAAAAAGGGAGAGAAAGAAAGGCAAGGGCTGCAGTGGAGTTTGCCTGGCCATATTAGCGGAG
>JAOXJM010000071.1:35653653-35685775 GCA_026413425.1 Tringa solitaria | reverse complement strand
GGTGGGGGTGTTGTTTTGTTTCAAGTTAGAAGGCTGTCTACAAACATTTCTGCCACTGGCAAAAAAATAAATGAAATCTCTGTCAATGTTTCTTCATCTTTGCAGGTTAAAGTATGAGCCCTATTTTAAAGGGATCCAGCACCATAGCACAGCAGGTATCAGAGTCCTGTGTAATCCCAAAACCTCTCTATCACGCTTGGAGGAAATGGCAAACAATTTCCACTCCATCTTTTCCTTCCCCCATGCCCCCAGTGAGAGCAAAAGGGAGTTTACCTCTGCTGGAAAGGAGCCTAGTGCATTTTCCAAAATTGCAGGGAAAGTGTCAGTCCATCTTCTGAAAACTCTCATTTTTTATGCTGGAAGAACATCTGAGAGCAAGATCTCACCGCTTTTTCCAGTACCAAAATGGGTGGGAGGATTTGCTGGCTGGCCAGACTCACCACCAAAGTGGCGATGCACGGGAGCATCCTAAGGGGTAAATCCGGATGAATCCAGGATGATCCAGGCTGTCCCTGCCACTGACACCTGCAGCCAGGGTGATGCTGGGTTTTCAGCAAGGAGCTGTTGGCATCCCTGAACCGAGTGGCTCAATTTTCCATCTGCAAAACAGGAATAAAAACTGCACATGTAAGCTAAGCACATTGACACCCCGGGTGGAAGACAAAGCTGAAAAGTTCTCCTCGTAAGAGGTTAAATCCCTTCTTGGTGCCTCACAACCAGCTGCTGGGGAGCAGATAGCAACAGACAGAGGGACCGTTTTTTCTTCTTTAACCATAATAAGGTTGCCCTTATCATTGCAAGTATTGGCAATAGTAACATAAGTTAAGGAATTACCAGTTTATCCCCCTGCCCACCCTTTAACCCCCAGGAGAAGCGACTAATTGAGTGACAACAGAGCAGAGCTAACCAGGCTCTTGCAGCCTCTGCGGCAGGTGACAAGAACACGTCCATCCACCTCTTCCCCTGTGGGGCTAAAGCCACCTCCCCGTGCCGGGTGCTGAGAGGTTTCACCATTTTGGCTGCCACGTTTTATAACACATACTCAGAAACCAGATATCTGCGGGGTAACAGTGAGTAATGCTCTGGCTGCTATCTGCCGCACTGAAAGGGTGATAAGAGTCAGTCGGAGACAGTCCCACTTCCCAAATTAGATAGAGAAACCATCAGGCCCTTGGAAAAATAACACCACCAGCCCCTCCCCACCGTCACCTTTCTACGCACAGATAAGTGCCCAGCTTTGGTAACACAACATTAACTGCAGTGTCAGTCCCTCGTCTTTAAAAAGTCATGACCCACACAGACAAGATCATGAAATTGGTTTAGATTTAACATGACTTTTTCCATTCCAAAGCTCCTTTTAATGAGCTTTGGGTTTTCTCCTCATTGCTGGACTAGAAATGGGTCTTAAAACCAAAAACATGATCAAGAGAGATCCTACAGCAGTTCCTACAGCCGTTGGACTTCAGTGAACTCTTTCAATGTACAGGAAAAGCACCTTGGTCCCAGTGTCAACGTGTCTCTGTCAAAAGCATTCCTCAGGCTAAGTGAGGCATCTTCTCTGCCCTTGGCTCAAGCCAAGTTTTTAAGCTCTCGTTCATACATATTCCTCCAAAAATAACTGTCTCAAAGTCACAGCAGTGTTTAAAGTCAGTTTTGTTTTAGCTCAAAGCGCTGTTTGATGATGAGTTTGCTCTGCTACAGCAGTTGATCCATGTATTCACACTACCAACTGATACAGGCCAATAACTTCTGGCAGAGGTAGGGCAGGTAGTTCAGTGGTGATGAAGAGAAGCAATGACACCTGGACCAATCACTATTTGCTTCAGGGCACAAGAGCCAAGTTCCTGAGATGTTTGGCCCCTATTTTGAAACCGCTCTCAGTGCCTGTGGTAGCGGTTGGCCTCAGCTCCACTATCCAGCAGGTCAGGTGGGGACCTCAGGTGGTTGAGGCCAGTTGGGCACAGGGAACTGCATGGTGATGAGAAAGTTTTGGTTATGTCCACTGTGTTATCCCCAGCACCCTCTTCCACAGCAAGGAACTTAGAGATGCCTCTAACTAAGAGATGGGGCAGAAAGTTTGTCTGGGGAGAAAAAAACAATGAAACAAAAAAATTACCCTGAGAACATCTCAGGGAGAATGGAAAATCACTAAAAACTTGACACTGAAATGACTTCTTGGATTTGGCATTTTGGTACTCCGTGCCCTTGTTGTCCCTCACCAGCTTTATTTGCCTTGGGCATGAAATACTGTAGATCTACACCTCCCAAAACCAACAGAGATGAAAGTGACCACAAAGTTGAGATCAGACTTCAGCCAAACCTTCCTGCAAGCACAGGAGTGTGTATTGCACTGCAGTTCTGGTATTTGCCAGCTCCCGGAGCATGGACAGCTCTTCGCACCAGCTTAGCATCATTTAATTTCCCATCCCAGAAGGAAAGCTCTGGTTTGCCAGGGTAACTCTGGGCAGAACCATGCCATTCGGAGACCCGTGAGCTGCAAGTGCTGAATTTGGAACCTCCTTCACCTACCGCTCCCCAGTCGCATTCTGAGAAATGAGGGGGAAAAAAAATAATCAGAAAAAAAAAATTAAATAAAAATTTAATGAAGTCATCTGTAAGATGCACATGGGTAACTTACCTGCCCGCTGTTACAATTAGCAATTTTTCCAACTGAATTTAAAGCAGATGAAAGCCCTGAAGGCTAAAGTCTGCTAACTTCACCCCCCACCTACCTACCAGTTCCACAAATAAATCTTGTGGCTTTGGAAATAGCTCCTTCCCCACCTCTAACCACAGGCTTGACAGTCCCCGCCGAGCCTCTCTATTTCATTAGTTTCTGGATCTTTCATAGACATACAAATATGCAAACACACGCACACACATACAAAGAGCTGCCCACTTAGAAACGTGACAGGTAAAATTATTCCCTCCTTCTACAGCCCTCCTAATTGCCTCCCCTGGGCTCTTGCGAAGTGTAAACGTCACTGGCTAAATATTAAGTTCATGCAATGTCACCGTTATGCCTTTCATTAGAGCAATATCTGTCTCATAGCTCAGCGCATACGTTACTTCTAATTTCACTGTTAGGACCCACATGTAGTCTGCGACTTTCCACTCCGGCTTTAAATCATTATGCCAATTTCCCGCAGTCACTTAAAGATAATTTTCTCAGGAACCACTTGAAAGATGATGGTGATTTTTTTTTAAAAAAGAAAAACAACAAACCTATATTTTTTTCTAAAACACATTTCGTCCCGGTATGCATAGATGTGCTTTCTCTTGAGAATGTTCTCAGAAATTGTTGGTAGTTCAAGACCTCATTCATCCATATCATTAAAAAGTGAGTCACGACATAAGCATTCTTAGAAAGTTTACAATATTTACCATCCCAAATCTCCACTGCTAGAGGCTTGTGGTCACTCCATAGGATCTGCATTTTTTATTTTATTCTTTTTTTTTTTTAAACAAAAGGGAATTTTTCTATCACAGAAGGATCTTCTCCAAAAGCTGCTGTTGTTTACGTCTCCTGAAATTGAAATGAAGGAGTATGCCACCTGCAAGGAACAATGATTTTAATTGGATTGCAGTAATTATCAAGAGATAAATAAGCAACAACAAAAAATAATTAGTGTCAGCAGTTCCTTGTTTGCAAATTGGGACCTGTAACAGTTGCTCCTGAGTTCAGGATGCAAAACAGCTCTCCCCAAAGACCTTTTGAGCCCCATCCCCAGAACTGATAGGACCTTAAAGATTCTGTAAGCCAGCAAAGAGACAGAAGAAGCTGCATAAGAACTGGACTTAATGAGAGAAAAATTTAAAAAGGAAAAGATTAACAAATCTGACTGCTGCTAGCTGTGGATCACTCTGAAAACCACAGCGCCAAAGCAAGATTTATGGTGTTAATGTACAGAAAATTTCTATAGCCTGATAATTTGCAACAAAGTGAATTAACAAACAGAATTAACTGACTGATTTATAACAAAACGAACTATCTTCAGATTGTTTGGATTAATGATAAGTAGGGAGCAACACGGTAGTTAGTTTCTGCTTTTTAAAGGTGCAGACAGTAGAAGCAAACTGTGCAAACCCAGATGCTTGAACCTGGGGTCCTGAGTATATATTTGGGCATCTAACATCCCTGTTCTCATTTTCAATATGTTCTGAGAGGCTCTGAAAACCAAACCATACTCTTTGTACCCAATCAAGGATTTTTTTAAAGCTTGAGATTTGAAAGGGTATGACTAGAAATGTTGGAAATGAACCACTAAAATATCATAAAGCACCCACTGACTTCCCAATTGATTTCTTTCAACAGTTGAATCTGTTGGTTACAGATTGAACGGGGAGTCAGTAATTCCCATTTCTATTTCCAACTCCATCAATAAGAATATTTGGGAGCATTTCTTCCAGGAAAGATCATCTTCAAAGCTTTCCACGCGGGACATCAATTTGTCAATGTTGGTTTATGACAGTAAGGTCTTTGCATTAATAAGCTAGAGGCAGGATCCCCAGTAGCTGGCTGTTGGGACAGTTATTTTCCAGCACCCACCACCACCAAGCTTGGCCATGGGGGATTCATAGAGCCCCCCCCGTGCTCCAGCTGTCACAGGCCATCCTCTTTCAGACCATAAACCAGCACTTTGGTCACTACAGTAGATCAGTCAGGATACAAGCAAGTCTAATAAGACTAGCTGCTACTTCTGTAATAGGTAGCTATGAATTTATATTCCTCCTTTGCATAAAATGCACAAGCCTCATCCAAGAATATGGAAGCACTTTTGCTCCCCCCGACAAATACCTAAAGCCAGTCAAAGGTGCAGGTATGCATACATTTATTCCAGCTGTGGGCTGCATCTGCAAATTAAATACCATTTTTTCTGGGTCTGACAGAAAAAGGAGCTGGAGAAAAATGTGTCAAAGGAGAAAAAAAACAAACCCAACAACTAACAGTCAGGCAAGTAACTAAAAGCTGATTCCCACACAGGTGTCTTATTTCCCCTGAGGGCCACCCCTTGCTGTTTGCCACCCCCCCCCCTCCCTCCAGATGCTACAACTCAAGAGGCAGCGGGATGGGTTAATGCACTGATTGGAGCAAGCCATGCTCTCCCTCCTTCCTTCCCCCCTCCTCTTCCTCCCTTTAGCAGAGGCAGGCCAGCCACTGACATGCCCATAGCCACCGAAGGGTGCACAAAGCCACTTCCATCCAACAAACCTTACTCCTTTCCCCATCCCCAACTGTATGATGATGCTTAAAATACCAGCAGATGATGCTTTTCACTGAACAAAATTATGGGTGCTTGCAGGACACTGCAATTAGTGGCTTACCCCCCACCAAGGATAACGAATGAAGGAGACACCCAGCATGGTGAAAAGAAGGCAGAAGTGAGAACAGGAATTTCAGCCTCAGGTGTTCAGGCACTTCGGGGTAAAAAAAAAAATCCTCCTTGGTCTAAGCATCTGGAGCTTTGGAGAAGGTACGATTTGTAGAGACAAAGGGAGAGACACAGCTAGATCCAACATGTCTTTACTTGCTCCTTTCTTGTAAGCACCAGAGGAGCAGAAACCTTTCTGCAAGTTGGTCCCCATCCCCCAGCACGGGTTTTTTCTTCCCTTACTGCTGCAGTCACAAGTTGTCCACACTGGCATACCCAGCCCCACCAAACCGAGACAAACTTCTAAGGAATCTTCACAGAGAGACTTTCTTGTCTGTTCGGCTCTGGAGCATGTCCTGGAGCATGTCCTTCCCTTTTCTAAAGGAAGAGACAGAGCCATGCACTGATTTGGAAAAGCAGAGGCCCCCAAAAAACCAGCTAACTGCTTTTGGTTAGTAATGTGGAAACAGGAGCCTGGCCAGCTCTTACAAAATACACTTTTGACACTGATCTCCCAAACAGGAACAGACTTGTTCTGGCTGTACGTACGTGTACACACACCCACACGCACAGATGGGAGAGGAAAACTCAGATCTTCTGGGCTCCAGCCACCAGCACTAACCCAGCCTCCACCCCACTACAACCCACCACTGCGGCTGGAGGAGGATCAGCTCTGGACGATGCCTGAAGATCTGGAGACCAAACTGCTGCTCCTGTCACCGATGCTGAAGGGGACCTGCCCCCATGGGCTGCAAATGCTGGTAGGACCTGGAAGAGTAAGGAGGAAGAGATGAGTCTACATCCATCAAATGAGGCAGCTAAATGAATTGCCCTTTTCAAGAGCTGTGAGTGCTCCAAGTGCAAATCTTTCAGAGTTTGTGACAATAAATTTCCCTCCATCCTATTAATAAAATATAATAGCAATTCAGAGAATAATGGCCTATTATCTAAAGTCTTAAAATGACAGAGCAATCAAAAGGAAGGTGAAATATAGGGCTGGGGGAATCAGTTCTGGGGTGTTTGCAACCTCCCTGCATGGCACACAAGCAGAGCATGACAGATTTAGTGGTTTCTCAGACAGAAAAACACCACCAAGAGCGGCTTAGATTTTTAAAAATCTATCAAATCCACGTTTTCAAGTTGTCCTGAGTGCACATATGTCGGTTGTTTGCACAGCTCAGAAAGATAACTGTGATCTGCCATCTAAGCCTGCAGAAGAGACAGGTTGGACGTACGGACCTCCTGCACTACAGCTGTCACGAGGTTTGCATGCTCTGCCTCCTGAGAGCCACGGGACAGGTGACAACAGGGACATCAAGGGCCACACAGCTCATATTGGTCTCTGCCGCTATTAGAGCGGGTGGGGAACACCATTGTTTAATATTTTGCCCCAGAGAAGACGCATAGAACAACTGAATTTAACTAAAGGCTTAAAAAGGTTTTGAGAGCAAAAATCATATCTGAGATTGCTGTTGCCATTGGGGTGATTTTTTGGAAACAAATTATGGCAAGTCTACATTTTATTTTCAATTTTTTGCTACTTTTTCAGGAATTTGAAATTTACGAAATGTTGTCAAAAAAGTTAATGCTTTTACTCTTTTTCCATTTCTCCTAATGATGCCATAATTCTTCCTTCTTCCCTTATCTTTTAGCTTTCTCTCATGCTTATCCACAGGTTGAATTCTCCAGAACACTATCCCACTCAGTTATACAACCACTGACACACAAAAAAAGTCTCCTCCGATCCCTCCCTTGCATCCAGCCACTAATGCAAAAAACTGCTTATGGCTTAATGATGCTCTTCCACGCTTCATTAGCTTTTATCAGTATGGAAATCAGGATTCGTTCTGAGTTCTGCAAACCTGTCATTGGAGATGGGCACGGGGGAGCAGGGAAGTCTCTGGCTTTCTTGGTGTCATCGGGCTTGTTGCCATTGATTTTGGGGGTGTCAGAAATGTCACCCATGGAGATTTTTTCGGTGATAGGCTGCTGATCCTGATCCAGCCCCAATTAGCAGCTGCCTGGTAATTGTTGACATTGGAGAGCTATGAAGTAAACTGGGGGCCATGATCCAATGAACCGTAAAAATAAATCATAACCATAAAACTACGTCTGCGCTATAAAATCTCACACAACAATTGCCAGTAATGATTCCTGCTATTTATATACACTACCTGGCTGGGGAGGGCTCTGTGCTTCGATACGTAACAGAATCTGCCTTGGCCATCTTTAGGAGAAGGTGAAGGGTTGAGCAGGTAGTGCACCCGCACAATTACCCTGCCTTGCCCCTAATAGAACCCAAACCAGGGCAGAGATGTTGTGGGTAGATTAGTCATTATATCTCTGCCCGTGTGGTCTTTCCAAAAGACAGGTTTCAAGCACTTTTACGCAGTTCCAGGAGTTGGATTCAGCCCCTCCTCAAGCCCTATGTGACCTATAAAACATGGTATCAACTCCAGGGAATATCTTCAGATTTGCTTTTAGCACCTCTCTGAAATAAAACAGAGTGACCCCACTCAAATAGACTTTTGCTTTGATTCACCTTTCCCACCACCTCATCTTCACTACTGCTTTCGCATGCATAAATACATTTTAAAGGAACATATCTGCCAAAATAATTTCCAAATCAGAACCTCCTGAGTTATAATTGCCTTTTCCCAGAAAGCAGTATGTGACAATTCACTTGAGTCAACCTGGGCTTGTAAAAATGATCTTGATCTTTGCCAAACCCTGGCTGTGGCTGGTTCTTAATGAACCACCAGGCGAGGAACAACTTAATACTAATTTTAAAACTTCAGTAGTGAAAACCATGGTCTTCTACCAGCTTTTTTGCAGGTCCTGTGCAACTCAGTAGGACTGAGGTACCAGAAAAGCTTTTAATGGTTTATTTAGGGTCCAGTCCTACACACCTTTGCATATCAAACTCCCATTGCCTTTGAACTGCAGAGGAAAAGCCTGGAAGTTTTCTTAGTGCTACTATAGCTTGTACAAAAGAGAAATTTTAATGCTTTCCTACCTCTACCAAGCTTAATACATCACTGTTTGAAAAGGCTGGAAGATCCCTACATAGAAGATGACAGAGTATAAAGTTATCATTTGCAAACAGCCTATTGATGTTTTCTCCAGAGCATCCAAATTAATACAATACCAAGCCCTTGCCCGTGTTCTATGTAATTAATTCAACACTCAGATGACATTTCATTTAATCAAGACATATCATATCTTCTCTTCCAGCTGAAAGAAACACTGAAGTTATAATGAAAACAGGTCGATATATCCACCACCAGCAATTTTTCTCCTTATTTCTTTCTGCTGGTCCCTGAAAGCCAAAAAAAGAGCTGATGCTTTTTCTTCTTGATCTCCTTGCTCCTTGTTTGATACTCCCAGGGATATGACAGTCAGACAGGCAGTGAACTTCTCAGAATGGAGAAATTTTTCATTACATTTGTTCACAACAGAATCGGTTACTTTTTTTTTTTTCTTTTTCCTCCAACTAAAAGTGTGTTTTCATGTAAATAAAAAAATAGAATTGTCAAAGGAGATCAGACCATCTGGCCCTGCATCCTGACTCCGATGAGGATCAGCCCCAGCTGTTTCAGGGGAGGTTTGTTCCCAATTCCCTTCTGTAACAAGCCAGTTTGCATCCTGAAACAGGAGGGCTTCCCTCCCCTCCAAGCTTTTAAGATAGAATTTGCAGCTTTTCAATTTAGTTAGTTATTTTACAAAAAACTCCCAAACATTTTCCACTGTGCTTTCAGAAAGGTGCTGTAGCTTTCCTGGGCAGCAAAAGAGCTGACTCTTGCACCCCACAAGTATTTACAGCCTTCTGCAACATTTAACAGGGAAAAGTTTCATGTTATAGCAGATACATCTATATTCACCATATCTTAGCTGAGATTTCATGAGATAGATAAGTCCAGCTGCCTTCGTGTTGTAGGTAAAATATCGCAGCCCCTTTCCCGGAGGGTTGCTGGAATTGCCATTTTGGTTTCTAATGAGGGAAGGAACTGGAACACTGTAAACTTGCAACTTTGTCCGTTTCATGTAAATCAAAGCACAGCTGCAAAATTTGGGAACAGAAAAAAGTGAAGGGGGAAAAAAAAAAATAAAATCTCCCACCGCACACATCCAAAATATAAATACTCCTGGCTAGTAAATGTCACTTGACACTCTCACATCAAACCTGTCATCAGCTCCAGGGTTTAAAGGAAAAAACACTGCTGGGGTTGGGTTCACAAATCTGTCCCCGGTACTAATTTACAAGTAACCCTTCCATATTAATTATTCCTAAGTATGCCACAATGACACATTAAATTTGCATGCAAAAGCCTAGTTAAAGTCTGAAGAAGCCAAGACCTCTGAGAAAGCACTGCACGTAAGAGAAATGCATTGTTTTAAATAACTACCTACTGCTGAGCTGGGGCACAGAACATATTTGGAAGCAGTAAAACTGCTGGAGAGGAACAAGAATATTTGGAAAACAATATGTTTGGGTCCTGCTAACATTGGAACAAATGAACAAACATGTGCAAAGGTTGGTATAAGGTATTTTGGTTGGGTTTTTTTTTTTTAAATCAAATAAATGCAATTATATATTTGCCTAGTCTGCTGATCCCTGGAGGTGGGAGTTATCTCCACCTTGGTCACAGCTGTAGCAAAGGCATGGAAAATGCAGGTAGCAGAAACCATTCCAGTTCCCCAGAGGCCAAGCGCTTGCAGGGACGATCCATAGTTCAGTGAAGCCCTAAATCACGTTAGCAAGTGCTGGCCCTGTTGCGATTTTCGTGGACCTTCCCACAGTGCACCAGGCTGTTTTTACCTCATAACAGATACCATCGATGCTAAGCAAATTGCTTGCATATAAATGCATATTTGCACAGTGCCGTCAGTTGCAACTGATGTCACTTGCTGATTATCTTTCTCTTAATTTTTTTCATCAATGGAAGCTTGGTTTTTTTTATTTGTGATTCATTGTGTAGCAATTATTATATGCCATGCCAGGTGTACTTTTAACACTCACTTTATTGCCACAGACATGTTGTTTCAGATGGGGATGGGGTGGGAAAAATGTCTGGCTGAATTCACCCTTCCCACCCCATGGAATGTTGTTAGTAATTATAATTTATGTCGTATTAATCACATGATATTATTATTTATAAAGCTATCAGTCATCCACAGAGCAGTTATAAAAGGATCAAATCCTATCATGCCCTGATGGATTGGAGTTCAGTGTGTTTTAGGTTTCCGATAATCAGCTGGCAAAGGTTTGCTTTCAAGCAAGATGCCGTTTATTTTTACATTAGTAATTAACAAACATCAGGAGTCCATAGGAGAAATATAGGGAGAATCACTTCTCTGGGAAATGGAGTGATCCCAGAGAAGAATGCTTGTCCTTACTGCCATCCCTGAAAGCAGCCATGCAGAGACAACGCCTAACTACTCATTATATCACACCATCCATCCAAAAAAAAAAATATGGAATAACGTACCAGTTTGGCCTCAACATACCATCCACCTTTGGGCATGTTATCACAGAGATGCTTCCCCAGGGCACGAAATCAGAGGTTCATATGTAGGAGCTACACAAGAAATAGTTCGGCAGGCGATGGGGAGGACCTGCGGTGTGTATTTCATGCAATGATCTCCAAGACAGGCTGCAGGAGATGGTGGGCTGATCAGACCTACCATTATGTAGAGCTTTACCTAAGCCACAGCAATTTGGAAAGAAGGTGAGGTATGAAGGAGCCTGGCTCTGGCCCATCACAACCTGCCTGGCTTGCTGGTTCCCATCCCACTTTTTTTAGCCTTGCAAAATGGAAACACAGAGTGAAAAGCCAAAGTGTGACAATGAGGGGACACTCAGAAACTGCTTACTAGGCTTCAAAAGCAAGCACTGGCTGAAAGCCAGGCTGTACCTGCAGTTCCTGGACAATAGACTCGATTCTCTGGGGACTGAAGAGGACACAAAGCCTTTGACCCACAGGTCACTGGCACAAAACACAGACGGATTTTGTGAATGATCAAAAGTGGTTCCCGCCTGACTGTTGTTTGTGTCTTTAAGTAAAATAAACAGGAAAGCCTCAGTCCAACTCTTAGCTGCTCACAGCCACTTTTCAGTGCTCAACAGCACGATTTTCAGCAGCAGCCCTGCACCTTTGGGAAGAGCAAAGCCTGCAGTCCAAGAGAGACACACGCTGGGGTCACCACACCCCAGCTCACTACAGCCATCAGCAGCCACAACCATGAAACACTTCCCTGGAACCAGCTTAATATCTACAGTAGGAGCCTGAAATCCATCATTATAACCCCAAGGGAAATAAATCCAGGGAAAGACTCCATCTAGTCAAGGTGGAGCAGGACTGGGAAGGCAGGAAGATGTTTGGACAGTCCCAGCCCACTGCACAGCCTTCATCCCACGACATCAGCAGGATGGATCTTCCAGCACCCGCTTAAATAGAATCATAGAATTGTTTAAGTTGGAAAACACCTTTAAGATCATCAATTCCAACCATCAATAGGCAATACAAGGTGCCAGCTGCATCCTGAAAATATGAATTCTCCATGAATATCACAAATGTAGGGCTTTTTGCAATAAGCATGTACATCTACTGCTTACAGTTACTCCGAAACCCGAGGAAGAATAACCCTTGCTGCTCTCCCAGCACGACCATGACTCATCCTTCAGAGAAAGGCGTGGACAATTAAGAGCATCTGTCAGTAAAGCCAGTGACAAATGACTCTCTCTCTCGTGGCTCTGAACACACACACACACTTTGGTCCACAGCTTTGGCAACTCCGGAGTGTTTGGGAAATATATTACTCTGCAGCAGCCTTCCCCCAGCTTGTTTACCCAGCGAGTACACTTAATAAGGAGCCTGTTAAAAAAGGCTGTGGTTATAGAGCACTCCTGGCCTGTCGAGCAATCAGGCTGGATTATGGTGTTGACCATTAATTATCAGGGAGGGAGGAAGAAGGGCAGGCTTAAATTAAAAGCAAAACCAGAGTTCATTAGGCACGTAGTAAATGGAGAATAAAGACAAAGGCACTCAGTTCCCCCCTATAACCTGGGACCACATGATCGGGACTGTCATGCAGGTTCACAGAGCTGCCCTTGCTCCCTGGGTAACTTCACACTTCTGCTTCTCTCTCAACATCGGGTTTCTTTGTCTGAAGAACATTTTTGTTATCAGAGAGAACTCCTTCAGTCTGCAGCTGAAGGTGATGCCCACACGTGATGAAGCATCAAGCATAAACAGCAGGGTTTGGGGCTGCAGGGTGTCCTGTGCGTGGGGAGGCTGTGAACCACCTCAGGCCAAACACTGCCTCTTCCCAACCACTCTTAAACCCATGGAAAACAACCCATTGCACCCCAAAACTGCAGCCACTCAGGGGAGCATTTGGTGCTGCTGCAAAGGGCCAGGGAGGTGAGACTAGGGAGGGGGGAGAAGTGGGAACTGAAGCTGAGTCTGGGGAAGAGAGGAAAGATATTTCCCTAAATATTTATCTTCTGCAACTCAACAGCAACTTGTAGTGATGCTTCGCAATGCTTATTATGGTGACTTTTTTGGTAAAGCATAAATGGACTGCCCCAAACCATCCATTTGGATGCCTCTCAGTAGGAGCACCCACACATGACCCCCTCCAAGAGGTGAGAACCAGCCCTCATGGCCCATCTGCTTTGGCCCATTCCTTTCTTAGCAGCATCACAACAGCAGCACTGAACTTTCAGACCACTGCACAAGTGTTGCAGCATCCCAACACGGGGGATGTGTCACCTGATCAACAGTCAGAACCACAGGAGTAATAGTCTGTACATTTGAACCTAAACCTAGTCTATAGCAGTGTATGCTGTTGAAGTGAAGCTCTATGAGCTCTCCTTAAAAACTTTAATTGCTTGAGAAATTTATCCACCACTTTTTACCATCCTTGAAGTTGCCTTCAATACCTCCTTGATTCCAGAGATTTAGCACAGAATTAGCCAAGCTCTGGGGTGCAAGCACACAGACATGGTCTCTACCAGCCAAGAGGTCTCATCCCCTTCCCATCACCCGTTCCAGCGCCCTACCATCCAAACCCACTTGTTTCTAGCCCACACAGGTGCTGTGCAGGAAAGTCCCTGTGAGCAAAAATAAATGAAACTTTTTTCCCCAAAACCTTCCAGGAAGAAGAGCTGCAGAGCACAACAAACTTTTGGCACACTCAGGACTTTCATGAGTGGCCAGTCCAGCAAGGACATTTGGCTGATGAGCAAGCTCAAGCTCACCTCTGGCCAACCCTTACACAGATGGAAACCACTGACTCAAGCCCAGGTTCCCTGACCGCTCTTCCCCACCCATCCAAGGAACCCAGCCACTTTGTCATCCCCCTGGAGCCCTCCAGTACTCATTTCAAGCTTCCCACCCTGTTTTCCAAACCAAGCTGGTCTCCTCCTGGCTACTTCCAACAAAAAAAAAAAAATGAAATAAATAATTATTCTTCAGAAAGAGTCCCAATATTGTAGCATCTGAAGCCAAATCTCAGTGAGTGTGCATGCTCCAGTAGAGGACCCTCAGCCTTGCTGGATCTCATGGGACATCTTTGCTGCCAAACCTCAAGAGAAGCTGCAGTGTTCCTCAGGTCGATGCTGAGTGCCATTCCCTCCTACCACCTTCTCTCAGGACTGCAGGGAAGGGAAAAAAAAAAAAAGAAAAAGAAATCAACAAGAGCAAAAGCACAGACAGGTCTTTTGTGTCTGAGCTGCCTGTCATTGTGCAGCCAGATGTGAGCAGAGTTTAAAGGAAAGGATTTATAGGACAGCCTTGCCAGACCAGGCTCAGACGCCTTTTCCAAGCTTAGGGAAGACACAAGAAAAAGATCCGTTTCCCTGTCTGCTTTAACTCATGGAAGGAAAAAAGAAGTTGACTTTAATTAATTTTGCCTGTAAACAAGCTGAACTCCCTGGGTAAGGACTCATAGAAATTTAACACAGGGCTGCCCAGAACAAGGGAAAACCTGGTGGTAAGTCAGGTGAAACGAAGCTGACACCATTGTTTCTTACAGAGTCTTACTTGCAAAATAACCCCAATTCACCGCACAGTCGGCCACTTTCCTCCCAGGTACAGCCGTGCAGCCGCTGCCCACACACAAGTGTCAGCAGAGACAAATCTGAACTGAAATTTAATGAATCCAGCTAATTCATTATTTGAAAGACTTATGTTTTTCAGTTTTGTTTCATCTTGATTATTTTTTTTTTCTTCCAAGCACACCAGATGGCCAATACCACTCTCATTGCTAGGTACTAATCAGCCACTTCCATATGATATTTGCCATGAAGAATTAATACAATTAGGTCAGGATGTAAAGACATCATATTATTCATGGCAATAAGCCCAGATGTACTTTTTATTCCTCCTGCAACTGCTTGCAGCCCGGGTGAAGTCAGAATCCAGGTCCCTTTTCCCTGCAGTGAGCTGAGCTGCTCCGTGTCTCGTTGCACAGCACTTTTGCAGCTGCAGCTCCTGTTTCCCTTCCATAAGGAATAGAGTCAAATTCAGCTTCAAAAGGAAACCTTGCCAAGAGATGTCCAAGCGCAGGCTTAACAAAAGGATGATACCTTTGTAATATGTCTCACCTTTACTGTTTTTTCAAGCTGCATTTTTCCCTTTTCAGTCGCTATAAATGGGATTAACATGAACTGAGAACTGGTGGAAAGTGCTGGACAGTCTTCAGTTGACCAAGCCCTCAGAGCCGGGAGCTCACACGAGCGCAGGAGGGAGGTGATGCACTTACACACCCCATCACGGTGCTCCTCCTCAACTGCTCACCCAGAAACAAAGAAGTGGATCAGCTATTTGTCACTGCTTCATTATTATTTCTTAAATCGTCATTTACTTTTTCCCTTTCTGTTATTTTTCATACCTAAGTAACTGAAACATTAACAATTTTTCCCGCAGCAGAGGTTAGACCAGAGACTTGTGTGGGAAGGATAGTTCTTCTGTTCCCCTCTCAGGACACGTTCCCAATTCTCACTCACAATGAGTTTGATTTATTTTAAGGGTCCTCTTTCTCAAGGCTTAAGGCTGTGATCAAAGGTGGGAATTCCCAGTGACATATAGGAGATCAGGCTTTGAATCTTCACTCTGATAAAACCATTCATGAGGCATGACTTTGGCTAAGTTGCTTGGGTTTTTTTTTTTCCTGTGCCCTAAATTACCCACCCCTACCAAAAGTTCAAGTCAAAAATCAAAACTCCTCTCTGTGCAGTGAGCACAGAGGCAAAGGTGGAGGCAAGAGAGGTCCCAGACTGTAGGACAGGATGAAAGCCAACCTCAGACCTGCTCCTGGGCAGCTGAGTAGCCAGAACGATTGGCGAGTCCCATGAAGGGCTTCTGTGGCATCCCCAGAGCTAATTTCCAAGTTGGGCTCTGCTGTCTCCCATGGTGGCCAATATCCCAGCAGTCCTGCCCACAAGGCAAACCACGCGATGGCTCCGCTCTGCTTCCTCCAGCTACTTACAATTCAAGACATCTGTGTTTACTCCATGACCCATAACGGAGGGTTGTTTTCCCTGGAAGGGCTCCATCACTGCCTCTCTCCTGGTGCCTACCATGTGTCCATTTACTTTTTTTAATTTTTTTTCTCCCTAAGGTCTGCATGCTGCTATTTTCAGCACCTTTCCCATGTGCTAGAGGTGATTCATGCTTTGGGACACATGGCAAGGACTGCAGAAATATTTCCTGTTGTTCCAAGGAGATGCTTCTCCAGCAAAAAAATGTAATAGTGCTTCAAAGACCCCATTCCTCATGTACAGCACAACACACAAGGCAGATACAGTACTCAAAAAAAAAAAAATTACTTCTGACAGCATGCAAAGTGAAAACCCTACTGAAAGCCAGAAAGCTTAACAAGTCAATCATCTGATCTACTGCAACACTATTTCTAAGGCAAAAACATACTCCTTGTTACTGCACTTCATGTTGTTATACAAGGGGAATACGATCTTCTTGCCTGATCCCTGGATAGCATCTTGCCAAAATTCCCTGGACATGGACCTAAACCCCAAACCTGTTTCTGAACGACCATATCGTCATCATAGCCGGTCCCATCTCCTGTTGTCATGCAACATGCAGCAGGCATGGTCCCTCTCAGGACTGCCAGCCCTCACTCCTGCTGCTCAATACCCTTTCATTTTTCTCCTGCATGACAGCAGGGTGACCGAGTTGTCATCTCATCACCTCCCTGTGGCAAGACACCAAGGAACACTAATTCACTGACCAGGACCAACCTCCTGAACTAGTGTCCTTCACATTCACGTAAATCCTTTCTCGTGTTCTCCCATTTCACTTTGGGACCCTAGGGGAAAAAAAAAAAAAAGATTAGTGTAAAGTGATCATTATTATTATTAACAGCATTATTATATAGTAGGGGAGATTAGAAGGCACAGGTAGAAATGGGTGCTAAGTGGAGCAGCCAGGTTGGGTGGACAGGAGGAGGCAGGAAGAAGGGGCTTGCAGCTCAGCGAGGAGGGCAGTGCCAGATCCTCACAGCCCCTTCCATCATGGAAAAAGTTTGTTCCCTTTTGCCCTGCGCTGAGATTTCCTCGCCACCTTGACAGCCAGGAGGTGCTTGGCTGGGACTGGAGCCTGTTCAGGCTACACGGGGCCAAACCCCAAACCTGGAAGTGTGTGCACCTCTCCTCCTCCCAGGGAACTGGAGGGGGTCAACCCAGGAGAGCAGGGGATGCGGGGCAGGAGGGGCTTTGAAGGCTGACAGCCTCAGGTGTGAGCATGTGACTGCAGACATTCCTGCAAAGCAGGAACAGGAGATTTGTTACCTGGAGAAGGCTGATGCTTGACGAGTGATGTCTTCATCCAGCTGTCCAAGAGGAGGTTATTCTGCCTGCAGGCAGCTCCTGCTTCAGCATGGCCAAAAGCCCACATGCAAGAGGGGCTTTTAAGACACCTGTGAAAGAGGCAGAGGACCAAGGGAAAAGAAAAATATTAGCTGGGGAAAGGGTGCCTCTCCTGTTTCCTCATCAGCTGGCGGGGAGACATAGAAGGCCTTGCAGAGCTCTCGCCTGCCTGCACACTCCTCAGCATGGGACCTGTAGAAACCTGTTCCCCCTCCTAACCAACCCATGTCACCAATCTGGCAGCCAGCCCTCAAAGAGGGGATTTCTGAGCAACCACAGCTCTGGAGAAAGAGTGGGACATGTGGAGTTTTCTGCATTTTTTATTAATTTCCAGAACATTTCCCCTCCCCCCCGCCCCTATCTTCTGGATAGAGAATGCCAGGCCAATGACAATAATTCTGGTTTTCTGGGGAACCTGTCAAAGATAATTAACAAGTACACCATGCTTTGCTAGATGAAAATGAGAGGGAGGGTTTTGGAAGAGAATATTTGTGTATGCTGTGGTGAGGAGAAAAATCCTGAAAGAGATCTTTGTGAAGGAGAGATGGGCTCCTAGGTATCACCCCATCCATACTGCTGGATGGTCCTGTGGCCTCAGAGAGACGAGCACAAAACTGTGCTCTGCTCCCCTTATCTGTAAATCCAGGCTGGTTCATTACCATTGCGTTTTTAGACTCAACACATGAGGTTTAATTTATTAGTGCCCATAAAATCCTTTTGCATTCCAGGGTAGGAGCTTTCTGCAGCACAAACCTCACTGCTGCCTTCTGCTGCCAAAGCACGCCCGTCACTTCTTGGTGTTCGCCAGACCACAGCAAGAGACTTCCTGGGAAGCACCAAAATGTGATATTTTCCTAGGATATAGTTCACTTTTCCTTCCACTCACATGGATTTTTAGGTTGCATAAAACACACCTCAGAGAACTCCACCTCCCCACCGCGCAACCAGAGCCACAAGGCTTGGTGCTAGGCAGACACAGTTCCTGCTGGTGAGGATGGAGCCCAAAACATGGTACCTTTGCCTCAAATGGAAGCACAACCACTCCACCAGTGCTGAGGGCTACTTCTCATTCCAGAGGAGGCCTGGACATTGCTGGAACAAGATAACAGCTATGGATACTCCACAAGAATGATTGGATTGCATGGCCATCAGATGGGAGCAGTCTCCAGTCCTTACCCACCCTGGGTTTCAGTTAAGGCATCATGGTCCTACCTTTCCCCTGCAAAGTGAGGGTCAGACAAGGAGCTCTGGGACACCAAGAAAGGGCAAGGAGACCAGCCAAAGACAAGTCAAGCTAAGAGACATGCAAACAGGTGCTCCCTGCCTGCTCTGTTCAGGAATATATTCAGGCTTATCCCCTTTTAGAAATACATTTCAAGCACTATTTCTGAAGGTCCCGGAGGCAAGATAGCTTCAGCTACGAACCTCTTGGCTAAGGAAAGAGTGAAACCCAGCCACGCTCGATTTACCTCCCCACCGGAGGGCATGTCAGTATTACAGTGGCTTCTGGAGTTCCAGTTTTATGGCTCAGCAACATGGAGAACAGGAAAATGGATGATCCTGCATCTTGTCTGAAAGATGCGAGGCCAGAGGGGTTTTCCTCGTCTATAATAGGGACAGGATAGTATTATGGGAAAGGGTAATTCCTTCTGTTTGCACTCAGACTTGCAGCATCACAAGTGCTGGCAATCTTTCTAGTTCATCACACCAGCCATTGCCACCGCATAGGGAGAAGCAGGGGACCAGAGCAGGATGGAGACTGTACAAGCACCAGCAGAAGAATGAAAGGAACCAGGGAGAACCTTGTGCTCTACAACTAGATGCCAGTTACAGGTCTTATACCCCAAACACTTCCATTTCTTTTCCAGCAAATACATTTTCACTTGATGCAGGCTCCTCAAAGCCATGTCTGGAGGCTCAAGCAACCCAGAGGACCCCAGGACAACTCACCCCTCTACCAAGCTCACCACAGGCCACGGCAGAGGGGTTAAAAGGCTTCGCATATGGCTCTCATTGCTCTTCCTTTCATCCTGGTCATGCCCAGCAGGCAAAGGAGAGCTGGAGGAGGTGGGGAGAAGGAAGGGGGGTGGGAGAGGGTTAAACTTGAGGGGAGGCAGGGAAATAGCCTGGCCATGGTGTTTTAGCACAGCCAGCAAGAAGGCTGCCTGCCCGCCTCGGGGGACTATTAAGGGACTATGGTGACTTTCATCTCCAGGTCACCAGTTCAAATCTGGTCCAAGTCAGGGACAACAAAGGTATTATGTGAAATTAATTGCTGGTCTCAAGTCCAATTCCTAGTACATGTGTGTCCATTTCAGTAAAACTTGCACCAGCTAAAGGCCATTCGAGCACAGGGGCAGAGAAGTGAAGGGTGACGAAGCTCCTGCCTCATCCCCAGATGGAAAGCTGCCCTCGGCAAAGGTCATTGTGATCAAACAGTGCTGGTTGTCCTGCTCTCTCCATTTCCAGAGGTACTATTCTCACACCACATATGCTTTTGTAGAGAAATAATTTCAAGATGTCTCAGATTCACATAAAGTCAATAATTCAGAGTAATGAGGAATCCCTAACATGACGCTGGAATCTTTCTTTCCCAAAGCAAAATGTTTGAGATCACGGGATGGAGTTGGATGGGGAGATTTACAGGGCAGGGACAGTCTTTTTGTTCTGATTTTACACAGCAGCTCCTCAGCCATGAGTGCAGGAATAATTGCAGACTGGAGAGCCCCTCATTGCATTGAGACATAACTGGGCTCCACCACTTCTGGCTCCTGATGAGAATCAGTGCTCTCACTTTTTTTTTTAAAGAAAGGAAATGAAAACGTTTCATGGAAAGCCACTCATCAAGGTGTTTAAAAATAAAACTAAATATCAAAATACCTTTAAACTCACACTCATGGAAAACTGACTCAGCTGCTTTAACAGAGCAGGAAACCAATAGACATGAACAAGAGGGGCCACAGAAAATTTGTCCATGTTGGCAAAGCAACAGTTCACACCAATTGTGCTCCAGATGGCACCTCCATATCACCATGTGGGACTGGGGGAAAACACATCATGAACCTTCCTCAGCTGTTCCTGGGTGTCTTTAGAGCTGACAGAAAACAGCAGTGCTGGATACAAAAGCGCATTTTGCAGTCTTCCTGGATAGTGTGCTCTCAGACAAGGGCTGGGAAATGCCTTCAAGAGCTCTTAGTACGTTTTCCACCATCAAACTGGGCAGCACACAGCTGTGCCCAGCTCCCATGCTGGAGCAGGCAGTTGAGGAAGGACAGCTCTCCAGTCCCTAGGATAAACCACCCTCCAACCGATGCTCACCCATGATGCACACCAGCTCCCTCACACTAACCAGAAGCATTACCTCCTTTAATTTCTCAGTTGAAAATGACAGCAGATGGTCTCAGCTGGGAAATGTTGCTTGCCCCTGGAGTTACAGCTGCATCTCTCCTGACTGCTCGCCTCTCCCAATTAGAAGCAAATCTGCCTCCTGTCAGGCAGCGGTTCATTCTGCCCCTACAGCCCACCCCATACTGGCTCCCATTTAAAAATAAAAGATTGCTTTTTCTGAGCTGCTTATTGCTGCCTGCACTGACAATAATTCTGTGGAAATTGGTCGTTGCCACCGCTGATGACCATTAGCATGCTGACCTGCTTTGACTTCGCCATCAGCTTTGAATATCAAATCAGTGATTAACGACTTCCAGTAATGACCCTGCCAGGAGCATCCCTGTGTTTCTCCAAGAAGGTACCCTCTGAACTGGATCATTACAGGAGCTTGTCATTTGTCAGCAATTTAAAAGCCGATAAGTCAGCAGTGCTCACTCTGGGCTGAGATTGTGCTGGTTTCCTTGATGTCTCTGTTGTACTTTTCCTTTTTCACGGGCAGAGGCAGATAAAATTCATATGGTTGTGGCCAGTCTTGTTTTGTTAACATCAGCTGAGAGATTAGTATGAGGTGAATCACTCTGCTTGCCCCTTTCTGATCCTCTTTCTAAAGGCATCTAATATTGACCATCTAAAGCTGTGATTCAAAAAAAAATTAAATCCAACATTTGTTGCCCAGTTATAGCTCAAAGACATGACAAAAAAGGTGTAGAGTACCATACCAATTAAAAAAATAATTTTTCCAGCTCCAAGAGTACTGGCAGATTAATTCTGACAGATCAGGTGTCTATGTTGCATTCTGTCTTGCATTAAACAGCATCCAACTCCCTACAGGGCTACTTCCCCAGCACACAAGGGTAAAATCAGTGCAAGTTCTGTACGTGCCAACAGATGATCCAGATCAGATGTATCTCTGACTGGTCCAAAACACAAAACCAGTGCTAATGAGCAGGAAAGTACAGCCTCAGAGGCAGGATGCTGGGCAAGCTAGACCTTTGGTCTGCCCAGGTACCTTCACTACTCATAGAAGAAGAAAGCTTTAACAGTGCAACAAAACCCAGGCCAGAAAACTAAATCAGAGGCAATATATCCACCCTAACAAAAACATCCAGTCATCCCTTTGATACTTTTACAAGGCCTTTCTAAAGAGCTCCCTGGAGCTGCATCAAGACCAAACACTGCAAAGAGCAGGTGAGCCATGCTTGGAAGCTGCCTTCACATCTGCAAGTGCTTTATGGTCCTAGAGAGAAAAAGGGAGAGGAAGAGGAGATCCTCTAATGAGGTTATTACCAGTGCCTGGCACTGCAGCAAGGCTGGACAATGCCTGCTGCACTCCTTCCTCCTGCAGGAAAGGAAAACCCTTTGGGGAAAGGATATAAGGGCTCTGACTGACACACCAAAGGTACCATCTCTCAATAGGGAGTCAGGGCCACAGATTAATTTGGCAAGCAAAGGAAGAATTTCTAGGATTTTCAGCAAAATAAACAGCAAAGACCCTCCACCAGCAGATGTGCTTTTGTGCTTAGCCTTGATTAATCTGGCAGAATGGAGCTAATTTAGACTTGTTGGATTGCATTTGGTCTATGGCCTCTCTGTGCCTCAGTTTCTTTCGTATTTGCACAGGGTTAACTCTGACAGACTCAAGGACAACCAGAAGTTCCTATGCCCTTCGGACTCATCTAGTCCAACTGTGCAAGAGCTGTGACACCTAAGTCCCAGGAGGAACGAAACCATCTTACTTTAAGTCAAAACCTGTCATTCACATCAGTACTGCCAGCACAGAGACACATAAGAAAAAACAAACTATGCTCTCCCTGACCCCATTTCTTCATGCAACACTGACACAGAGCCTGATACTTCAAACACTGAGTATAGAGCTATCCCAAGCTCAAACAGGCATCATCCTAACACATAGATGAGCCATATCTTACTGAAGCCCTCTGGGGACCCCACCTTCCAGCACACACCAGCCTCTGAAAGCCAACCAGGCAGCTCTGCATCTTGCAGCTGTGAGCAAGGAGGGAGCCAGAGCCACAACTCCCCCTTCCCTATAGCCTGGGGCTTCCACCCATCACTCTCCCAGCCCCACTCCTTTGCTGAGGATGCACCACAGCAAAAGCAGCTTTAGTTTTTCTTTACAAGTAGTTGAACAAGCAGAAACCTATCAGGAAACCCTGGCAAGGCTCCCTTCTCCTACCTGCTCTGGGAAACAGTCTTCCAAGCATCTCTGTTTGCTCCACTGCATCCTCATTTCTCCCACACACAGCTCTTTTGGTTTTGTTTTTCAGTCCTTCCACTTGCTTCATAACAAATTTCCAAATCATAATGACAGCCCCTCCCTACCTTAAAAAAAAAAAAAAATCAATAACCAAAACCTTGCCCCTTTTAAGCAACAGCTATTTCCTTTTCCAGCCTTCCTTTAGTAAGTTGAGTGAGGAACTGACTTCCTCCAAGGATCCAATCAGAGCTTCTTATCAATTAGGGTAATTGGCACCCAGCTGAGCCTGTCTCCCAGTTGGGACCCATTAACACTCAATTAAGACAAACCCAGGCCCTGCCCTTCCCCTCCATTACAGCTCTCCTTTCTATCACAGGTCTGTGCACAAAATCCTCTTGAGGCCACATGGTTGTCCACCCATCGTGTGTCTGGAAAGGCATGGATAATGATAATGAGTGTAATGAGCAGGCCATGTTCTCAGGGAGCTTTGCGCATAGCCATTCTAGCATTTGAGCTATGCAATTAGCCTTGTTCCCATGTCACAGACAGGACAATCCCAGCTTTCTGAGGGAAAGGCAGAAACTAGCTTGCTCTTGGTGGCATCAGGTGGGGGATCAGTCCCTGGTGTCTTCTGCTACGTGCTAGGTCTGCTCCCTCATTGTTTGTGAGAACAGAACCTCCACTCTTCATGGGCCTGGGTAGACCTAAGTCACCTTTTCAAGGTCTTTTTTTATTTATTTATTTTATCTAATCATAAGAGTCAGAAAGCAAATAACAGCAACCTGACATGCAGGAAACAAAAGAGCCTGATAATCTTCTTTCACCTTGTGGTTTCTTTAAAGTCTTGATTCACCTTGGTTGGCTGTTTGGAGCTGATGTCCTGGAAAGCTTTCATGAAGATGGATAAGGCAGGGAGCTGGCCCCGTTGTCCCCTATGTCCTCTCCTCCACCACTTCCATAGCAGCGCCCTCTGCAGGGTCCCTCAAGGCTGAACCTACTGTTCAACCACGTAGCCCCAGGGAATGGAGAAACCATCCCTACTCTCCCCTCTCCTTGCCATGAGCCATCTCCCCACTTGAAGCTGTCAGCGTTGAGCTGAGCCCCCTCCAGCTACTCCCCAAACACACTTTAAATCCCCTGTCAGACCCACAGGAAAATGGTGGATGGTCTTTCTGCCCATGGGGTTTAATCTGCATCCACCTGCCTGCCCGTTTCTTCAGGAACTGTGTCTTGCTTGGTTGTACAGCCCTGAGCACATCAAAGCTTCCAGGGAGCAGCACAAGTTCCTTCCTTGCTCTCCTCAGTGATTTATTTCTATGCCACACATCTCCAAACAGCATGCCAAGGTTTGGTCTAGTTTTAATATATACATTAAAATATCCATGTCTGTATTCCCATATGTATATAAAAGCAGGGGAACAGGGAAAGGGAAATTTGTCAGATGACCTAGCAGCTCAGAGCCAGCCAGAAAGCATTTCTTCTCCCATGTTTCTGAAAATAACCGCTGCACATTTGACTTCAAAGTAATAAACAGTACAGACATTTTCCAGCCATATTTATATCACTGTAGGAGGACGCAGCAGGAGACTGGGTTAGTGAACTACTTTTTCTCTCTGTTGCTTGTCTTCTGGATGAAACTGAAGCAATACTTCCAGAAAAATCATCCATTCCCAGGCACAAATCCTTTCTTTTTTTTCCCTCTGCTCTCATCTGTTGTTCCAGGAGGTTGAGGGATTTCACATCAAGCAATAGTCCCACTGACTCACTGCCGTGGTCCAGCTCAGGGGAGAGGGAGGAACCAGCGTTACCCTGAGAGATGGGGCTCTGCCTGATGCATCGATACCATCTGTCTTAGATGTCTGAAGTAATTTACTTCCAATTTTCAAGGTGTTTGAACTGATGATACTAATTTATGTCCAGCATATTAGACTCCTAGGGATTCTTGTTGGGACTGACCTTCTGATCACTCTCCTATTTAAGCCTGAATGTATTCTGCTCGTGTTTCGGTGTCTACCATGTTATGCCTGAAGCTTGTAATGACTGTTACTACTCCTTTTATGAGCAATCTCCTAATTAACTGTTTGTCCTGCAGTCCTAGATGCCAGACATCCCCACGTCACCCTGCAACTCATCAGCCACAGACAACCCACATACGTACCTGATGCCCTGGTGTTTCTGGGGATGCCACGAAGGCGATGTGGATGTGCTTGGGGTGTCCCAGACCTCCTAAGCACAAGCAAAGGTGCATCATTAAGTCAGAGAGCTCATTCATAGCAGACAGACTCTCTCCAATAAAATCCCCCTCAGGAATTTTGCATCAAGCTCTGGATCAGGGATTGCTAACTCAGGCAAGAAGAAATACAGCACCTCACACAACAGGCCTGTGACCCCAACTGGGCTTCCTGGGCTCCACTTTTTCCATCCTGTACAAATAATAATAAGAAAAGATGACTAAAGATATGACCACATTGGCCTGGAAATAAGAATCTCCTGAGATCTATAGCCATCCTCAATATTTATTTTTTCAGCAATGTCAGGAAAGTCATTTAACTGTGCCGTCTCTGGTTTCCCTCCTACCTATCACACAAAAAATCATAGCAATTCAGGTTGACTTGCAGGTGACTGTGAGCAATGCACCCCACTTTGCTCTCTCCTACATCCACTGTAGAGCAGTCAGCGTGGGAGCCTGAATCCCCTTCCCGTGGCACATCTGAGACTTAACCTCTATTTATGGAAAAGCAGCAGCATCTTCTAAAAGTCATGTCCTAAAAGCAAGCCAAATTGTCATCCAGTATGGCCATAATATAGCACAAATTCTTCGTAAGGTCTCCTTCCATACATGTGTTGGGCAGAGGAATGTCTACCCTTCTTGGATGGGAGATAGAAAATTATTTCTATTCTTCTCCTTAAGGACATTTTGGTATTTTTTAAAAAAGAAATAGTTTCACCTTTTCCTGAACTGCAGCTATTTCTAGGAAGAACCTGGCCAGGGAGCTGGACGAAAATGCAGCACGCAATTCCTCCCAAGGGAAGAAACAGGTGAAGGGACCATCCATCACCACATCAAAGCAGCGCTGGCCTCTTTGTAGCGCCCTTGAATGAGGCTCCTTTTTTTCCTCCTAACAAGTGGGTCCTGCGTGGAAGATGGCCACATCGATTCTCCAGCCGCTACTTTTAACGGGCTGTGGCAAAACTAATCAACTTGATGTCATCGACAGCTTTTGAGGCGTTGACTAAAGATCTCTGGAGGGCGAAGGGGACAATACAACCTGGAAAGCCCTCCTTCCTTTCAGCCTGCCCCGCGCTTCCCCTCTCGCCTTGTTCTCCCTCTCCTCTTTATTAAGCTGCTTTTGTGGGGCTTTCACCCATTCTCTCCAAGAATGAAAAAGTCCAAGTGAGTGAATCTCCTCCTCCTCTTTTTTGTTTGTTTTTTTTTTGTTTTTTTTTTTTTTCCCCTTCCCCCCCCTTTTCTATCATCCTTTTTCAAAGCAGTGCTTGCAAGGGATGGCGGGGCTTTCAGCGCATCGGGGTCCCTGCCACGCCGCTTTGTTGGCTGCCCCAGCATTGTGCTTCCCAAAGCAGTGCAGGTGCAGCAGGGTTTTGTCTGGGTGTTAAACACGGGCTAATTAGCTGGAGGGAGGGGATCGGGGATTGCAGGCGGCAGCATTCATTACACAGAGGCATTCAGGTTCCACAGGAACCGGGATCTGCCCCGTTAGCGCAATCCTGGCTCTTTTCTGCTCCCGCTGCGAGGCGGGAGAGACTTTGGGAGGCAGGATCACACCCCGCGTGGGTTCACTCGCCTCCTCTCCACTTGTATTTGCCACTATCCAGGGAGTCATCTCTGATGGGGAGAACAAATTGCCATCAGCTCTCCCCACACCCCAAGAATGGTGGAATGACATACCGGCTCAGGAAGCCGGGGAAAGGCACAAACCCCAGTAAAAGAAACCCAAATAATCTGCATGTAAAATACCACAGACAGCCCTGGCACGGAGGGCTAATGAGTGAGAGTCTGCCCTGACTTCAGCAGCTTTCCTTTGCAAGCTCTCGTGAAAATAATTCTATAATGCACACCATATGCAGTTTATGTGGCATTCAGTCTGGATATTTATTTTGAAAGACAAGAGTCTTTGCTTGGTTTCACTCGTCACTAAAAGGGAGAAAGAAGAGGAATAAAGTAAGCAAAAGTATAAATGCCTTGACCCAAACCCAGAACATCAACGGCAGCAGTTTCACCGAGTAACAAACAGGAGCTTCATCCCAGGTACTAAGGAACGTGCGCTCGCTCCGAGGTGTTTGGCACCAGGATCCTTTAGAGCATCACTTGAACACATGGCGAGCAAACCCACGAGCCAGGGCACAAACCTCCAAAAGCTGGTAGAAAGAAAATGAGAAGTTGTTGGGAGTTGAGGATTATACATCCCCTTGGGTCCTCTGACCTCGCATTTCCAAGAGTGAGAGTTGCTCCTTATTCACATCTCCCATTTGTGAGCCCAGCCAGGTCAGAGCAAATCCCGTGTTGATTTAGCAGCGTTTTACATTTACTTTGGACTCACTTTGTGCTGGTGTGAATAACTGCATAAGTATCAGGCAATCAGGGGAGTAAAGATGTGCAAGTAAAGCAAAATAAACCACACAAAATCCATAAAGGAATGGTTCCAAAAAGCCAGTTGAGTATTTTTGATCTACTGAAATTATGCACCTACGTTAAGTCTCTCTCTCTAGGTATAAGTTGCGATAACTCTGCCGCAGTTCAGGTCAAAATTAAAAATCTCAGATTGCGTTTCCCCTGTCAAACGAAGGATAATTTTGCAAAGTCTGTGTTTGTGGGAGTTTTCCACAAAGGGTTTCAGGCAACATAAAATGTTCCTGGCACCATTTTCAGCTGTGTGGCCCAGAGACACTTAACTCTGTACTTAATTCAGGTTTAATAGGCTGCGATTATATTAAATAAATACCAGCTGAACTGATTATTTAATACATGGTTATAGCTGTTTAACAGCCATGCAATTGACTGTTACATCTCAATAAATGTATGTTTTTCATCGATCGCCTAGTATTTTATTTCACATCCCATAATTTTCCTATATAGCTCTTGGACCTTCAAAGTGTTGCTGGGGGTGGCCCCAGCCAGCCACACTCATCTCTGCAGCCACAGCAGGAACGTGCCCAAGAGCCGTGGCCTTTCCAGGGACTCATCACAGGTCAGGTCACTGCAACCAGCTCCTTTCCACCTCCTTCTTGCATTTTTCAGGTGATGCAAAAAGCTTCTCCGCATCCTTCCTGGCCTTTCCCAGCTTCTCCAGCCTCATCTCTCCACCCCGGCGCTGGCCTCCCCGCAGGAAGTCAGAGATCATCCTGCTCTCAACAGGCTGCAAAGAGCTTCAAGAGGCTCTAGAAATGTTCAATCCGGATTTTTATACTTTGAAAACTCATAGTTCCCTGCCCCTTGGTGCTTTCCAACCGATATTTGCGTTTTCCCCTTCGTTAATCGGTTTGCCTGCAGCTCCTTTGAAGACGTTACTCAGCTAAGAGGCATCCTTATTGCAGGGCTGTCAGGCATTCAGGATGATCAGAAGATATCTAAATGAAGAAGTTGTTTCTAAAGCCTGCCTCTATTTGCAACCCAGCGAACTGAATAACAAGCTGTTATTAAAAGCACATTTGTTGGGCTCTGACAACTGCACAGCAAATACACACGGTTTCTGCTCCCGAGCTGTTTACCCCAACTAATCACTTAACTTTCTCAAAAGACAGTGTCAAAATAAAAATGATACATACCAGCATTTAATTACTTTCTGGTGTTACTACAAACAAAATGGGGTTTTAAGGGCTACATTTTACAAATGCCTGCCTTTATCTGAGCATCCGCAGAATCTGCGGGCAATGCCGTTTCCATGTATTGTAACAACCGAATTTCCATGCTCCGGCAGGAATTTTAGGGTGCGCAGTAAATAACGGGCTATTTGTCTGATTTGTGTACGTCAGTGTAAGGTCAGCAAGCCTGAAAATATAGATGTCAGTTGAAAAGCAGCAGGGAAAAAGAAAAAAAAAAAGAAAAAAAACCAGGGTATTTTTCACTATTTAGTGCTGCCTACTCTTTCAGAATAAAAAGACGACAAACCCCTCCACATTCCTGGCTGTCGTGAGCTGCACTTTCCTATTCAGACCCCAGCCCACTGAAGCTGGTAGTTATAAATGCTCCAGAGCTAATAAACACTTCCCAGGATTTAGCACTGGAGAACCACAGGGTAAGGAATAGACAATTCTTTGTTATCATCGTATGTAACCCCTTTCTTAAAACGCCCTGACACAATTTCTCAGGCAATAAATCAGCTTTCTTTTGCTGACGTGCTAAAGCCCATCTATGTACCATAAAAGCTGGTTGGTTTGGTTTTTTTTTTTCCATATTCCATATCCCTGTGATGACCTTATTCACCCGCAAGCACACATGCATGCAAAAAGAAAATGGAGATCCTGCATTTCTGAGAAATAATTCTTTTTGCAAGTTAAGACTCCTCAGAGCAAGCGGAGAAGTCTCATCCTCATCCAGCCAGCATAATCTTTATTTGCTCTATATTTTCCTGACACTGTCACAGCTCTGCACCATTCCATCATACGGTAGAGGTATTAATTCACTATTTCCTGCATTATACAATCCCCACTTCCTTTCCAGTTTTCTCACTCTAATGATGCTATAATAAAAAACAGAGGTAATAATGAAATTGGAAAATAGTGTAATTTCTAGCTGGCAAAGGGAGCTGCTGGAGTAGAGCACAGCTCTGGAAACTGCTTTGCTACTTGCTTATTAGCTGAAGGCTGTGAACAGTGTTTGAATGACTACTCATGGGCTGCCTCGAAAAACCTGCCAAAGCAGCTTTTGGATGTCAAGACGACATCTTGACTGGATGTCAAGAGCAGCAGACCCAGGGCTGACTGATGGTCAAAGCCAGGTAGACCAAAGTATCAACAAGGGGGGGGGGTTATACTCAATGTTGCCAGAGAAATTCCCTCAAATAGGGCTTTTCTTGGGGTCAAGTCACTACCACTGCATGCTCCAAAATGATGAGTTCAAGATGCAGGGCTTGGCTCTGCTCTTAAGTTCCTCCTGCCCCAACCCCACTGGCTGGTACCACCTTATCACCAGGCACGGGCTTTGCTTCAGGGGAGCTGCTCCCGATTGCACCAGAATAAACAGGAGCTGAATCAGGACATTAAAATGAAGTTCTTAATGAGCAATTTGGAGATAACATTTCCTTTCAGCACACCCAGAGACACACCCTCCCCCATACGCTTTGCCCCTCAGCTGGTTTTCAACACTTTCATTCATGCACCTATGACAATTCATTACAGAGATGCCTTTTCCCAAAAGAGGTCCTCACGATACAGTTAAAGATACTGATCTTCTGGCTGGTTTCAGCTTCCAGAACTCCAAATACCAGGGGAAATGACATTTCAAAAGCTGGGTGCTTTTGGGATATGTAGCAACATCCTTCAAGCCTTATCTGTGGGCTGAGCTTGTCATTGGAAAAAGTTATCCAGGCAGCCTGAAATGCAACAGGCTTATCTGAGGTCTGGACAGAGGGTGCCTCAAAGTTGCACAGACAGTCACTGCAGTGCTATCTGGGTGTCACCAAGAGCAGAGAATTTGGTGATCTACAGAAAATCTGGGCATTTCCCCAACCACTGCATCCATCAGCACTCTTCAGCCATAAAAAGGAGACGGAAGCTTGGAACCAAGCAGAAGAAACACCTTCCTGCTCCTACTGCACGGCCATAGAAGCAAACATGAGGAAGGGAATGCTGTCCCCAGAGGTGGTGACATGCTACAAAGATGGCTTCTCAGTGCATAACCAACTAAATCTGGAATACAGAAACTTAGCAGGTACTGATGGAGAGCAGACCATACAGAAGGCTGTCCCTGGCCACAAGGAAACCGGTTTTGAGTGCTCTGCTCCATGGGACCCTCAAGCTGAACCCCTGAGCTCACTCTCATTTTCCATTAGCTCCCCCAGTTGCCTAATTTTATGCCTCACCTTCCACCACGGGAGAGCGTTCAGCTTGAGGACAGGCCTGGCCTCACCCTTCTCCAGGAGGATGGTGGGTTTTCAGAGGAAAACTCCACTCTTCAGCTTTGTAGAGAACAGGACAGAAGCAGAAGATGTGGGAACTTATTTAGGGACAGGAGCTGGACCATCCCTTGTGTCAGGACGGGGTTAGCCCCGTGCTGCCTGAAAGGAAATGGCAAGCAGAGAAGATGGGGGGGATGTCGGCTCTCAGGCAAGCTTTGAGAGCTCACACTGAGCGGCCAGACCTGTATCTCATCCCGAGACACAAAATCCTCACGTGGAAGAAAGCAGGAGAGAATTACTGCTGCGCTCAGCCGCCTCCGATGAAACAGGAGCCTGCGCTGAGCCCTTTGGTCGGCACTGCCTCACCAGCTCCTGCAATTAAAGACAGCCTTTTGGGGCAATAAAAAGCACCCAGCTGGTTGCAGCACAGCCCCAAGCAGTCGGGTTTCAGTGTCTGGAGCCTTTTAAAGCTTTGCAAGCACGGATTTAACGGGGAGCAGCATTTACACAGGTGATGAACCGCAGCTGGGAAGAGGGGGTGGCCGGACGGATGGTTGGAGTATGTGGTGTTGGATGGATCCAGAGACACCAGATCTCTCACTGGTCAAAAGGGGGCTGGAAATGAGATGCAGCCAACTCTGATTTCCAGCACAGGCGGAGTTGGGCTGGAGGGCTACATACCTGGTGTCAAAATGCCAAAAAAAAGCGTCACCGTCCACCCCCTCTCCACAATAAGGGAGGAAAGGACATCCTGCATCCCATCATCCAGATCTCCTCACCTGGTGTCAGCACTCTCCAGAGGTTTGTGCACCTGCAGCGGAGGCTACAGGAGAGAATATTCCCTGTATCGGGAAGCAGATCCCAGACCGCATCAGGTACAGTGAACAGAAACTCGCATCATCCATCTTTCCTCCAAAGGGAATTTCCTGCTATCGCTTCTGCTTTTTGATCCAATAGCTGTCACCTGAAACTGTCAGCGCTTCCAAGCACAACCGTGAAGGGAAAGGCAGTTGCTTGCTGCAGCACTATTTAAAATCTACCCAAACGCATGATGTATACAGCGTCTGAGCGTTTTGACCTTCAAACTCCCTCAGCTCTTCCATAGTCTGAAGTCAGATACGAGGGTGGTTTCATTTATTCAGGATATGTGGGCAGAGATAGGTGTCTGTTGACTGATGGTATC
>JAOXJM010000071.1:35643483-35653588 GCA_026413425.1 Tringa solitaria | reverse complement strand
GGGATAAAATAGATCTGAAGATAAAACAATGGCTTCAGGGCAGGAGGGATGTACAGAACATATAGTCCTCTCCTCGCAACACAAGTCAGCCTCTGCTAAATCCCTGAATGGGCATTAGCAGCTCACATAGACTCCAAACTATCAGTTAAGATTGGAAAGAATACAGGTAGCCTAAGTGGTTAGAGCCCAACTAGAACTGGTTTTGGAGCAGGTATTAGGAAATGGAAAAATCTGGGATTGTACTAAACCATAAGCCTGGGCTAGAGGGATGCTCAGGGATGCCAAGGGTTGAGAGACCAGAAACAAGGCAGGTGTACCACAGCAAGAGTGAGGTCAGAGAAAGCTTCAGTCACACTGGACCATCCTGCAAACTCCTGGCTTTTTTGGGGTAACCCTGTACAACAAAGGCCAGCCCGGCACAGTAGAGCGAGTTGTCTCAGAGAAGAGATGAGGGAAGCAGAAACCATCTATTAGACCAAAGCGTCTGGGAGCAAGAACCCAGGAGAACAGCTACAGCAAACGGCACGATGCAAAGGCAAGAGCAACTGGTGGGATTGCCTGGCATCTCTGCCAGAAACAGGAACTGGCTAGTCCCAGGCCTGGCAAGATTGGTCTGAAACTGCTTCACCAGACTCTCTTTTTCCAGATTTTCATTAATAAGACAACCTCTTCTCTTGTCAGCTGCACGGTTTGTTGTGTTTCATTTACAGCTCCTTCTACTCTGCAAACACACGAGCAGCTTGTGTTTGCAGAGATTGGCAGCCTGTGTTAATTAATCCTGAGATGTTGAGAGTTTTGTCAGCCTTTGTAGACAGTCACACCTGACCCCTACATCTGCAGAACGACACCCTCTTTTAATGTACTTATCACCAGATTTCATCGCAGCCGTATTCAGCCACCCTGCCTGTGCGGGCTTGACCCTCTGGAAGCAGGCACGTGCCATTTCCTTCCTCTGAGCTTGTCCTTTCCACACGCACAGCAGCAGCTCGCCTTCCTCCTCACGAGGGGAAGGATACAGGCACTGCCCTGCACCTTTCACACACGTGGCCACCAGTCTGCACGGGCATATGAGTGATACTAAATTCAATCACATCAGTAAATGATCTCTGCCCTGTTGTCTCTTCAGCATCCCTGTCTGCTCCCCATAGCACTGGTGGCAAACAGGAAAAGAATCTCCACCTTCCCCATCCTGAGGCCCAATTATATTGCAGGGATGATCAGCTGGCTGATCACTTTCTCTATAGCTTTTTAACAGCAGTGACTAACACATCAAGTTTGTTACCTAGATTTACATTGTCCTTGTGCACAGAAGAGCACTAGTGCACTTAACCCACCTGGATTCCCCACTTTGCCAGTCAAGGCTTCCCTGGACTCGAGATTCAGTTTACAACTGGCAAGAACCTATTTTGGACTGTAGCAAAGTACCAGGTTATCATTCACACACTGGATTAACTGGTCTGCATCCCAGTAAAGACAGGCCATTATCAAAAAAGCCCCATCTAAATCAAATGTTCAAAACTGATTTCATTGTAATGCCTCTGCTCACATCAAGGCTTAGACAAGATCCAAATGCTTATTTCCAGTGCAATAATAATTAGGGTAAACCAAACTATCTTAAAGAGGCAGGAAGAAATATTAAAAATTATTTTTAATAGGACCGCTGCTCACTCCAACCTGGTCCTGAAGCAAAGCATGGCCAGCAAGGAAAAAAAAATCCATCCCAATACCTGAACCTCTCTGTGCCTTCGATAGCTAATTTGACTCACTACCTTATTACAAAGCACAGCAAGGCCATAAGCAGAGCTCAAGGTGAGCCTGAGACCAGCAGAGAACTTGAGCTCCAGAAAGTAACGCTGCTTAGAAATAAAACAGAATAAAGAAACAGTAAGATCTGGAGCAGGATCAGTACCTTATGAATGCCCATCAGGATCTGAATCCCCATCCAGCAGGTGAACAAGCCATCTAAGGGAGATGGTCCTGCAAGAAGATAGGCAGCTCAGGAATCCAGAATTGCAATCAGAAATAGAGAGTAAAACTAGGATTTAACCAGAGATAGCCCAGAGATTGGACTAGACTGTGTGATAACGGTCCCTCTTCGTCTTGCGCTTGGTGAATGCTGGATCACAGCAGTAGGTCTCCAAAAGTGAAGAACCCACTGGCTTTCAGGTTTGCTTCATACATGAGTGAGCCTTGGGAGAGGTGGGATGCTATAAGCCACGCTCTGTGGGAGATAAGGTTGATATTCAGCACTTCCATTCCGTTATTCAAATCTACCTAGTGTGGGAAACCCTTAGAAACTTCTCCCTGGGGTTTCTCCACTAGTTACCTAGAAACCCAGACTGAGTTTTATGAGCAGAAAATATGTTGGGAGGCATGTTTGCCTCATCAGCTTTAAAAAGGAGCTATTTTCCCCTTTTCCCCACCCAGCAATTTCATTAGCTGAGAACTATTTATGGGCTTTAACCAACCCTCTCTTCTTTGCAGCCTGGATTTCCCAGCCACAAGAGCATCCCAGCTCCTTTCACTTCCTGCATTATAGCCTCACGCAGAAGTAATCTGTACAAGCTTCTGTGGTATCTTCAGGGCTTTCTGTGAAAAAGAAACCCTTTATGAGCTTAATACCTCTGCATGCTATCCCGACACCTCAGAGAAACCTACGTGGAAGATGGATTTTTGCCTGGGGGGCAAATGGTTGTGGGGGGGAAGCCCTACCAAACCTACTGGGATTAAATTCCAGCCCATAATTGAATGCAGTGAGTTTTCCAGTTGATTGTCCTCTCCTTTTGTCCGGGATCTTGCTGAGCTTTCTTTGCAGCCTGTTTGTTGAGTATCACGGAGCAAACAGCCCGGCGGCCAACGCATTATCCCCACGCACCGAGCAGGGCTTTTTCATTTCATTCATCATTTATAGGTTGCAGGAGCCACATTTCCCAAAGTTAGTGCCTCGCTTTAACAAAGCCAAGGGGGCTCAGTGGCAGGGAGGGAGGTGAATGTATTAGCCTTTCACCTTTGGAGCCCTCAGCTGGAATCCTGGCTCAAGTTACTGAAGAAAGTGAGTCTGATGGGCTCTAACCACCATCTGGAGGGTGAAGTTGCCTCCTCGAGCAGCTGGGCCAGCAGAGATGTGTTACCCACCACACTCCCCCCCGTTCCCCTCCACAGGGTGCCCTAACTGGGGCATTATTCCAGGGGACCCTGCTAGGACTTGCCACATCTCTTGTGAGCATTGCAGAGGCAAGCAGCATCCGAGGCAGCGCGGTGGGAAGGTGAAGCCAGGGTAATATTTCCCCATTTATCTGCTTTCCCTCGGGTAGTTGATCCTTCTTCTCCAGTCTAACTGGACCAGCTTAAAATTTACTGACCTTTTCTCTCTTTGTCGTTCTGCTTCTGTGACAGATGATGCAGCTAAAAGTACAGAAAAAAAACCTATATAGTTTAACTATAAAATAGCTAGGATCATCACTTTTCTTGGGGGGGGGCTCTGATCTATGTGGAGCTGAGCTGCTGGGGGATTTATTTCTTTAATTACGCTAGGAAGAAGCAAAAAGAATTGATTCTGGAAAAAACCCAGGACCCAAAAATCATCTCAAGCTCTTCAGACTGTTCCTGGAGATAAGATTGAGCTTGACACTCAGAAATGTATTTTTAGAGAGGAAAAGTTGTACTTCTCTTCCTTATATTAACCGTAACCACCAGCTGTGAGTTTCTGCAACAGCCTTCCAGCAAGAGTATCAAGGACAAAAATACAGCTTTAGAGATGAAGGTAGAGCAGTTTAATGAAAGTTTAAGATGCGGCTGCCAACAGGAGAGCTGTTTTTTTTTTTTAATTTATCTGAGATGTGGCCTACTTAGGAGACTAAAGTTTAAATTATTTGCATCTATAAAATACTCTGGTTTGGTTCAGAGCGAAGCTGAAATGATCTCCTTAAACCAGCTGATCCCCTGGCACTCTCAAAGAGGATCTCTCCTTCCAGGGAGAAGAGATTCCCCAACAGTTCCAAATTTTCCACTTCCTGACATCAAGAACTCTTCAAGATCACTAAGGTTTGATGCATGGTGAAGGTAAGCTTTCAGACGCATGTGGTTGCAGCAGCAAAGGATGGGGTGCAGGAGGACAGCTAGAAATGGGCTCTGTAATTGAGTTACCAGCCAGGTTTGTCTCTTCCCTGGAGGCCAGACTCAGACACCATCCACAAGATCAATTCCCACACTTGTGTTTTAGGAGCCAGTCAATCTCAGACAGATCAAGCCTGCCAGAGACTTAGCCCTCCCCTGTAGCACATACCTCCAGGGGGTTAGCAACTGCTTCTACAAGCCCTCCATGCCCTGTGCAAGCTCAGACCTTACACAACCCACCGTGGGTACCACCCAGCAGACCTGCATGATGGATACAGACAACCTAGAGCCAATCAGTATGAACAGAAGGTCCGTGAGCTTGGGGGTCCAGGCTTTTGAACCCACTCATCTGGCCATGAAGGCACCCCATCAGGGCTGATCATGGACCAGTGAGTTTTCCCTGCCGTGGCTCACGTCACGGCTGTTTTGCAGGAGATAGAGACCACCATGGCTGTCAAACAGATACAATCCACTGCTACTATTTTCACTTTAGGTATTTCTTTTCCCTTCACGGAGGCAAAATAACAAATACAAGGCCCTTTGCACCTGGTGAGGAACGGCTGTTTGTTTAGACAGCCAAATGAAGTCATTGCTGAGAAACGATGCCCTCACACACCCTTTAATACTCACTTGCCAGAAACCATAATGGAGTGAAATGACCCATCACCATCCACAGCTGTCTGATATAACCAGGAATGTTTCTGCCTCCGCTTCCACCTCTTCTAACTGTACAAAAGCCAAACTGTCCTTATCACTGTCATTTAACCAACTAACAAGCAAAAAAAAAAAATAATCATCATCTCCCTAGGATGACAGGGAGGTGGAAATTACTGCCTCACTATTTTTTTTTCCCTGCAATTTGCCCTGGGAACCTTCTAATGAAGGGCACCTGAGCGGGCCCTGCTGGGAGGTCTGGCCAAGGACTACACCAACCCCCAGCCTGAGAAGATGAGGTTGCCTTAAAGAAGCTCCACACTTTAACACCGCTCTGCTCCTCAAGACAAATGGAAAACTAAGCATTTTTAATTTGCATTTTAAAACAAAGGCTTCTAATATCCAGACCATTAACTTGGCTACGAGGCTTTCACAGCAAAACTTGTTACCCTCTATGCGTGCTGTTGTCATTAAGATATATTAAATACTATTAATTGGGATGCCTTGCTGTTATGCTATTTGGAGACTTGCCACAAGCCCACTTCCGCCCAACCTGTATTACGCTGTGAAGCTCGGAGGCATTTTAAACATCTCGTGCAAAATTCATGAACGTGAAAAGGAGCCTGTCTATATTTCCAACATCTTGAGGGGCTGGGGAGCCTGCCTGAAACCCAATTCAGTTCAGGGCTGATCCCTAGCAGCTACTACATCTCAATCCAACTGGCCAAGCCCCCACTCAAGTCCAGATGATTACCACACTCTATATGCACCTTCCTTCTAATGAATATAGGCTTACGGACATCTCATGCATTATTTACCAAGGTGTGCTTACTATGATTGCAATGATTTAAGGCAGTTTGTTACAGGCACAGCTCTGAGTGATTGCGATCAATAGAAGAAACAAGAACAAGCCAATCTGCATGGAACAACAGTCCCAGTCCTTAGGGGCTGTGCTGCCCTGATTAACCCTTCCCAGCCTGGCAGCAAAAGAGACTGGCACTTGTCTGGTAGACACAAAGAGTTGGTTGCCTTCCATCTTGCCCTCCCCGCTGAAGTCAAGGGTGAAGAGGCATCTGAAGGGGTCACACAGCTCCTCCAGCTGTTTTTTGGGGCAGGATCTCACATGCTGGCACAACATTCCTCCTGGTATTCAATGTGTATCTTGGATGTGGCTATAATCTACTCATTAGCATATGTCATGCCTCTGCCTCCAGGCCCATACACAAAGTCTCCATCTCCTTTCTCAGATACAGATTTAAAACCAGAGTGGCTCTTTCTGCCAGCTGGGGTGATCCCAGATTCAGCCCCTGAGGATGACAAAGGTAGCAGCTATGAAGCAATTACTGCAAACAGGCAGCTGGACGCTGATCCTTCCAGCATGAAAGGCAGTAGGAGCTTTCTAAGTGAGAACTGGAAGGAGGAAGGGCAAGGGATATGGAGCAGCTTTACCACTTCCCACCTTTAAAGATGGAGAGGTCCCAATTCTTCACGACCAGTACCTCCGAATACACAAAATGATGGCTCAGCATCTGCTCCGTGCACCCCGGGAGCTGGACCAGTTCTCTGAACCACTCAGGACAGCAGAGTGATGTGCTGTGTGAGGTGTCAAATGCCACAAACTTCTTCCCTGTACTACAGGGAGCAGGTGGCTACAACCTCTGGATGGGATAGCTCAGGGAGCGTGGTTTTAAGGGCAGCCAATAAGCACCGCTCTAGATTTATCTCCAAATTCCTCACACAAGGTGAGTCTGGAGATGTCTTTCCCCACTGAGCACACGACTGATCTCAGCTTTGTGCCTTGCTTTTACACGAGAGCTTTGGATCGGACCCGGCACACAGGAAACATATTCATTACTTCAAAGGGGAAGCAAACAGGATGTCTGGACAAAGCACCAAATAAAAGGCTAATGACACAAATGGATATTTAATACAATGACTTCCTCTGATTATCCTATAAGGAAACACTTCACATGCTGTCCATTTTGTACATCCTGCAGCATTTTAATACGCCTCGGAGCCTGGGAGGGAATTTTCCACACCGTGCACTGGTGAGGTAGGGCCATGCTCTTACCTGCCTGCTGCAGAGGAGATGGTACAGCACACACAGCCTGTGTCACCTGCTCGGGGTCCCGGGATGCTCTGCCAGGCAGCAGGATGGCAGCTCAAGCAGAACAGCATCCTTCCACCTCCCCATCCCCAGGTCAGCATCCCCAGCACGGAGAGAAGGGCGACAAGGCATCGCTGCGGTGGCTGTTCACTTCACAAAGCTATTCCTGGTGACAAAGAGGAGACCAGAAATATGTTTGCCCCTTTTCATAGCCAGCAAAGCATCAGGAGCTGGGGATAACGCTGGCACTGGGTTACCACTGCTTGGGTTCAGCCCCCAGACTCGATCTCTCCAGGACTGTCCCACAGCCTGAGCCACCCCCAGGGAAGTTCTGTGCTGGGAGGGGTCACTGAACAAACAGAGTTTAACCAAAATCCCCATTTAGATTAAACCAAGGCAGGATTTCATTAGCATAGCACTTGTTCTGCACACTTCTCCAGAGAGATCAGCAGCAGCAAAGACAACTGAAGCCTTTTGCTTTATAGCAACTGGGGGGAAGAGACAAGAACAAAACAGTTCAGTTTAAAAAAAAAAAAATTAAATTGTTTCCAGAGTCACCGTGACCTGACGATTGCTTTGGGTTAAACTAAATCCAACCCGACCTAATTGGCCAAAAGTCCAGAAGCAGCAATATGTAGAATAATTAGGATAAGATTCCTTTTTGCTGGATAGAGAAGCCTGAAGAACTTCACTCCAGAAATTCCTTCTGATTTCTCTTTGATTTTTGACGTGAAAAATTCAAGTGAGAACTGAGCCCTATATAGTCACTGAATAGCAAAATAATGACACCATTAGGAACACAAAGCTGAAGGATTGGGGAAAGTTCCTTTCTAGTTTAAACTCATAGGTTTTGTTAACAGTTATTTAATTCCAGTGCCTAGCCAGCACTTTGTTTAAAAGAGGTCTTTGTTAATATTTTGATTATGTTAATAAACATTACTAGGCAAACCTGCCTCTGCACAGCCAAAGAAGATCTCCTAGCAAAATCAGAAGAGAATGTTTGACAGTCCTAAAAAATTTAAGATAAGGAAATACACAGAAGAAAAAAGAAATTTCCTCAACCTGAGTAGTCTTTAACCATTCCAGCAAAATTAAATACATAAATAAAATGAAGACTAATTAAACAGCAAATTTCATTACAGTCTGTTTTCAAGGCACTGTTCTTCCAGTAAAGGAAATCTATAATCTGGGGAGGAAGAGGAATATTTTCTAATGCCTTTTGAAGTCTGATTTTCTTCCAGCAATTTATGCACTGTTTGCTGGGATGATTCCACTGAAAAAAAAAAAATACAAAAAAAAGAAAACCAAAGAAAAACAAAAACAAAACCCAAACCCTTCTGTTCATTTTTTAGCAAAATCCTTGGCACAAAACTTGTTTTCCTGATGCAATAAAGATAGTTTTGACCAGTAGAGCCATCGTTGTTAACAATGAGACTCTGGTATCTTTGTACATGGTGTGAATTATAGTTATTTCTGTATCAGTGATGCAATAGCAGTTTTCTACCCATCTTGAGTTGTTCCTAAGCTCAAGGGAAAGAGGTTCGTTCGATCCCATCTTTGCTGTGCAGCTGCTTTAGGAAAGAAGCCAGTTAGTGTTCCATTCCAGGCCAAGAAAAATAATTTTTGGGGATGAGATAAGGCAGAATTTGATCTTATGTTTACAGCTCCCATTGCAACCAAGGCCAAGCTAACAGACCTGTGGGAAAGCCTCATTGTCTCACAGAGCATAGGTGTCACTGAGAAGACAGTTTGCCCCAAAGGGCTAACGTTCCTCTCTAACGCCTTTCCTGGAGCAACACAAGGGATTAACTGGTCTCATTATTTGATAGCTCAGAGCTCCCTATTGATTCCCACCTACTGCTGACACTAAGAAATTACAATTAGTTGCAGTCATTTTCACACTGGGACCAGACTCTTAGCAGCAATTTTTAGGAGGCAGAGGTGAAGCCTACAGTCCCATTACCTGCTCAAGTAGACCAACACCAACGGAGAAATCAAGATGCAGAAGCAGGAGAACCACCTTCATTCAAGGCCACCTCCTTCTTCTCCCACAAGAGCCCTAACCTCCATCACCACCTCCTCCAGCCTAGGAAATAAACTCCTCTTCCTTCACAAAGGACCCATTTCAACAGGCAGCAGCTGATGCTCGGCCACTTATTTGCATCCACCTCCAGCTGCTGGCTGATCACACAGCAGAGGAGGTTAAGTGTCACTGGAGCTTAGCAGCAAGATTGGACCTGCCCTTCTCCAGCTGCATCCGTTGTGCTCTTGGGGCTGGGCCAGGCTCAAGACAGAGGATCTGACAGGGTGGAAAAGGAAATTCTGTGCATTCCTCATCCGTAGCCTACATGCCAAGTGAAATGCAGCGATGAGCAGCCAGACCGGAGCACTTGTCTGAGGCTTCATTCTAGCTGCAAAAATTGCAACGTGTTTAAAGCCAAGTTATTGAGTTGGGTCCAGGGAAACCAGGCTGGTTATGAAATCACTCACCCTCCACTACTAATACAACAGGTGAAATGTTAGGAGGAGCATAAATCCTGGGATACACCCTCCAAAGACTGAATTCTGGCTTAGGAAAAACACCTGCCCTGAAATGTTCTGAGCATGTGATTTTAATTTTCTTTGACCTTTTCGTGTCTCTCCTTAGCCAGGCACAAAAATATCCTCCTCAGAAAAAAATTTCTGCCTGGAAATGATGGTCTTTTTTCCCCCAAGTCCTTTTAAAGGGAAGAAAATTGCTTGTCTTCCAGAAATATGCTGCTACAAACAAGCAATGCATGAACTGCCCGTTTGGAGAAAGATTGTGTTCTGCAGGGGGAATTCTCTCACTGCTCATCTGTGCTCATACCAGCTATATCCTAACAAACACATCTGTAATGAAATTAAAGCACAACAGCAGGAAAACCCAACATAAATGAGATGTGACCTTGATAATTAACAATTGAAAAATTCAGCTTTTGGTTCCCCACTCCCTCCCACTGGTGCACTATTCATTTTGTAAATGGAAATCTCCCACAAGCAGAGCCATGGCTGCTAATCACAGTGGCCTGACAAATGCTGGTGTGAGTAGTTTCCCTTCATTGCCCCATCTGCCTGCATGGTTTTGGGGTGACTGTACTCCATCTCCACAATAGCACCAGCTTATTTATTTCATCCCCTAAAGCCCTGTGCAGTTTCACTGAATTTCACTGAATTTTTAGAGTTGGAAGGGACCATAGAGACCATCTA
>JAOXJM010000071.1:35613462-35624531 GCA_026413425.1 Tringa solitaria | reverse complement strand
ATTGCCGGGCTCAGCCTCCCCCCCCATCCCCATCCCCGGTTTGTTTGTATTGTGTCAGAAAAGGAGAGAATTTCAGAATTACAGCTGAAAACGCCATCTGTTTCCAATGAATCCCCCATAGTTTTTCACAATGTTTTTGGCAGATCTCTGCCTGCAAATTCCTTCAAGCCCTGAGTGCTTGTTTTTGTTGGGGGAGGGGAAACCCAGTCCACAGAGGCGGATTTGTTCCTTCCACAACTCTCCAATTTCTTTACCTCCTTTTTTTTTTTTTTTTTTTTTTTTTGCCTTTGCATGGGGGGTGGGGGGAAGAGGAGAGAAAGCAGAAGGGGGAAAGAAAAACCTTAACGCTTAAATCTCCCCGTTTATCTTTTTAGTTTAGTAAAACTTTCCTTTTATTTTATTTTTTTTTTATGTATTAATTTTTAAATCGCCTCTGCCTTTCTTTTGCATAACCGTAGGTGAAGCAGTCTTGCACACACATGCAGTAAATAAATAAATAACTTGCTTTACGCCCTTCCTCCCCCCACTTTGCCCTTTTAGCCCTATGGCAGGAAAGCGAGCCTTCTCCGCGCTGCCCTTAGCACTGAGGTGTCCCTCTGGACCTCACTTTTCCTAGGGGACTTCCCAGCAGGCTGGAAGCTGAACCCCCCCTTTCTTATATTTTTTTTATTTAACCTTTTTATCCTTTTTTTTTCTTTTTTTTTTTTTTTTTGGCAAACTCTGGAGCTGCTCCCCAACGCGCGTTGCTTAACGTCCTTTTTGGGAGCGTTTTGAGTTGCAAAGCGTTGAAGGCGGCGGGGTGAGATTTACGGTGCAAGAAAGAACTTGATAGGAGATCTGGCTGGTTGCTTTTGTTTGATTCTCCCTTCAGCAGTCAAATAAGGTGCAAAGAACTGGCAGAACGAGGCGATCCGGAGCCCGCGGGAGCGGGGCGCAGGCGGAGACGGGGCTCCCCATTGCGCAGGGCTGGGAGCACGCCGGGGGCTCGCGTTGAAAGCTTTTTGGGGTGGGAAGGTAGGGGGGGGGTAAGAAAAAAAAGAAAAAAAAAAGGGGGGGAGGAGGGAGATGGAATTTATTCCCTGGAAGATCCTTGCACCTTCCCCCCCCCCCCTTCTCTGCGTCCTGGGATTTTGGGGGTTCCTAGCCCTGAGGAAGCTTCGCACCCCCTCCTGGGAGCCCTGGCTGAGCGGGGCCGCTGGAGGCTGCCCAGGTGGGTGCTCAGCGTGTCAGATGGGTGCCTCGCCCCCTATTTATTTATTTATTTGCTTAACCCCCCCCCCACACTCGCACACCCCGGGCTGGATTCCCGCTTAGGCTGCTCTCACACCCATGCCTTCACCCCGCCGCCCCCGCCGTTGAGGACCCTTGGGCTGGGGAGCACCCGTGTGGGTCGTGTCGTCCCGTCCCCCCCCAGCTGTGGGTCAGGGTGACCTCTGAGCGTGGGGAAGGAGGTTTGGGCAGAGCAGGCCACTGCTGACGCCTTCCCTGGCAGAAGTCCTCTTGTCCCGCGGGGCGTCAGATGCTCATGGGTGCTCTCCCTTCCCTGCTGGGACCCCGATTTCCCCGGGGTGCTTAGCTGACACCCCCTCCCCCCCCGCCCCGTGCCTCCCAGTACAAGCCCTGCCGAGTTTTCTTGGAAATCTTGTACCCTCTTGTACTTTCAAAATCTGGCCCTGGGTGTTTTCCCCCCAGATGTCAGGCTTTGCTCCCTCCCTCGTACTCCCGTTTGCTTTGGCTTTCCCAGTTTGTCTTCAGCTTTCCCGTTTCGGCTGGAATACGTTCCCGCCTCCCAGAAAAAAAAAAAAAAACAACAACAAAACCCCAAAAAGGGGATTTTCCTGCCCTTGGTCCATCTGAGCAATGCAGTTGATTCCAGATAAGGATCCGTCCCTACTGGAGGTGTGTTGGGTCGGTTGATAAATGGCTTTTGTCTCAGCGGCGGGGAGGGACGTGATGGCAGCCTTAAGCCGAAATTGAGAAGGGGGGCTTAGGGGCTGTTAAAACACCCACCTCCCCAGCGTTGTGACCCCGGGGGGGGGAGCTGGGCTGGGGGCCCGGGGCGAAGGGAGCAGAGCGCCTGTGCGGGATGTTGTCGGGGCAGAGAAGAAGGGAGGGATTAAAACGTAAACCTGGAAATATTTTTGGCTTCCCTGTTTTGTTGCTCGCTCGGAGCCGGTCTCCTACTTGGAACGGGGAGTTCTCTGCGATTGCCAGCAAGGCTCGTTGTGGGGCTGGAAGGAGGCACCTTGTTTTTCATGGAGAAGGGGGTGGATGTGTTGCTTTTCTTCCAGAGAAAATCCTGAAATTCCCAGCCCTTGGTTACTGGGAACGGGGAGGGGATGCTAAGAGGGGCTTCGGGTTTATCGTGGCAGCAGCTGAGGTTGCCTTCTTCGTGGCCCAAACAGCTGTGCCGAGTCAGATTGTGTCCATGAAAACTTCCTATCCTGGGGGCTCTGCTCCGGCTCTGCACCAACCTGCTGTCCCCGGAGCTCCGGGCTCTGGCGCTGGATCAGGGCCCAGTCACAACGAGTTTTGTGGTCTTCTCTTCTGGCTCCCTGGTGGGCACATCCCATACAGCGACTGTAGGCTCTGGCAGGGCAGTGCATGGCCCAAGCAAGCCCATCCTCAGCCCATCAATCCTTTGGGAGACCCTCCATCCCCACCCCGGGCTGAGACATACAGCTCCCAAGGGGGATGAGTGTTAGCAGGACAGCAAAGGAGGTCAAAGATGAGGGGTTTTTGTCCGTCTCGATGGGTTTGATCGGCTTCCATTTGCTCTGCCCATTGGAGAAGACACCAAACTTGGAATGAGGAGGAGTGTGGGAACTCAGGAAAGAGCATTAGGGTCCCAGGAGGTTTGAAGGGAGCTGGGGTGAACCTGGGGCTGCTGCAAGACAGGAGTGATGTGTGCTGGGGTGATGGGGAAGGGGTTTCGGAGGGGATGCTCAGAGGTACGGCTGTGGTGGGGCAGGTGAGGGGATGCCTTGGCCTTTTTCTGGCTGTCCTGGCAAATCCTGTCTTGATGCCGCAGACGAGGAGCGATCTGTGCAGGCACAGCACCTGGAACACACTTGTAAGAGGAGAGCCCCTAAATGGCTTCAAAAAAGCTTCGTACCCTGCACTTGGCAGCTACTGGGATGAAAAGAAGAGGATATTTATTCCCTTGTCCGTGAGCTCTCAAAATAACAGGGCGTTCGATTGTAGCCTCAAGATTGCTTTGCACTCAAGTGCAGCCCCGGCCGAGTAAATCACTGCTTCACCAGCTGAAATTCCTGCAGCAAGGGGGAGAATTGAATTATGGCCAACTGCAAAACCAGATGCCATCCCCTGGATGAAGTCATCGGGCTCTTGCTGCGGAGAACAAGCTGGCTCCTACACACACGCAGCCCTCGTAGGCGCAGACTGAGCCGCTCTGTCTGACGGCCCGGCCGTGCTGGTGCGGGGCGTCCCTGCAGATGGGACCACTGTAAGTCCTTCAGGGTGTGGAGCACCAGAAGGGTGTCGAGTCCCACTTTTCCGCTGCCTGAGCATCCCGGGGAGTTTGGCCATTTAATTCCCAGCAAGCAGAGCTATCCTTGCACGTACGGGGGTTTTATGGGTCAGGCAGAGAGCAAGCTTCGCTTGAGTCCAAAGTATTTTCTCCTCCCTCGGTTTCCTCTCCTTCCTGGACAGCTGTTGACTCCGGTCCCCAAAGCCCTAATAATGATCTATGGTATTTTGGGTTTTGGACAAGCTACCTTTTTTTTTATTTTTCTTGCCGCGTGACACACTCCAGACGGCCCTTGCTGAGATGACAAGGACATGTGGCAGGACGTTTTAGGGACAGATCTTGGCTCTGGGCTTTGCCAGCCCACAGTGATGTGAGATCACCCAGGGTCTGTTTCTGAGAGCATCACTGTGCTGGGGATGGGAGGGCACAGAGCAGCAGGACTGAGGCGGGGGGGTGAGGTGGTCAGATCCGGTTAGAAAGTTGCTTTTTCTCTTAAAACCTTGAGCTCAGGGTGGGGGGGGGAGCAATCCAGGTGCATTTAAAAATAAATAAACCTCTGAAGTTCTGCGGCTGCGAAGGAGGAACAGCTCTTGTGGCTTCCATGGGACGTGAGCGGTGGGGAGTGAGCCTGGTGCCGGGTGGGAGCCCAGCTGGCGGGAGGGGATCCGCTACATCCCTGTGTGGTCCCGGCGTTCGTTGGGTGCCCGCGTGGGTTTTCGGGGGGCTGGTGGTGCTGTGATGCCTGCCAGCCGGGCAGCTGCCACCCCCACGCCCTGCGCCCAAACCGACGCCTCTGATTTGTGATGCCGCAATTTTTTTTTTTTTTTTTTTTTTTTTTTTGGCAGGCGTTTAATTGTATAAATTTGCCTCGTCCAGATTTATGTGCTCCGGGCTTTTCTCCATCTCCTCGTTTCGTGTCTCATTTACCCTCTGCGTTTGAAGGGTTGAAATTTCACAAGAGCACGGTGGGGATGATTATTCCTAGAGGGAATCCACACCTGTGAGCAGAAAGCAGTTTCCCTGCCAGCCCCGCCGCTGCCCGGGTGAGGGGGAGGAGGGCGAGGGACCCGCTGCCACACCTGGGGGGGCCCCCGGGCGCTGGTGGGTGGCAGCCGTGCCTTCAAAGGCACCCTGGGAAAACAGCTTCGGCGTGGGGAAGGGTGATGTCTGCTGGAAACCCGAAACACTAGGTGATGGGGGTGGCTGGCAGAGGTGGCCTTGTCTGGGTACTGCTGCTTCATAGGGATGGGGACACGGGTGGTGTTGGCTGGGGAGGGATGAAGCTGAGGGTGATGCTTCGTGCAGGGGATGAGAGAGTGAATCCTCCACCTCTCTTGCCACTGGGCTGGACTTGGGTGAAACCCTTCACTTCCTCTGTGTCTTCATCTATAAAATGGACCACTCCCTTCGAGGAGATTTACCAGCTCTTGAGAACTCTTGGTGAAAGCGGCAGGGCACTCCCCAGCTGGGAAAGCCCAGGTGTGCAGCTCCAGCACCGCTTTCCAGCCCGCGGCACACCGTGGCAGGGATCCAGCTTCATTAGCACCCTTCTGCGGATGGAGAATCAAGAAGAGATCGCTTCCCTCCCACCCTCCTTGTTCTCCATCCGCCGGCTCGCAATACGCGCCCGCATCCTCCCAACCCATCCACCGGCACCGCTTCCTCCGAGCTGGTGGGACCTCAACGGTTGTGGCAAAGGCAACGCTGAAGCTTGAATCCCAGGATGAAGTTAGAAGAGCAAAGCCTGCAATTCTGTTACTGCTTTGGCTGTAAATGCTGGTTCCTCCTTCCAACCCATCGTGCTTCCCAAGATTTGCTGGTGGTTAGCATCAGAGCAGCATCATCAGCCACTCATGGTCCTGGCTATGACCTCCATGGTTGATGCCCTCTCCGATGGGCTCTGCTCGCCCTTCTCCCTGCATGGGGATGCCGAGGTGAGCGTGGAGGAGCGATGCTGACCAGGAGGTGGCTGGGAAGAGACACATTTTCCCCCACTAAGCATGCCGGGTCAGTGGTAAGCTGACTCTCGGAGCCAAAAGAGCTGACTAAGTGACAGGAACGATCAAGGGCTCCTTCGGCAGCATCCAACGGTTCGTGCTGGTGAAGACACTGACTCTGCTTTTTTTCCTGCCTGGGCTTGCCCTGTGTCTCCTCAAGGCCAGGAGAGGAGAGGTGGGGGGCTATGAACTCGGTGCTGAGGACAAAAGGGAGTTGGCCCTGGCAGGTCCTCCAGATGCTTTAGTGACTGACACAGGTTGAAAGGAGAAAACTCCTTCTGTGCCCCTCGTTTGACTTAAAGAACCTGGAAAAAGGCCTTTCCCCAGCATCCTCTTGAGCAAGACAAAGACTGGGTTAAAAGAAGCTGCATGGATTGAGGTGTGCTCTGGGATACGTCTAGAGTCGCTCTATCAGCACGGTCCTTTGCGTGGATTTAATGCTTCTGCTGCTTTTGCCAGTGGAAGAGAGCACAAAACCCAGGCCCCAGCGCGGAAGGTGGCCCCTCCAGCCCTGCACCCCCTTGCAAAATAGGAGCTCCAGTGCTTTAAGAGAGTCAGGTTTATTTTTCTCCTTCAGTTCCCTCCTCCTGGTCCTCCTCCCCCCACTTCAGTGCAACTGAAACCTGAGCTAATCCCTTTGCACATGGGTAATTTATTGGTCTATTGGGCTTTTCTTGATGGCAAATTGCATTGTCTTTCTTCCTGGGTTGAGGCTTTGGAGCAGTTTGCTGCATTCCTGCAGCTCTTTTCTCAGGGCTGATCTTTCACACCCCCTCTGAGCACAGTCAAATCAGTTTTATTGGGCCTCTTTGTTATGCAAACAAGGCAATAATAACCAGGCTATTATTCTGCAAGATTGTGCTTGATTAACAGTTCAAAGGAGGTCGCTGGAAGAGCCCGGCGCTGCCATCCCGCACAAATCCTTTCACCAAGCTTGGGTCAGGTGGCCCTTGGGTCTTCTTCTCCCTACGGTGACCTTTGGGGCTCTGGAGAGCTGCCCCTGCCCACGACACCCCATCCATCAGGGCTGTAGATGGCACCGATGGGGTCCTTTCTCTCCCTGGTGTGACGAGGCACCGGTTGATGTGTGTCGGCCTCTCAGCCCACGCCAAGGACCCCAGGACCAAGACGTTGGGTCCAGCATGATCAGCAGGTGGGGTGGCTCGTGTAGAATTCCCCACTGGGACGTGGGCAGTGCGAGGGGCTGGATGCAAAGGGCTGATGTCTTTCATCCCCTCTGGTTTTGCTTTGGACTCCGGAAAACTTGCTGGAAGGGATCCTGACAACCAGGTTTTTGAGGAGCAATATGGGGTTTTTAACTCTCTTGGGGTCATTCTGGTGCTGGTGGTGACCGCTGTCCACCCGGGAGCTGAGCAGCTCACATCTCCTTGAGGCTGGTAGATGTTACTGGTATTTAGCACCTCCAAGAATCGTGCCTTTCCTATTGAGGTGTCAGCATAAATACGTTTATTTAGATTACTTAAATAAATATGTGTTTAGGAGCCTAAGTCAAGGTGCTCAGATCTGAGGCCAAAGGTAATTACGTTTTACTGTGTTCTCCGAAAAAGCCTTTTACTGCATGTGTGAGGCTTGCACATCTACACTTCAATCCATATATTTGGAAAGACGCGGGATGATGTATTTGCATCACATGTGGGTGATGAAATACTTTCCAGCCCGTTAGTAACCGAGAGGATATTAAACAACATCTCTTAGCAGTGAGCGCTTTAAAATTAGCAGGTCTGGTTAACGTGCACCCAAGAGTCTTAAAGGAATTGGCTTTTGCTTTCTGAAATTAATTCCCAGTCATTGTCTTTGCTAAGAGAAATTCCAGGAGAACAAATGAATTGTCAATTTTTGTGCTGGTTTTCTGAAAAAACATGATTTGGGTAAATGAGATCCAGGTAACCAGACACCAGCTGAAGGGAAAATAGGGGGCAGTGATAATTAAAAGGCTGTTAAAGTGAGATGCCTGCGTGTAATAATACGTTTGAACACTTGATTTAGCAGCGTGTAATATAACGTACCAATGACGGGGGCAGAGCGGTGGGATTGTGCGATACCCCAGGCTCCCGACCGTGCGGGGGCTCGCCGGGGCAGGTAAACCCCGGGATGTTTGCAGGATGGAGGACCAGTGCTTTGCAAACTGGGAGCTCTGGAAAAGGTCGTGGCCAAAGCACGCATCTCGGTGCCATCCCCGGTGCGACGCCCCCCCGGCGAAAGGGGTGACCTTGGGAGAGCGGGGAGCGTGCGTCCCGCATCCTATCGCCCATTCGGGTGGCGGGTTTTGGCAGGAAACAAGCCTGCCGGAGGGAGGTCTGATGGTAGGGCTGGGCAAACACCTTCCAGGGAGAACTTAAAAGTGCAAACCGTTTTGCTTATCTCCAGGATTGACAAGTGACTTGATTGCAGTGTGTAAATAGCTTTGTGGGAAACATACTGGTTACTAACGGACCTTTTACTGCCTTTGGAGAAAATCGCTGGTTCTTTTTATGTCCTTACAATGAAGTCAGATAAAATCCACTTAGAACCAAGACCCGCGTTTTGTAAAGGTGATAAACTCCTGAAACAGCCCGCGGAGGAAAGGGGTGGCTTTTCAGAGTGCGCAGACCGCAGAAGTCCTCATGGGAGGGATACCTGAACAAACACGGGGCACCGGGCTGCGCACAGCTGGGGCGGGGGGGGGGCTGGCTTGGTCCAGGTGATTTCATGATTTCTTCTGGCTTTAAAGTTTATGAAGCCGTTGGTTTCAAGATTTTGTGCCTCGTTTGGGTGGCACCAAGCCCTTGAAAAAAGAAGATGTTGGGGAAGTTGGGGGGTGGCTGGACTAGCAGGGCTTGAAGTCACCCATCCTGGGGATGGAGGACCTTTTGCCATGGAGAAGGGCGGTGGCATCACCCAGACCCCCGGGGTTGTCTCACAGATCCCAGGAGAGCCAGGTTCCTGCCTGAGAGGGGTTTGTTTCCGTGCTAAGTCATCTGTGGTTGAAAAACAGATCCATTGTGAGTCGATGGAAAATAGATTATGCGAAATTGAATAAACATCGTTTCTTGGCCCGGGTACAAATGAGCCTGCACCGCTGTGCCAAAGCTGCTGCCAGAGGGGACAAGGCAGGGCCTGCTTGTTGGAGGGGGAGAAGGTCACGCCTGCTCTTCTCCGTGGTCTTTATTGCCCGTGGTCCCTCCCCAGTAGCCTGAGGGCTTTGCCAGATCCAGTGGACCACCGGTGTGGTTGGAGAAGCATCTCTGGGACAGCCCAGGCGTGAGGGGCCGGGGAGGGACCCGCCGCTTCTGCCGCTGGGCACCTGGCTTGGGAAATATCTGGCCTTATATGGGGCCCTGAGCGAAACAGCGCAAAAAAGGGATGGGTGCCAAAACCCCAGCGATAACATCTTAAAAGAAGAACGCTCCCCCTTCAGGCCCAGGGAGGAAGGAGATGGGCTTCCCTGCCCATGGTTTTGTTGTGGGGTTTTTGCTTTGTTTTGTTTTCTTTGTTTTTTAACCCCGTACCTTACAAAGTCACGCGTGACCCCGGGATGGTGCAGGGGCGAGGGATGCTCACACGGGGATGTGTTTAGCACTGAGTATGGGCCGGGGGGGGGGGGGCTGTGACGGCTCACGCCTGCATCTCCTCATCAAATGAAGCACGCCCTTAAAAAGCAACAGGCTTGGGCTTTATTCCTACTAAAAAGAAATAACCGTCTGGAAAGCAGTTGAAGGCTGGAGCAGCCTGGGCTCTGCAGGCTGCTCGCTGGTCGGGATGCTCTGCCCCCTGCATCCCGGTGAAGCAGTGGGGTGCTTGGGTCCAGGGTCGTGTCCTCCAGCACCTCCCCGGAGCTGCGCTGGCAAGTCTGTCTGCAGTGACAGGCCACATGCGACCTCAAGGCATCCTGAAGCTGTACATTAGCATAACTACTAGGAGAGCAATGATTTTAATTGCCTGGTGCCACAATTGTTTGGGATAACTGACAAGGGTGGTGGCGCTGGTCAGGCTCCTGCATGGTTTTTTGACTCCTGCCTTCTACTGGGAGCATCCTGGAGATCCGCAAAGCCTCTCATCAGAGGGAGTGGGGTGCTTTTTTCCTTATTTTCCAGCATCTCGCCCCAAAACACGCCTGCTTGCTCTCCCTGTGCCAGCAAACTGGCTTGGCTCCTGTCGCTCCGACTGTGCTGCCGTGTGCCATCGCCGGCACTAAATGCCATCCCTTACTCCTTCCCTCCGAGCTGGGGCACCGTGCTGGCTGTGGCATATTGCGACAGCCGTGTTTGAACGTACAGCTTCCCCTTGGGGAGCTGGGATTTTCTGGGTGTCTGGGAACGAGACAACATTTGCATCATGTTTCTCATCCAGGAAAAAAAACTCCCAGCAAAAGCAGCGGCTGTGATGGGAAGCCCACCGATCAGCGAAGTCTCTTTGGTGGAAAACCCCACAACTGGGGTGGAAAAGAAAGGGACATGAAATAAGAAGCGTTTTGAAATTTGAAGGCTTAGCAGAAGCGTGAGCCCACGTCCCAGGTCAAAAGCTTGATATCGAGTCACTTCTGGTCAATGATGAGTTAAGGGCTTTCCACGGTTCTCGCAGGTTTGAATGGGATGCTGCCAAGACAAAACAGCTCCTGGGTTCTCGCTGCTGTTGCTAGCATCTGAGTTTATTAAACATGAATTTTAAAACTGTGAGGAACCTGTCACCGTTTCCTATTTGCACTTCACTCTTCTTGGAAAGGGAGAGGAGACGGGCTTGTTTCTTAAAGCTGGGCTGCTTAGTGTTTTATAGCCTTGGTCTCCCTTTCTGATTTTCCAGCACGGGCTATGTTTAGGTTTCCAGCACTGCGATGTTTAAAACTAAAACATACTGTTTTCCCTGAAACAATACTGGGTTTTGTAACTTTCTTTTTAAACAAATCTGAAATGGTTTTGGCAGAGATGCCTTGCCAGCCTTCTTCTAAACAAACCCCGAGACAGGAATATACGTGTGCGCCTGCGAGAGGCACCACGCAAGCATCTGGAAATGGTGGGGCTTTTCTTCTGGTCCTTTTGTCCCCGAGTCCATCCTGTCTCCAAGCCCACCGAAGGGGCTCGATTAGGAGGAGAGGAAGGAAGACACCATGAATTTTAGGCGGTGTGAGCCCGGGCTCACCCAGCACGAACCCAGGCTGGCAGGGGCAGAGCAGTGTCTGTGCCACGTCCAGCCATGGCCGCGTGTGCTTTTCGCACAGCTGCTTCCACGTCTGCTCCAGGGAAGCAGACGCTGGGGGGAGGAAAAAACCAAGCAGGATCTGAATTTTCCTCGCGGGCTGAGCCCGGCGAAGGCCCTGCTGCCTTCGGCTTCGCCTCCGCGTGGGCAACGCAAGGCAGGGGCTCGGCTGGCAGCCCCGCACCCGGCCGCGCCGGTTTTTCTCCTCCACCTCTTGTTCTCTCTCAGCGTTCCCTTGGCTGGGAACGAGCTCCCAGGGCTGGGCAGAGGCACACGGTAAGAATCATAGAATGGTTAGAGTTGGAAGGGACCTTCAAGATCATCTAGTTCCAAGCCCCTGCCCTGGGCAGGGACACCTCTCACTAGAGCAGGTTGCTCAAAGCCCCATC
>JAOXJM010000071.1:35550912-35613362 GCA_026413425.1 Tringa solitaria | reverse complement strand
CTCCGCTGGACCCGTTCCAACAGGTCCATGTCCTTTCTGTGTTGAGGACTCCAAAAGCTGGACACAGTACTCCAGGTGGGGTCTCACAAGCTCAAAGTAGAGGTGTAGAATCACCTCCCGAGACCTGCTGGCCAAGAAAGAGGTTTTTTTGGCTCCTGCTTCTTTCTGGGGGCATGGGGACACTGGCAAGCGTTGCTGCATGCACGGCTGCAGCCGTGAGGATGGTGGGGTGGCCGATGGATCTGCTGCAGGGTTGGTCACCGCGTGGTTCCTGCTCTAATCTTTAATGTGTCTGGGGCATGTGTCTGGCCCCGGTCGTGCCGGGGCTGGGTTTCCCCATGTCCATGAAGGAGGAAAAGGAAGGCAGACAGATTTTTTTGTGCTGATAGAGCTCTGTGTGGACACAACACACAGTAATTCATGCAGCACAGACCTTTGAATGTCAAACCCTAAAAAGGCATTAAAACACCCACATTATCCCCTCCACATTAATGATCTTCCCTCATCCCTGCTGATGAATATGTCCCATTCTTCCATACCCTGGTTTTCCCCCAGGAGCATTACTCTAAAGGCTGGATGCTCTTTCCCTTCTTGGCTTAAATTGGGGCAGATCCTGTTGGTTTCTTTGGCTTTGATGCATGAGAGTTTGGGTCATGTGAGAGGGTCATGTCTGGTGAGCGAGGCCCGGTCACGCGGTAGAGCCAATGTCATGAGTTTGGGCTGCGGGAGGAGGACACCAACCTCTTGCTGGGGGTAGAGTTGTTGGAGGTAGAGTTGGATGGCCCTCACGCGGGCGTGCAAGCATTGACCACCTTGTGTTTTCCTCCCCTCCCGCAGTGACATCTCCATGCAAGATCCTCAAGTGCAACTCTGAGTTCTGGGCGGCCACGTCGGGCTCCCACCACCTGGGGACGGAGGAGGCGCCCGAATTCTGCACGGCGCTGCGCGCCTACGCGCACTGCACCCGCCGCACCGCCCGCACCTGCAGGGGGGACCTGGCCTACCACTCCGCCGTGCATGGCATAGACGATCTCATGGAGCAACACAACTGCTCCAAGGATGGCCCCACGTCCCAGCCCCGCCTCCGGACATTGCCCCCCGGGGACAGCCAGGAACGCTCCGACAGCCCCGAGATCTGCCACTACGAGAAGAGCTTTCACAAACACTCGGCTGCCCCCAACTATACCCATTGCGGGCTCTTCGGGGACCCCCACCTCAGGACTTTCACAGACACTTTCCAAACCTGCAAGGTGCAAGGGGCTTGGCCGCTCATAGACAATAACTACCTGAATGTCCAGGTCACCAACACGCCGGTGCTGCCTGGCTCCACGGCCACCGCCACCAGTAAGGTGAGCCTTGGGCATGTTTCCATGGGCAAGGGGAGAGGTGCTGCTGGACAGCCTTTCATCCCACCATCTCTCTCCTCCACCATTTGCACATCTCCTTGGGGAGGGTAAGACTGTGTGGGAGCTCCTCTGAATTTGAGCGTTTGGCCCTAAATACCAGACACCCATCCTTCCTCTGTCCCCACTGTCACTTATATGGCCTGTGGTTTCTTCCTGAGCACATCCAGCCCCATCACGGTTAGGAGGCTGAGATGCTGCAGGTCAGAGGGCAATCATGGGCAAAGTTGGGGATGGCAAGTTAAGAGGGCTTCCACTTGGGGGACTCCAGGTTTCTGTGAACAGTCAGACCAGGAATAATGGTGGCCCCTTTTAGGAGACACCTAAGGTCCAAGCAGACCCAGGACTGCCCTCCAGGGAAGCTCCAGCTTGCAAGGAACAGCCTGGAGGGAGCTGAGCTCCTCACACTGCTTTCCCCTCTGCCCAGGCTCGTAATTGTCTCTGTGGTTTGCAGCTGAGTCAAGGCATTTTGTGGGGCACAGTCTTTTTGTGGTGATGCTTTGGCAGCCTAAATAAACATCCCAAAGTTACGGGCAAACACAGAAAACCCAAGTGAAAATGTGCTGCTGTGGTGCAGCAGGACTTGGGTGACATGGTCTCAGCTTCAGGAGAGCTGGAGCTGATGAACTGTTCTGTTGCTCCATGGTGCACAAGCTCTAAAGCTAACAGGCCACTTTTTGTGCCAAAAAAGGGGAGGCTCAGCTGGAGGCAGCCTCTTGCTTTTGGAAGATACTCTGTCCCGCCATGTCTGCTTCTCCCTGTGTGTGGGGAGAGAAGCACATGTAGGACAGGGACTGTTTCTCAGCTTTGGATGTGACCTTTTTAGCTGAGCTGGAGCTGGCATTTTGGTTTTGACTTGTCCCTACTAAACCTTCTTAAAGATACTTAATGATGCTCTCAACTCCTTACCTACCACAAGACATCAAAACCTGCTGAAGCTTGCAGGGAAGTCCGGCTTGAGAAAAATGGTCCTTAAGGACCCCAGGGACCTGGAATTACTCGGTTGGATCCCAGGATCACCATCTTAATTGAGCCTTTTCACCCGTTATCTGCCTCATGGGCTTGTGGTGAGGAGGGATTAGTCATGAGATCTGCTGCATGAGCTGTGAAAGCATTACTGGGTCATTGCTAGAGGACCATGTGCTGTTGGAAAGGATGAGAGCCTCTCGGTCCATGGGGCTCTTTCTTTGTGTTTTTGCATTTTTCTGGTCTACCCTTCTTCTTCCAGTCAGAGGTGGGGCTGGACCCAGAGGAGGTAGCAGGAGGTCCATTTTAGGGGCAGTGCAGCCTGAAACCCATGGTGCCTCATGATGTGACCGAGGAGGGGATAGCAGGGATGCCGTGACGCTGGGAGCACATGGGCACTCAGTGGAGGAATGAGTGGGAGAGAGGGACATGGCCAGGGCTCTGGGCAGCTCTGGACTCCTCACCAACACCACTGGGAACAGAGGTGTTGGGAGCCACCACTGTGCTCAGCCCAGTCCTTGGAGAGCCTTAGTTTTCCCCTTCATACTCAGCCCTCGGGCTTACCCACCCTGGAGCTGCTGGAGCCATCTCTTCTCCACCCCTGCCCTGCTCTGGTCAGGTCTTGGTCTGCCCCTTCATGGAAGGAGATGCAAGAGGAAGAGCAAGTCTGCAAGAGGTGAAAGAGGAAGCATAGTTTGCATGCAAAGAAGAGCAAGTTGCTCTTCCTCCCATGCAAACTCTTCCTCCTCATCAAGCCTTCCTTGCAAAGCCAGGTCAGCAAGGGAAAAGCAAGCACTGTGAGGCCCTTCCTCCAGCAAGGGACCCATGTTTGAGCCCAGCCAAGGGTGGGAAGCTGTGTTGGGCTCAGTCTACTCCCGTATCACTCCTAGAAGAGTGGAGAAGATTCTGTTGGTCTGTGAGTGGCCAGGAAAGGAAGAAATCCAGCCTTTGGGATGTAAATGCCATGGGAGTCAGAGGAGAAGCTCCACCTTCTGTAGGAGAGCCAGGACTCATCCCCCTTTGCCACCTGCCAGGCCCTGGAGGCAAGACAGCGCTGCATGCGCAGGCATGCCACCACAAGCCTTTGAGTAGTGATATTCCAACCAGCTCCAGCTACAAGGGAGCTCCTGTGTTGGGCCTGGAGATAACAGCGCAGATCCAGGTGGTATGTTCACTCCAGCGTCTGGGTCTTCACTCCGAACGTGGTATCCTCATCTCTGTGCTGAAGCAGGATGTCCATGTCTGGGTGCCTGAAAGTTGGGGCAACTTCTTAGAAGGAAGCACCTGCCCACGAGCCGAAGGCCACACTCCTGGCTGGGCTGAAGAGACGGCTCTTCCATCTCCCACGCTGCTCCTTGTGGTGGCTGTGTACTCTCAGGTGGCCATTGCTGGTTGTAACCCTGTTCCTTTCTTTCCTCTCCTGCAGCTCACCATCATCTTCAAGAGCTTCCAGGAGTGTGTGGACCAGAAAGTGTACCAGGCAGAGATGGACGAGCTCCCCGCTGCCTTTGCCGACGGCTCCAAGAATGGTGGGGACAAGCATGGAGCCAACAGCCTGAAGATCACCGAGAAGGTGTCAGGCCAACACATCGAGATCCAGGCAAAGTACATTGGCACCACCATTGTGGTGAGGCAGGTGGGCCGGTACCTCACCTTCGCTGTACGGATGCCGGAGGAGGTGGTCAACGCCGTGGAGGACCGGGACAGTCAGGGCCTCTACCTGTGCCTCCGCGGTTGTCCGCTCAACCAACAGATTGACTTCCAGACCATCCGCTCGGCTCAGGCCACAGAGGGCCGTGCTCGTAGGAAGGGGCCCAGCCTCTCAGCCCCCCCACAGGCCTTCACATACGAAACAGCCACAGCCAAGTGCAGGGAAAAGCTGCCCGTGGAGGACCTCTACTTCCAGTCCTGCGTCTTTGACCTCCTCACCACGGGGGACGTCAACTTCATGCTGGCTGCTTACTACGCCTTTGAGGATGTGAAGATGCTTCACTCCAACAAAGATAAGCTGCACCTCTATGAAAGGACACGGGACCTGGCCCCGGGCAACACGGCTCCCTCGGGGACCTCCCCTGCCCTCTGGGTAGCACTGCTGTGTTTGAGTCAGTGTTGGTTGGGCTTGTTATAGAGGTTTGCTCCTTCCCACTGTGGAGAGCGGGGAAAGAGGAGCAGGAGGGGACCAGGGATGAGATGGCAGCGCTGGACAACAGGAGGCTGGCTATCAGAGCCCCACGGGTTGTCCTCGAATCTCAACCCCTCTCTTCAGCACCAGGTCCTCCACCTTCCCAGCTCTTGCCTGGAAGGAATGTGCTGCCAATGGGACCGGTCAGGAGTTTTTGCTGGACTGTGCATTGTCTGGACCTTCCTCGCCTCCCCTTCTCGTCATCCTCCTCCTCCCAGTAGCGTGGGTGCTAAGGAGCCCCCGCCTCCTCGTAGCGCTCCCCAGGTCCGGAAAATACACGTAGTGACTGTGACATTGGCCTGTGTGACCGTGGCTTTGTCTTTGGAGAGCAGAGCCTGCGAGGAGGGCTTAGAGCAGCGAGACCAGGCTGAGCCTGGCCAGCACAACGGGGCTGGGCTCTACTTTTTGGGAACATCCCGCTCTCCCCGCAGCCCCATTGTTGCAGAAAGTGGTGCAAGGGGCCAGAATGGTGGGGAAGGGTCCCACACTTGCCCACCTGCCAGTGCCAGGCATCTTCTGGGTGGAAGTGGAACATGATCCTCAAGCTTTGGCTTGTGTTTGCTGTGGTTCAAAGGGCATCTCCTGTTTTAGCCAGTTCATTCGTCTGATTCACTCAGGAGTTGTATTCCTGGCTCCCTTGTCTCTGCCTGGACCCACCGAGGACTCTTGATGGCAACGGGAGAAACCTGGCCAGTATTCAAGCGGTTTCTGTAACTTCTGCCCAGCGTTGGATGAGTTCCTTGCGCCGTTTGCTGCCCAGTCCCCTAAAGCTGGCAGCGAAGAGGCTGCTGAGTGGGACACCCCATCCCCACCTCCCTCCGGCCCTGCACCCCCTCGCCTGCCCGCTGCTCGGCCGGGCCCTGGGATGGAGCAGGAGCATCACGCTCTGTTTGTTTGCTGCTAGGTCTCTGCTCTGCTCCTCGTCCGGGGGCCACGACTTGCAACCCCATTGCAGACCAGTTGCACCTTAAGCCCTTCTGGGCTTGTATCGGAAATGGGGAAATGTCAGAAATCCAGCCAGAAGACGGGATGCAGCAGAGGACCCCACCCCCCGACTGCCCCCAAATGTCTGTTCCCTGCCTTGAAACCATCAACAATCTCCTTCCCCCACCACGTAGTGCTGCCCATCTCCTCCTCTCTGTGTTCCTCTGTGGTTCACCTCATCGCCCACTGAACAAACAGCAAGACCACCTTTAGGTCTGCATCTTGGAGACCTCTCGATGAGTTTCCCCTCCTTTCCTTGGGGGGACGTTCCCAGAAACCAGCCCCAAAACATGTGTCACTCCTGGGGGTACCTCCTGCTCTCAGGGGAGGTCTCTGGGCATGATGAGACAAGCTAGCACCAAAAGAGGTGGGAACAGGCTACGTTGGGCAGTCTGAACTGGTGCCAAGAGGCAGCCTGGTGTAAATACTCAACGTGACTATTCATTGTGTCCTAACAGCTCTAGAGCTCCATTTGTAAAGCAGCAGAGAAATGCAAAATTGTGTCAATGGATGTAATTTATATTGTCTCTTTAATATATAGAGCCCTGGCATTGATCTCGTGTGACTGTACAGATGAAGAGATGTAATTGGTTTTTAAATGTTTAAGGAAAGACAAGAAACAAAAAGATGTGTTTACTACTTTGCTCCTTGCTTTGTTTGCTGGTGCCCCAGGTACTCCGTTTCGGGAGATTTTGAAATAAGGATATCACAGTTCGGAGGCGCCGAGGAGAGCAGCCACTGGACCGCGGCACGGGAAGGTTCTTAGGTTCCCAATGCACTAATTGCTGGTTTGGACTTTTTGTTAAAGAAGGAACTAAGTTTTAGTCTTCCCTAGAAATGAAAACTGCACGTTTTGAAAGTTAAAATTTGTCACTGGGTAAGAGGAAACTTTTTTTCCCTTGCTCTGTTCCCCCATAAGTTAACAGCGGCTGCAAAACATCCCTCTGAAGGCACAGAGCTTCTGGAAAGCAGTCTTAGCTGGCCAAGCCACAGCGTGCCAACGAGTCAATACTTCCCTTAAGACCTCCCTTTCCTACGCATCAATCCCCCTACGGCACGATGGGCTGTGGTTTAGGGGTAATTTCCAGCCCAGAAAAAAAAGTCTATTTGATTTCGGCGTGTCCAGGTGAGCACTCCAGTGGTGGCCCTCTGTCACGCGGCGGTTGGGGTATCCCTATTTTAGAAGCAAACAGTGAAGCACTTTATTTTAGTTGTGTTTGACCCAGTTCTGGTTAAAGGTGAAGTGTGGCCAAGAAAGACCCGATACTTGGAAATAAAAGAAATACATAAGCAAAGGGGGGAGGGCATTACGAGAAGGCCCCCCCACCCTTCCACCTCCTCCCTGAGTCGAGACCCATGGGAGTATCACCGCGTGTATATACTGTAAATTATTTATTGAGAGAAACACAAGTAAAGTTTGAGGTTTTTTGACAATAAATGAGTGGGTCTCAGTTTTTTCCTGGTGTGTTGGATGGTGCTGTTGGCTGCTCCGGATGCTGCCCCATTCCCGCATTCACGGAGCAGCTTTCTTCCCTCTGGAACCCAGGGACCCTTTGAGAGCTGTCCTAAACCCTCCTGAGAATCTCACTCTGGGGTTTTATTTATCTACAGCCAAATGAGAAAATTAAAGAGGGGGTGTGGAGAGAAAATATAGATAATAAGCTATTGGAGCTGAGCCTTGCTGGGATAGGAGACACGCAGCCATGGAGTCCAAGCAGGTACCATCGCCTTCCCAGCAGCTGGGATGTGATCCCGAAGATGTCCCCTCTCTTGGGCATCGCTCCTGGCCCCAGTCGGGTCTCTTACCGCCCTCTAACGAGAGAAACCAAAACTGCAATTTTTATTATTTTTTGGGGGGGGGTTTCATTTTCCTTTTTTTGAAAAGCTGAAGGACTCCTTGTCCCCTGCAGCTGGGGCCAGAGGGATGCTGAGGCTGGGGGGGACACCAGCACCAGCTGAAAACACACATTGTTTGGGCAAATCCATGCAAAGACACCCAGTACCAGAGAGCTGAGGCTCAACCTGCCCTCTCCTCCAGAGCCCTGAAGAAATGACAGCTTTTAGAGTCAAACTCACTCCCTCTGCCACCACGTGTACCAGCTCCCAGGAGCTCAGCTTTAGCTGAATTTGCAAAGTCATATAAAAAATGTCCAGAGTGTAGGGGGACAGGGGTCTCCATCACTCACTGCCCTGCCAAGACATCACTGATGATTCCCTGCTCTTCAGCCTTGCGCAGCAAGAGCACACCTGCATCTCCTGGTGGGACAAAGTGCTGAGATGCCCCCTGAGTGACTGGGGTGTTCCTCTCCTCATAAGTCACACATGGCATGGAACTGTCCCCAGGAGGTAAGTGGTGAAGGCCACAGGCCATGCGGGAACAGTGGGGCAGTGGTGGCAGCAATGACCCTATGGCATCTCTGAGAGGTTCAAGTTGTTCTCCAGGTCATGATCCACAGCCGGTGAGGGTGCAGCCTCTGCGGGCAGCCCCTGGGGCCTCAAGGTCTCATCCCATCCTACCCCTCTCTGCCTGAAGCACATCATCCTGTGCTGTGATGAACGCTCAAGTGCCACAGGTATGGCTTCAAGCCCCATCTTGGCTGTTCCTGCCCATCCCCTGGCCTCAGGCCAGAGCTTTGGCTGCTCCCAGCTTTGCATCCCATGGCTTAGGGCGAGGGGGGACGTGGCAGTCCCCCCCCTTCCCGGCTGCTCCTCCCACCCGCCCGGCTGGAAACAGCCACAACACTGGAATATTGTTCACCAAAAAATGGCTTTTTGCTGGGAACCGGCTGCCCTCTAGAGGGTTGGCCTTGGCACGGCGTAAAGCAAAAAGCTTCTCGGCCTTCTTGTCCCCTCCATGAGGTGGGTGCAAGGCAGGGTGGTGGGGGTCCTGCTCCCCCTCCTGCTGAGGGGACCTCCCCTGAGGAGGTCCCTCTCCTGCTGAGGGGACCTCCATTGTCCAGCCTGGACAATGTGGACACAGACCAGCCATGGCCGCCTGCCCTGCCCAGCACCCTTGGGATGGCCACCACACGACATAGACCATGGCCTTATGGAGGAGACGCTCCTGTGGGACCCATTGGACCCACCTGAGAGGGAGAGGGGGGAAGTTACATTGTGCCAAGGGGTCATTTCCCCATCAGCTTTGAGGAGGCATCAGGATTGCGGTGTTTGGAGCGTGGTACTGCGGATACGGGCTGGCAGGGGGATGCCAGGGAGATGATGCCATTGTCCCCCCAGCGTCACAGTGCCCCATAACTCACCTGCCCACTGCCCTGGCTCCTCAGGTCTCTGCTTCTCCAGCTTTCCTGAGGGTAGCCCTGGGTAAGAGACGAGTCGGTGTTGAATTAAAAACATCACCCACCTCAGGTAGATTCACCCCCTCCTTGTGCTCTGGGCAGGGACCAGCTCCCCATAGGCCAGCTCCCCATAGCCCCCCACACCTCCCCACAGCCAAGCCCCCTCCTCTCCATGCTGCAGCCCCTCTGCTCACAGCCACAGTCACTCTTTCCATCAAGAAAACCATTTTTTCAGGGGTGTATAACTCAACTGTGACATTTCACTCTCGGCTGAAACTTGGCTCAGCAACAGGGGGCCTGGGAAGGGCTGGACCCAGCGGCTACAGGTGGGAAAAGTGCTTTTTACAATGAGCTCTTGTAACTCGGGAGAAACAGCTTCAAATCCCTGCACCATGTCCTGCCATGTGGGCCTCGGTGGGAACGGGTGGAGGGGAAAGACCAAACCCAAAGCAGCCCACAGGATGCCATCGCTTCCCACCTGGGGAGAGGCACATCCTGCCCAGGAGGGGCTGGGGACGGAGCAGAGAACTCCAGAGATGTAGCAGAAGCAGCACTGCTCCTAGAGAAAGGGGAATTCTCCCTAGAAAGGGTCAAAAAGTAGTTTACAAGCCCCTCCCCAGAGATCCAGAAAAGACGGAGTTTGGATAAACACATAAACGTTGGTACCAACCCAGTAAAATCTTGGTGGAAATGGGCTTCTGATCGGGTGGAAATTCCCATCCGAAGGGGTTTCCAAGTCTCTATCACCGCAGACTGTGAAACTATGTGAAACAGCCAAGAAGAACATGCTTATTCCTGCTCAGTGAAAAAAAAAAATAACAACCCATCCCGGCATGCCCGTGGCCCGCAGGAAAGGGCCCCGTGATCCCGGTTTCAGGCGCTCCCCCGGTGCTTCCACCAGAGCCGTGTTGTACCGAGGGGCTGCAGGACACCCCCCCCACCCTCCCCCAGACACACCACGCTGGGGCGGTTCTGAAAATCTCAGTAACACTTTTTAATATACAAGAATCAAAAGTACAGCAGTTTTACAATGTAGGAAAATTTAATACATACTATATAAACAACATATTTACATCAGAAATCACTAGGACAGTGGCATTTTTTTCACAAATATAAATTAATATTAATTACTGTTTTTAGTCAACAGGTTTAAAAGTCCACGTTTTTTACAGTAAAAGTCCTTCTGTCCCCTGAGGGGAGACGGAGGTCAGGAGGAAATGGGTGAAAGCAGAATAGTATATTTTTTTGTGTGGATCACTTAAACTGTTCACGCAATGACTTTGGAGCACTGTTAAGTATCCACTTCAGTTGGGCACCGCATCGCCTGGCCCCGCAGCAGGTTTCGGACTCCCATCGTGTCAATTCACAACTTTACACCATTTCCAAAGGGGGTCAGGCCGAAAAACTCTTTCTTTTTTTTTTTTTAAAAACCAAAACAAAACAGAAAACCCAGCAAGATGCTACTTTTTCCTGTAAAGGGGCTGGAGGGAATCCCACAGCTGGTTGGGAAGGAAGAGCGGTACCAGGTGTTGACACAAACACCTCAGTGAAGTTTTATGGCTGTGGACCTGTCCCCTCCGATCCCACTCACGTCCAAGTGACTGCGTCTGGTTATGGTCCCTACGTTGAGGGGACGTAGAATGCATGTGTGTGTGCGTGCTCTGGGAGGACTTTCTCCCAAACCTAGTTCTCCAGCTTCATTAAAGTCAAACCCAGTGAAGACCCACCCACACGAGTGAACGAAACTATGCGACTTCAGTAGCAGGGTAACGTGACAGTGGGGACAGCTCTTCGGTGGATATGGCTAAAGCTTCTGCTGTTGCACAAGAAGGAAACCCCAACCAACCTCACGCCGGGGATGAGCAGAAACCCCCCACGCCTGCACACAGAAAATGCCTCTTGCTGGGGTTCAAAGTTCTCCTGCACCAACCGTAACACCGGTCTGGCCAGTACTGCCTTTTGCTACAAGTGTATGGCACGAACTCTCCACCGTGATAGCACCGCTTGGCGAACAAAAAGAGCAATTCTCTTTGCCCCTCCGAGGTTTCTTCCATTTTCACATTAAAAGCTAATACCTCTGAAAAGAAAGGACCTCTTTGTTGAATACCACAGCAAGCGCGCCTGCAATCACAGCTTAGTGAGAAACGCCGCGGACACGTGCTATATCTATCTCAGCACCTTCCCATCACCCGGCAGCTCCGAGGGGGACTGTGGAAGACTCGCCTTCACCTCCTCCTGCGCAGGTAAACACAAGCGTTAACACTTTCTCGGGGCAGCACAGCGCCCTTAAGGAAGCAGAACCGCCCTGCATTTGGTGAAAGTCTGGCAAAACAAAAAAAAAACGAAAGGGGAGCAAAACACTTCCTGCGTGTCCCATGAAAAGCAGCGGGCTCGGAAAGGAGGGAGTGATGGCATTTCAAGGGATGCACCGCACGGAGGGGGGAACTGGGGGGGTTATTAGTGTCAGTTTGCGTGCACCTTCCAAGGCACTGGCTGGAGTCAGGAAGCCAGCCCTGAACACCCATCTCCCCCACAGGCTTTCAGGGAAAAAACATCACAGCTTATTAGGGTCGGATACTGGCATCTTAACAGGAGGCTCAGCTTCTGCTCCCCACCAAAAAGAGGAGTCTGGAACAGCCTGGTTTTTAATACTGAGCTCTGGGAGATGAGCCATCCCCAGACAACCAGGCTCTGGGCAGCCCGGCTGTTGGGAGAGCTTTGTGGTCTCCAGGGATGTGACTCTATGGACAAAGACCTAGGATATGAAAAATAATCACCCAAACTACTTGTGGCCAGCAACCTCTCTCACCACACCAGTCTCCAGCTTGGGTACTGCTCTGCATCACCCGCTGTGGCTCAAATACTTGGAGGGGTGTTTGCTCTGAAGTCCACTAAGCTGGGCTGCAGACTCCTCTCCTCCCTCTGCCATGCCAGGCTCCTAAGACATTTGCTCCAAGGATTTTTAAGGACCCAGTCCTGAATTCCTCATTCTCCCCTTGGTCACTTAGGTGCTAAGCCCTCAGGCACATTTCCAGTGTAGACAGACAGAGGGTCTTTCAGTGCACCTACTTTCAGCAAATCAGAGTCACTGCTGATGGCAGGAAGGTGACTGTTTGCTCAACATCCATCAGTCCTTTGGATTCCTATTTAACTCTGCTCTACCATCCCTTGTGCTTTTGTTGCAGTAAAGGTTTGCGATCACTGTTTTCACAAAGGACAGAGAGAAGAGACTTGCCTAAAGACTGGAGCACTTAGGTGGCAGGGAGATTAGGAGCTTCAGGATCCCCAGAGCCATCTTTTGACCTTGCACCTCCCCGCCAGCATCTCTTAAGTTTCCAGACCATGCAAGCTGCCCACGTGAGAAGAGACGAAGAGCTTTGTTATGAATTCCTGAGCCCTGTCTACTGGGAAATACTGCTCTCACCCCAATTTCTTTCCTACTGGTTAGAAGAGAACTAAGCCTTCACTAAGGAAGTCTGCCTATTTTTCACATATCCCAAAGACCCCTGGAGTCAAAATTTGCCAGTTCCAGCCCTGGAGATGGGAGGAAGATCCTCCAACACCTCTTCTGTTGCAGGGGACACAACAGCAATCAAAGCAGAGCCAGTTTCTTGAAATGGATAAAGACACGGAAATGATAATGTGGCCAGGAAAGCAATGGATTGTCACCAGCATGGCTCCAACTCCTTTGGAGTCACTCTGCAGGGAGACATCGAGTCCCTCTTTCAACCAAGCTCGGCTGCTGAGGAACTCTCCTGTCCCTCCTTGAATATGTCCTCCCATTGCCCTATGCTGGTTACACACAAAGCCCAGCCCAACCCATCCCCATCCCAAAGCAGCATCTGTCATGTAACATCAAGTCAGAGCAGGCACCCAGCCTTCTGCACAGTCCTCAGCAGCATTGATCCACCTTCTCGGTTTGGGGAAACACTGGCTGGGGAAAATTCCCTTGGGTCCATTGGAATGGGGAAAACAAAACCAAAAACAAAACAAAGGACAAGGCAGCAAGGCTGGTTCCAGAGTTCAATGGTGAAAAAGGGAAAAGGAAATGGGAATCCAAACCGAGAGTTAGGGAAAATCTTCCTCCACCTACTCCCCCAAAATCCTCCTTGACCCAGCAAGATGATAGCAGCATGTTCAGAGTTTCTGGTTGCTGGTTTGGAAAACCAGCCACTGTTGCATCAAACCAAGTATTTCAGACGTGCGCTTTCCCCCCTCTCGGTCACTTTATGTTTTCCGCATGTTCCAGTTATAATCTGGATTGTTTTTCTGTTCTAACGACCTATCCAGAGGTGACCTGTGATCGAGAGGTGACTTGGAATCGTGAGGAGATTTCTGAGAGGGGGGAGAGCGAGGGTCCGACACTGCAGGGTGAGGTGGCGGGAGAGGCTGTTTGTAATCTCCCGATTTGTCTGTGTGGAAGGACCGGTAGTGGTCTGAAGGTCCTTGGCCATGGTATCCCATGGGTGGCCTGTGATCAGACATCCGTCGGAAATCCTGCTGGTGGTAGTTCTGAGGCCTGAACTCATCGGATCGTCGACGCTTGGAATCATGGTGGTGCCTGCAGAGAGAAAACGAACGGATGGAGATGAGTTCCCCAAGGAACGCCTGGCCACCATGGCTGGGTGCGTCACCGCAAACCCTTCCCAGACTTTCTGAGATGAAAGGGAATTAACTACCTGTCATAATAATCTCGGTGGCCTCTGTGGTCTCGGTCACTGTTGTACTGTTCGTATGGCCTCTTGCGGGAGAGGTTATTTGGTCTGTAGTTACTAGAGCTCCGGTGGGGCTCTCCACGAGAACGCCGATCCCCATAGTGGTGGTCCTTGTACCAGTGCTGCTCATACTGGTGATGCCGCTCCCCACCCCACATCTGGTTGCTATTGCCACCGTAGTTGAACTTTCGCTCCCTCTGCCATTCTCCTCGGTCTGCAATGAGGAAAGCACCAGTGAGTGTCTTTCATGCTTTAGTTTAAGCCCATTACTTTGCTGAATTCTCAAAGAAATTATAACTATTGCTGTGCCCCTTTCACTTTCTCCTCCCTAAACTACGTGGGCCCAATTTTATTCTTTGAATTTCTTTATCATTATTCTAGCAAATCTTATTCTGTTCTTATACTCTTTTCATCACTATATCATCATGTTTTCTAGTCAAGCAATAAGCACAGTGGTAATCTACGTTGCATCCCATCACCTTTAAACCTCACCAGCCCCAAGTCCCAGAAGGATTTGTGTCCAAGAGCAAATGAACAGCCATAGAAGGGATGGTTTCTGCTGCCTTGCCAGCACTCACCTGTGTTGCTGAAATGTCTCTTGTTGGGATGGCCGTAGTTGTCACGTGGGTGCCCGTGCATCTGCTGCTGGGCATGGGATGGGGGCATGTGGATCTTCTGGGAATGAGGATTGTGAGGCACATGAGACTGGGACATCACAGAATCGCGGCTGGAGCCTGATGGCTCTGGGCGGAAGGGCTTCTTAATGCTGGACATGTCCTCCTTCTTCTTCTGCTCCTGCATGGTGGAAGAAAGGGTTACAGCTCAACTGCTCTTCCACCAAAAGATTCAGCAGACTATGCAAGCAACAGCCTTGTCTGTCAGACTCTGGATTTTTCTGCTGAGTCCCCATGCTGTGGGCCACTTAAGGAGTAGGTGAACCAACTGTGCCCAGCATGGTATGAACGGCAATGGTACAAATGTGGTGCACAGGCACACCACAAACGGGGTACAAAACAGGCACAGTTTTGTCCCACTCAACTCTACTTCTATGTCCTATCTCTACAGGGCAGCACTCCCAGACTTTTCACTCTAAAGATCAACTCAACACAAAATTTCACACCAAGCAATGCCTTTTCTTGGTCAGAACAGCCAGGACAAAGTGACAAGTGTTGTTCAGTGAAGAGAAAAATGCCACATGAAAGAGGAGGAAAATGCAACCAGACTGTTTAGATGTTAAGAAAAATCACAGACTGCCAACAACAATAAAGAAAGCCCATGATAAGAGGCAGAAAGTACTGACACTTCAAGTGCGACAACGTGTAAAGACAACAACCGGAGGGAAGGCACTTCAGATCTCACCTCTTCTTCCTGCGATCTTTTCTTATGAGCCATCTTGTAGAGTTTGTGCAGTTTTCTGGCATCAAATTCTGTGAATTTTGACACAAATATCCATAGGTTCCTAGAAGGAAAAAAAAATATCTGTTAATTGCTATATCAAAGGGAAAAAAAAAATCTGTTAATTGCTATATCAGCATTTTAACTGCCAGCTGCTTTCAAACCAACAATAAATCAGTTCTACCCTCTCTGGAAAACAGTCTCAACCCGGCCCAGGACGGGATGATCAGAAGAGCTGGAACCAAGCTCCTCAAAGTAAAATAAATAGGTGTGTACTGGTTTATCTAAACTAGCTCTGAAATCAATTTAAACGAAAGCAGCACAACTTGCAGACAAAACCCTTTACCCGAGACTGGTCATGGACTGAGTGGGCTACAAAATGTAAGATTTCACAGGTTAAATAAGAGGCAAATGGCACACTCATCCACGTAAAACCCAGCAAGCCTCTAACTACCATTTTTAACTATCATAGACCAGCCAAAGAAAAGAAAATGATCCCTCACCTTCTCCATAGCTTGATATGATCCTGGTCAGTGTAGGCTTTAAGGCACTCAGAGATGCGGTCCCCAATTTTTAGGAGGCAGTTGCGCGTGTGCTCCAGCTGTTCTTGAACCGTCAGTCCCTTATCAGGCTTATCCAGCTGCTTTAGTGCTTTTTTTACTGGTCTCATCCTTTCCTTGCACTTGAAAAAGCAATAGAGAGCAGAAAGTGACTCATTTGGCAGAGGGCTCTTAATCAGACAGAGCTGGAAGAAGTTCATTAGCATGAGATATTAGCTTTACCTGACCATTAGGCAAGGAGAAACCAGCTATGAAAATAGCAATTTGATACACATTCTGCAGAAAATAATCAGGAAAAAATGAGAGTCTCTCCATTTCTACTGCTGTCCCTCTTAGAGGGGAACAATTTGCTTTGCAAACTGTAATTGCACACAGGGTTTGCTCCTGCCCTGATCCCACGGCGGGCAGGGATGCATCACCGAGCGCTGACCTGCTGAGCCAGCAGCCCCAGATGAAGGAGTGCTCACTCAGTAGCCTCCCTGTCCATCCCCATCCGTGGGCGCTTTTAATCTATTGCTTTTACCCAAACTGGAAAACGTGAGATGAAAGCACCGTCTTTTTCAGCTGTGCTCATCAACACTGTGCACAGACAGTAAATCAGACAGGTTCCTGCTGCCTGACTGAACCTTTCACGCATCACAGAGGGAAAGTAAAAGAAAAAAAAAAGCCACAAAACCCCCCACATGACCTGCAGGGAATACATAGATTTTTAACGTAGAGAACTGTTTGTTGTTAAGAAGTGATATTTCAGCACTTCCCTGTGCAAGTCAGGCCAAGGAGAGATTCTGTCATGACAACTTTTACTAAAAGGCTATTTTTTCACAAGGAGCCTTGCAGGCATGTTTGCTGCAAGAGGCATTTACACAGCGAGGGAAGTGCTTACAGCTCAGATAACGCCGTACCTCCTACAGCTATAACAAGGTCACCCTCAAAACTCTCCTGCATTTCCCCACCTGGAAGAGCCCCAATAGCTCCTTGGCTTCTACAGGAGAGAGGCGACCACCTAAGGCTGCAGGGTCTTCTGCAACTCAGGCCCGTCAAATGAGCAGGGGGAAATTATCTGCTGAAAAGGGCCCTTCTGCACGCTCTGCTGACATGCTGCCCTCTTCTGCCCTGGATGGCATCCCTGGCAGAGGCAGGGGATTAACGAGCGCGCTCATGCAAAGCTGAATTTTGAAGAGAGTTATCTGAACGCTTTAAGAGTGCAATTGCTCGGTGAGAATCAGGAGCTGAAACAGCTTTGAAGTTTCTTTCAGCTGAAGTGCCATTAACAGCTGGTAGGCACAGAGGCAGCTGGTGGGACAACTCTCGTACAGGGTTGTCCTGCCGTGCTGTCCGACTGGCCAGAGAAAACCACCGCGGGGCGCTAGAAGGGGGCTCGCACCCCAACGCCTAAAACACATCCTTGGATAACACATAAGCAAAACCCTGGCTGCCTTGCTGGGCTCTCTGCCACTGCCCTCCAATCTACCGAGGAAAATACTCACTATGCTGAATGTTTCTTGGTCCAGGTCGTCATCCTCGTCTTCTCCAATGGGGATCGGTTCACTCCCCGCGGTAATGTGGACGGGACCTTGTGATCTCTTCCCTTTACTTCCAGATTTGGCTTCACCACCTTTAGGCTTTAACAAGGACAAATTACACACATCACACGATGAGCCAGACTGCAGGATCCCAAGCAATCCAACTAACAACCTCCACACTATTGTTACTGGCAGTTGTTAAACCCCGGGCACCGCTCCTACAACTTTCCTCCCAAGATCTCAAATTGTTTAGCTATAATGCCTCTATTTAGCTTTATGTCATCCCTGAGGGAGCAGAGAGAAGTCAGAGTCAACGTTTTGGACGTGACTATGATATTCATACTCATAGAGAGAAAAACAATGTTGAAGACTTGGAAGAGAAGTTAAGCTAAAGAATATATATCCCTTGCAAAGGACAGAGCTCAGAGCAGTCTCACGTCTACGAGGATTTGCAACTTCATGTGAGGTCATGAGTCCTCAGACCCTCTGGAAAGCAACCTCAAATCATGGCCTGTTAGTGTAAATTTTGACTTATATGACTTATTTGCAGCCAAAACCCATTAGAGTCAAAGTCACACCAAAAATCACTGGAAAGCAAACTTTCCCCTACATATGCAACAAAACTTCTTGGTTTGCACTTATGACCTCAGTGTCAAAACACACTGGGCATGCAGTACATACCTGTTCCTCGGACAGGTACTTCAGGCCATTATTATAGGAGCTTTTACCTCCCTTCCAATTTGAACCCAGCCTCGGGGCAGTTGTACCCAAAATTCAAGGGACATTTTAGTCCACAACATACCATTGATGTTGAAACCCTCTCATTCGGGTGAGTTCTGAACAGCCACAAGGACAACTCACAGTCCTGATGGTGTGGCCAGTTGGGTTATTTGGGGTGAATTTAAATTAGAGGGAATACTGACAAGGAGCTGCCAACCTTATGATAAATCACAGCTGAACAGAACTTTGATCAGAGTGCTCCAGGCTCTTCCTTACCATCAGCTATTTGGCCATATCACTGTCACAGGGATAGCCAGACTTTAAAGGCAGTGCTAAAAAATCTTTTCCTTTTTGCTCACATTCGATCAAGCTTTAGGATACATTGCCTTTTCCACTTTTAGTTGCAATTCTTCACAAAAAGGAATTCAGGAGGGCTGAAAATGGGATACCCCCTCACCCCACACTGCTCCATTGATGTCTCTTCACACAGTGCCTTTAATGAATCATACGTCTCCTAGCTTGCCCTTCTGCTCAGAGACTTTCCTATCTCTTGAACTGCTCCTGAGAGTACCACGTACCTTTTCTTTCTTGTCTTTTGTCTTCTTTTTCTCTTTATCACTTTCCTTTTCCTTCTTAGTGGTTGTCTGTTTCTCCTTGTTCTCTTTGTTCTCTTTCTTCTTCTGTTTCTTTTTCACAGGGCTCTTTTCCAAGCCATCCTCCTAGAAAATCAGTCACAGCATAAAGTTGGAGTCCCTCGCCTCATGTACACTTTCTTCCATAAAACTGACATCCTTGAAACACAGGCAATTTTGGAGGTCCATCCAAATTTGCCCTCACACCTCTTTAACCAGACAGCAAGCCCTGTTTAACCAGCTGTAGCCCACCCAACCCTTGAAAAAAGGGTATAAAAACCAGATGAGCCCCAGTCCGTAAGTAGCTGGCACACTGCAGATAAGCACTGCCTTCCTATGCCAGCTGCACTCGAGAACGCTCAGCCCCTAAGGTAGATATGGATCAGCACACGAACAAAAAGCCTTAGACTTCAAGCCAAACCACTCAAAGACAGAAGGTTTTCTAAGCAACAGCATGACCTTGGTAAACTCCAGCTTCACCACCCGCTGACGTACTGAAAAGGAGAGGGAAACAATTCCTCTTTCTCTCCTTTATAAGGGCATCAGACTTTGTCCTGAGACAACCTTTCCTCCAAGTCAGTATATGGATGTGTGTGGCCATTCTAGGATCCATCAAAACCCTTAAAAGCACTAATGTAAAAGAGTGGGTGGGAAAGGTCCTCCTTTCACACTGAGAGCTGAATGCGTTTTTGTGAGTTTGTCAGTCTCCTGTGGTGCCCCCCTGACTCCACAGGACATTTGCTAGGGGTGCTTCTCCAGGTGAGTTTCTGCAGTAACAACATAGCTTAAGGAAACCCCGGAACGCCACTTATCCACCAAGTTGACTCACCTTGACTTCACCTTCTTCTGACTGGTTGTCTGAGTGCCGAGGAGAGGAGAGTTCATTCCCATGCTCATCTTTGACTTTGGGAGCCTTGTTCTCTTTCTTTACTCGTGGTTTCCTCTTCTTTAGCTTGCCCTGGCGAAAACACAGAACAAGTCAGAGCAAGCAAACGGCTACAGCTGCTTCCTGAGGACATACCCCATCTCCTGAACATCTTGCAAACAACTGCTGGTCCTGCAGAGCGGCAGGAAACCTGATGAGCCTGAGTTCCTCAATAAATGTAATAATTAATTACTTGTCCCTTACTAATTATCATTTCAGTATCACAATATAATCAGACAACAGACAAATCCATATTCTTTCATGTAGATGATATTCAGTGACCTGGGAACGCAGACTATCTCCTACCATCAGCAAACCACTCGTCCTGAAACCCCTCAGAATAAAGCAGCCACAACTCACCTCTTCCCCATCTTTCATGTTCTCTTTCTTGTCCAGATCTTTCTTCAGCAGTTTCAGTAGATAATCAACTCGGGTCTGGAGCTGTTTTCCCTGAGGTTTCTTATCTGTCTCAACAGGTAGGATCTTTGATAAACAAGAAAAAAAAAATAATACACCCACATGCACCTATATCAAACATTGGCAAAACAGACAGACTCTAGCAGCAATTCTTCCAGATCCAGTAAAGGGTTGGAGATGCTGCACCTTCCCAAGGAACAAGAAGGTTCAAGTATTTCTTCCAGTTCCCGCACAGACTCTCCCTGTCTAGCCAAAAGCAAAGCTCCTGGAGCAAGCATCTTTCCCCTTGGCCCTTTGCAGAAGAGAAAGGACCCCCAGGCAGCTCTCTAGATTCTCTATGAGAAGAAAAAAAAATTAGCAAACTATATGTGGGACTTTGAGTTGCAAAACTGAGTCCACTGCCCCTGACACATCACCTTTGCTTGTGACAGCCTTGTCCTTTCTGGTAACCTCAGACATTGCTACAGCAGTGACACAAATGCACAATTTTTAGCGGAAAACAAGGCTACAAAGTGCCACTTTGTGGAGGAAGTACCTCAGTTTGCCAACTCTGGTTACCTTCATACTTCATTGGAAATTGGGTGGCATGTCCCAGGCAATTGTTTCCTTTGTAAAATGCCTTTCTGAACTTCATATGCAGGAGGGCACTCAGCCACTGTCTGATCTTTGCTAAAAACACTAGTGGGGATGTCATGGGAATGCAGTGCATTGGCAGCAAAGCTGGTGTAGAGATCCCTGATGTTCCTCAGCCCTACGTCGCAGTCTGCTCTTCCATTGTGCTGACACAACGGATGGCGGCTTATTTTTAACCTGGATCATTTCAACATGGCCCCCATAAACAGCTCTTATGGGAATGGAACAGAGGAACTAGATGGAGGCTTTCCAGCTGGCTTTGCTGCCATAGCCAGGCATGTAACTATACCCTCAAAGCTAACACAGAGCAGCCTTGACATAAGCAGTGTCAAATCTCTGAAAAATTATTTCCACAGAAATTCAGACTCAGCTTCTTGTGAGATGCTCAAGGAAATATCAAGTCACGATTATGCAATGCCCTGTCTACACCGTGCATGTAACCACACATGTCAGCATGACCATTTTCTTCCTGCATCATTTCAGCGTGGTTCATATGGTACCGCTCAGAGAAAATTTACTGCCAATCAACTAACACAGCACTGCTTTCCATCAAGCACGTAACATTCCATGGAGGTCGCTGTTTGCCTCATTATTATTTATTATTATTTTTGGAGTGGTTACAAACATAAACATCTGTTTCTGGAGTAAATCAAACATGTTGTCTGTGAACACTGCAATGGACCCAAGGCGAGCAACAAGCAAAGCAACCTACCTTATCGGATAACTTCAATTCCGGGTCTGTTTTAATTAGCTCCCAGTTTCCATAACCATGCTCGTAAATTCCCACTAACAAGCGAGAATCCTCCTCCACGCCCCAGTCTACATCAAAATGGGCAGCTTTGACACGGCACGTCAGGCGGTACCTGAAGGCATTTCAAACATGAGCTACTTTTAATGCTGCAGAGGATAAAGCAAATCCACACATCTAGGCTATTCTTTTTCAATTACAAAATCCAAATTCCCTGAGCCTCTTTCCGCATTGCCTACTGAGCCAAACTCACTTCTTCCTCTCCTCTGGGTCCGCGGGAATGGATTTATGCAACATTTCAAACTCCTCTTCATGCTGGATGATGGATTTCACATTGACTTGGACACCAGAAATCTTGATAGTAGGACCTCTTCTTTTTCCAGGTCCTTTCCCTGCTCAGCAATAAAACACAGCAACTTAGAGAACTCTTACAGAAAGAAGTGCCTCTGTAAAAATGTCTAGACTCGCAGAGATGAAGACCTTGTCTACAATCTCTTATTTAAACATAAAACTGTCTGCTAAGCCAGGCCCAAAATATAAGTTGTCTTTCACTAACTCACTTAGATCTGCAATCCAAACACCTCCCAGTTCCATTTTTTTAAAAATACATCTAAGTACGCTGGAATTGTTGCTTCAGTAGTTTTTGTTCAGCTGCAACAGGCAGAGACCCAGCGTGAAATCCAGCCTAGACCCCTGTATCTCCAAACAAACAGCACAGATCAGCTATAGAGTGGTTGATGATGCCAGCTCCAAGAACTGCTAGTTGTAGATCCAGCTTTACCATGGAGCACACAGCACCAATTTGATTCCCAGTCCCAGGACCAGTTAAATATGGTCTGCTTTGCCTTGTGGCCCAGCATTAAATAAGCTGATGACTTCAGCCCCTCCCCACAAAAACTCATGTTCAGCAGAAGCCAACAGACCCAAATGGCACTTTCCAGTCTGAGCAGAAGACTCAGGGGTTTTCTTCTGTTGGTGAGAGCTGCCTGGCAGAGATGGGATGGTTTAAGTGTGTTTTTCACTTGTTCTTTGCTTTTCAGCTGCAATGTGGCACATCTCCCTGTCCAGCAAGGGGGTGGTTCTCTCACCAGCTCCATGGAACTCCCCCAAAACCCCCACGACACAACCCTCTTGCTTACCTTCACTTGGATTTTCCTTCAGCTGCTCCTCATATTCTTGCATTGCTGACACACAGCTATTGTGGATGAGTTCCCCTAAACGTTTCAGATCAGCCACAGACTTATCCACCAGCTCAGCATCCCGGGCAATACACTCCAGCCTGGGAAAGGGGGGAAAAAAGAATTGCAAGGTTTGTATTTGATAGAGCATCTCTCCCTCCCAGGCAATTCCTGAGCAATTGTTTCATAGCTTTTACCAGTCAATGTTGTGCACGTATGAATGTAGGAAACCTGCTGTTCTGCAGGAGTTGAGTTTGTGCAGGAAATAACACAGTTTTAGTCTTTTTTTAGGTCCAACAGTTGCAGTACAGTGCAGGTGTAGTATAACTGATCCAATCCTTCGGATTTTTTTAGTACTAAAGCAAAGGTGAGAACTATCTGGGGCACAACAGGTACCCTCTGTGATGTCCAGTGTTCCTTCGTGCTTTCTCAGCTTCATACTAACTCCATTTGATGGTCAAAAGCTGCCACCTGCTGCCCCTTTCCCCTGGCTGAAGCTGTAACATCAAGACCCAGAAGCAAACCTTGTGTTTCACAACAGAGGATTACAACCAGCTAAAAAACCAGAGCCATTTCTCAGACAACATACGGAGAGATCCCTGCCTCAGCTTTCCAGACCCACCACATGTCCTGTTTCCCTTCCTCCCTCACCTGCTGTGGGTCACAGCACTCGTGTGGGGCTCTGCAGACCCACGCTTGAGGACAGTGGGTCCTCCACTTCCCTTCAAGAGGGATATGGCAGCAAAAGAAAGATGCTCTGAATTCAGTCTTGACACTAACGAGAAGCTTGGCAAGCGTCCTGGGTAGCATTTGCCACTCAGACGGCTGCTCCCTCTCCTTTCTCGTCAGAGTGGAAATGCCCCAAGGGCCAGACGCTGCCAAACAGGACGATGCTGTGCCCAGCCCAGCACCACTGCTGCTCTCGCTGCTTTTTGGCCAGGATTCATCCCAGCCCATCAGCTGGGACATGAGGGACCACACTGGGTTACAGATGGCAGGGCAGCAAGGCTTTGTGCTGTCCGTGGAGGTTGTACCAAACACCCCCCAGCGACACCACGCTTAGAAAACACCACATCCCCCTGGGATTATCCTCCAGAGCAGGGATGGGTTGAGACTTACCGTTCAAGGGGTAGTCCAAACTTCTTGTAAGCCTTGATAAACCTAAGCAAAAAGAAAAAAAAACAAAACACACTAGAAATTAAAGCAACCGCCATACAAATTGGGTCCAATATCACAAATACTCTTGGATATATTAATTACAGCCTGCCACGTTATCAACCTTGCGTTCCACACTGATTAGCTAAGCATCGCTCAGGACTGGGAAGCCTAATCCATTAGCCCCCATGAAGAGTTTTGTGACCTTGGCAGGAGAAGAACACAACATTATTCTGAATGTTGGATGTTTCACAGATGAAGGAGAAAAAAAAAAAAGGGAGTCATAAGTGTAGTATAAAAAAAAATAATTGAAAGAAAGCATTGGCTCATACCATGTTGGTAATTATTAACTTCATTTTTCCAAGGAGAAAAGAGGCATTAAATCAATGTCATTGGTAATTTTAATGCTCAGGCTATAAGTCTAACAACCCATCACAGAAGAGCCAAGTGTGGTGCAATCCATCACAGAGGTTTGCAGACAAGGATTGCTATTTATGTTTATGTCTTATTTTTATTGTGAAAATCTCTGCCATGGCTAACACACAACTTCAGGGCAAGAGTCAGACACTGTCGCAATTGAACAGTGCCTTGTGCTGGGAGTAGACCCAATGGCTTCAACTACAGATTATTTTTAAAATGAGTTAATTTTTTCCCCCTTGTCTTTTTCATCTTGTGCTCTTTCAGCTTCTTTCTGCTACATCACAACAACCTAAACTGCTGCTATAGTTCACATCGCAACACCTCCTTCCTTCTCTATGATTTCAGGGATAGATATGGGGCAGCTACCACAATCTGAAATGTCTGACCATCTCCTGTTCAAAAATACATTAACGGAGAGAGAGCGTCAAGGAAAACTTACACTTCTTTTCCATCTTTGGCTGAACATGTGGGCAGAGCTATAAAACAAAGATCTTTGTGAAAGGCGGAAGAGTTAGAAGATATGAGAAGAAAATAATGCTCTGGAATTCAGCCCCCAGCTGACTTCAGGGACACAGTGCAGATGAGGATACACAACTGCTGGGATCAACGGGACCAGTGCTTCTCATGGGGTCATTTTGCCAGGGCTTGCCTTTCACTTCAAGCTTAAATCAGCAGGGCTACTGCCAGAAAAACGTCAGGAAGGCCAGAGTCCTTGGCTTCTCCAGCTCTGTATCGCATGGCGCCTAAGACCTCACGTGTGATATTGAATTAGCTCAATCCACTTGGCCCAAGAAGGGCAGTTACAACAAGGATTAATTTTAGGACAGTACCAGCTTCACTCTTGCCTGACTAAAGACAGTCCAGTCCATTTTACACAGACCTGAACATTAAGGTCATCAGCTGGGAGCAAACTGAATTATACAAAGGCACAGAAGGTGGCCAAATAAAGCAGCTCCACTTAAACCACTGACGTGCTTACAGGTGGACACCTCCTGGATGAATCTGGGGCTTTCTCCACCTGCACAGGATTTGTGTATTTGCTTTCTGAACTGTCTCTTGTGCTCAGCACTGACCTCCTGATTTCAGCGTCAGTAAATCCTTCCACAGTATCTTTTCGAACACTTCGAGGACGGCCCCTGCGCTTTGGTCTCTTCTCGTCGTCAGTATCATCAGTTTCGCTTTCCGAGCCAGATGATCTCTGAAGCCTTCTCTTGGTTTCTGCATCTGACTCACTGTCATTTGTCTGAGCCTGTATGGACCAGAAAAACAGCAGGACAGTTAACAACTGCTAATCTGCCAACTTTTACTGCCCCTCCCAGCACTATTGCACATTCAGACTGTAAAACACCTTGGCATCTCTCTTCCTGAAGATGCAGAAGTCCATGTAACCAACCTAGAGAGGCTGCACACCCTTGCAGTTCCCACCTAGGTAAGGGTCTGGTGGTCATCCTCCCTTTACAGCCTTCCAGCCAACAGTTTCACAATCACATTTTCATTTACTAAGGAACAAGATATATTAAAAAACCTTGATTATCGTGGTTTTGTGCCACAGTCCCTTAGGCTGTCTTGAAAACCATGACACCTCAGAAATTAATCTGGAATCATCGGATACAAATTATCCTTCCCTCTAGTTTTCACTTTAATACTTTTCTCCAGCTTATCCCAAAGAATACTTCATAACCCTTTAAAGTGCCACATCTCAGCAGTTTCCTTGCACTTTGTTTGCTTTCTGTTGCACTGGGGTAGATCATATCACCTAAACAAGGATTTGAGAAGATGCCATCTCTTTTGCTTGCAAGGGTCACGTTTTGGCAAGAGCAGCCCAGGGAGCTAAAGAGCCCAAGGAAAAGAAATAGCCAGAAAATGGCATAAACTACAGTAAAATCTACATTCTAGAGCTGGATATTTTGCCCTGTGCTCACTATAGATTCTCTTTATTTTGTCTGCTAAGACAAGTTGTTCCAAATCTAGTACAGGCCCTCACGCTGCATTAAAAACCATGGGCACAATGCACAATGCCAACAAGATGTCAATGTGCTACCTCTATGCTACACTCCTAACCAGCTTTGGAGAAGGCAAAGAAGCCCTCAGATGGCAAGAAGACTTCCCCTGAGTGTCACCTTTGCCAGCTCTGCCCTGCCACCTCCCAGCTCCTTGAGATGGGCCATACCTTTTTAGTTGAGCTCCGGATTCGAGGCAGCATGTAGATTTCCTCCAATTCCTTCTGCCTTTCTTCCTCCTCCACCCTTTTCCTCTGCTCCTCTGGAATGATATCATCCCAGTCCTTCTGGGACCGCTCGTCGAGCTCTGTCTCTTCCTCCTCCATGGTTGCAAAGTTGGCCACCTTTCATGAGCAAAGGAACACTTTTAAAAATTCCCTCCCCTGGTAGGAATAACCCAGAGCTGTCTGCTAAGCCTCAGCTCCTTCCCCATAGGAATTTTGCCAGCATTTCCATAACTACTTTATAATTGATCCTTATGTCACTACATTCCTGGTTCCTCGCCACGTCTTTGGGCTAACAGCTTTTGAGAAAGTACGTGCAGTTTAAGAAGTACTGCTGAGCCTCTGTAAGTTATCAGCTTTGTTTCCAAATTTGGTAAATTCTCTATTTTATTCACAGCCTTCAAAACCACTTACTTGAAATTAATACCTACGTATCTCCCCAGCTCCCAAACCCAGACAACCCCCTCAGCAAACTGCTCTGTACAGGTCTCCTCTCGCCGGGCCCGACTTGCCCCGTTTGTTACTGACCTCACCACGGCGACAAGATGTGGGGAGCCACATCCCCACACGCCGTGACACAACCTGGGGGTCCGTACCTTGAACTGGGAGAGGAGCTCGTCGGTGGCACTGGTGGACACTTCGTTTTCTCGTGTTTCAGCCAGACGCAAAATCTCATCGATGTCCATCTCCTACCAGTCAGGAAAAAAGAAAAGAGTGATAAAGCAGGGGGTGCCGCCGAGCACAGCAGGAAATAAGAAGCTTTGAGACCAGACTGGTGGGGTGCAATAGCTAAACAAGCACCGTGCTGATATGAGCTAAATAAAGTGCAAATATCTGCAGGGTGTCATCACCGAGGGCAGGGATGAACTGTCTCAAGTGGTACAAAAGCGTATAAATAAGGGCGATAGGACAGAAGGAACATCAAGGCCGAGCAACAGGGAAAATTTCCAGCCAGTGAGATGTATTAACTGTGGAGTGTTTCCCTCGGGGGAAGCTCCGCTACTCGGGCCATTAAGAGAATTGGTCAAAGCACTCAATGCTAAATTGTCAAGCAAAGCTGCGCTGAAGCAGGAGAGAGCGACCTCTTCAACTTCCCTGTGCTGACTCCTGCCTGTCTGTGAGAACAACCAAAAAAGGATGCTGCAGAAGAGCTCAGAGGAGGCAGGGAGAGGAGCTTTCAGCAGGCTCTGCTATAACTAGCTAATGAACCCTCGGGAGCCAAGGGACTCTCTTAGTGACCATTACTATTTAATCCCCGACAACAAGGCTCTCCTCAACCCCAGAGCTCTCTTCCTTCAGCTTGTCTGAGCTCACACACGTCCTGTGCACTGCCCTGCCCTCATGCACAGGGCAAGTACAAAGAGGGAGCAAACACACACGATCTCACATGCAGACCCGCAGAGAACTACAAACAGCTATGTGATTGGAGTTTCAAACTACCTGAGGCTCTGACTCTTCCCCTTCAAGCTCCTTGAAGAGATCTTCAGCTCCAAACTTCAGAATAGCTGTCAGCTCCTCTTTGTTGAAAGGATTTGAGCTGCAAGAACAAATGAGAAAGAAAATGTTAAGTTAGTGCTGCTACAACACAAAACCATACCAAAGCTTTTACTAGTAAATCAAGAAGCAAGTTTTCTAGCCAGCAATATAAAAAGCTTTTTTATTCCATCCCTCATCTCTTTCCTGCTCTAGCACAGACAACAACTACAAAGGGAGCAATCTCCATCTGCTGAGGGGAACTGGGGAGACTCAGAGGTCACTGCCAAATTGCAGCTGTTCCATGACCACCAGCAGGTTCCCTCAGACCAGGATGATCTCTGGGAGGAAGACAGAAGGAAAACCAAGTAATGCATTAAAACTACTTTTTTATTTCTGATCATCTTTATCCTATGTGTCTAAATTAATGGTTGCATAAGCCAAATCAGTGGAAGCTGCCATTATTAGTCTTCTGCCCTGTATCCTATCAAATTAATACTGGGAAGTACCAGCAGGTGAAGCTGGTTACACCACATGTTGCACCAGACATTTCTGCCTCCTGACAAAATCACTTACTTGGATCGCCCAGAGTTGTTGTCCAGAACAGTCCGGCCAGTGGTGTCCATACGCTGGATCACCAAATGATCCAGCACCATTTTCTTCTTGGCCCTCTCAATGATCTCCTCCTCTACCGTACCCTTTGTGACCAGGCGGTAAATATTCACCTGAAGGGCAAAAAAACCCAACAAACAGAGCTATTTCCTGGACCTGAACATGCTCTGCCGAGACAGACTCTGCATCACTCCGTTGTTTTACAGGAGACTGGTCTGCTGATACAGTTTCTTCATGCACAGATGTGTCTTTTTAGAATAAAACCAGGCCCATCCATTCTTTTATATCTCAGGAGGAGCAATTGAAATCAGGCTGGTTAACACAGATCTTGCACGTCTAAGCACCAGAATAAAAATCTTCTGAAACAATCACTCTAAATCCAAATTAACATCAAACTTTTCACGTATCTAATAAAACCATAAAGGTGGATGTTCTGCTTTCTGTTTTTCAGGATAATAAAGAACGGAGTCCACTAGACTGAGAAGTGTGATGCTACTGGTTGGGTTCTTGGTTTTGAACCATCCCAGAACCCAAAGCCAAAAAGAAAGACCTGGCAAGTCTGGGCTGATTTTTCATTTCCTGGAATCAGGATTGGGGGCAAAATGACCAGGTTTTCAGAAGCTCTGGTGAGGTAGCAGGCCATTTAGAGGCACACACTGAAGCCACAGAGAAAATGACCCAGGTAACTCTTCTCACCTGCTTCTTCTGTCCAATCCGGTGAGCCCGAGCCTGAGCCTGAAGATCATTTTGGGGGTTCCAGTCCGAGTCAAAGATAACAACAGTATCAGCAGAGGCCAAATTAATTCCCAGCCCTCCAGCTCGCGTGGACAACAGGAAACAGAAGTCCTGGCGGGGGGACAAAAAGAAGGCATCCATGAGTTAGCCAGCCTGTAACTGTGGATGTAAAATAGAAATAATTCCCCAAAGCTATACAAGGAAACGGAGGAAAAGCTCTGTTGCATTCATACTTCTTAAAGCAGAAAAAGGATTTCCTTTCCATACTCTCTGCTCATCCAGGCTAAGTGCCACTGATCTTTAAGCTAAGGCACAAGACGAAGTAGTGCTGGCAGGGATGAAAGGTGTGCTCTTCCAAGAACAGCCTGGCACGGATTGTCATAGGAGAGCAATGCAAACAACACAGGGCAAGGGCACCTTGGAGTCTCTTTTGAAGGTCAGCCCACCCTGCCCACCAGACTCCTACAAAGGCAGCAGGCAAACACGTGCTTTTTGTTGCCTGCAGCTTGCTGGGGGTGAGATCAGCAGCCAACAGACAGCTTGAGTCACTGCCCAAGGGCACGGGGTGCCACGTTAGAACCAAGATGCCTGAGCCTTCATAGATGCCCCCAGGAGAGGAGAAAAGGCAGCTCCTTTGGGCATTCTTGCTGCTTTCCTACCCGCACTGCTGCCTCCTTCTCACTTCTATTTGTTAACTTTCCCAGGAACACGAAGCACCTTGCTGTACCTTCTGTGTCAGCCAAGAATCCCCCTCCAGTCCCAGCTTTTGGAGAGAGGAAAGGTATTTCTCACTGGCTGGGCTCGCTGTGGCACAAAACAAGTGTCTTGCACCAGTCACTGTGAGTCAGCAAGCCCAGACAAGCAGCTCGAGATGCCCTCTCCTATTACGCTGGAGATTTTCACCTCCAACACCAGACTCCACCGCCTGCTGGCACTATAATCCCCCTTTTGCCTCTGCCATTTCATATTCAAAACCAGTTTCATGCCAGATGAACCATTTAGCAACTGTCTCATTCCCCATGACCACGGGGAGAGAATTTCTAAATTCTGGCTATTCCCAGCCTCTTGGGGACTTTCTGGAGATGCAATGTGCAGCCCCGTTCTTTGGATGTGGGAGATTTAAAACAAGCAATATGGCTAGTTGCAAAACCTGCTATATCTGTGTCTTTTAAATTTATCTGGGGTCCTGTAAAAAGAAATGAAGTCAACTAATGCTCTTTTGGCAGGCAGGACCCACGGCACAGCCGTAAACACCCGCTGCTCGGGCAGCCCCCCCCAGACCCTCCTGTGGTACCTCGGAGCCGTCAGCGTTGAAGTGGTCCAGCGCCTGTTTTCGGATCTCCCCCTTGATGGAGCCGTCCAAGCGCTGGAAAAATCAACAATAACGATAAAAGAAAGAAGGTAAAGGAGCCCTGAGGAACTGCTGCATCCAAGCCCCTCTTTCCCTGACTGGAGCATTTAATCATTAAAAATAGCCGCCAATTAAAAATAACCTCCCTGCCTTAGCCCGCTGTGTCGCGAGGGCAGGAGGGGGGGGTAACACTCAGGCAACAGTCACCCAGCGGGTGACACTGCAGCTCCCGTTACAGGCTCCCAGCCAGGGTCTCTGCGTTTGCTGTCCTCTCCTCAGGGTTCATCACAGGACACACAGCCCAAAGCCTCTCAGAGGTGGCGTTTTGCAGACACAGGGTCACACCGAGACGATGGGATTTCCCAGTTCCCTCCAGTGCATTTCAGTAAGTGCAACCTGTAATCCCAGCCACCAGTCTCAGGGAAACTCAGTGACTCCCACTGCCCAGGCTCCTTCTGCATTTTCTTGAATTTTGAAGTGAACCCCACTATTTTTCCATGCTGACGTTTCTCACCTGAAAAGGGTAGTGTTTGATAGTCAGGTACTCTGCCAAGATGTCCAGCATCCTCACCATCTGGGAGAAGATCAGCACTCTGTTGCCTCTCTCCCGCAGCCTGGTCAGCAGCTTGTCCAAGAGAATTAGCTTTCCACTGCTCCTGATCAGAGACTGAAGAAGTAACCGTCATTCCAGCTGATGCTTTCCAACCTTACCCTTAAGAGCACTACACAGAGACATGCAGAGATCGGGTTCTTTTGGGGTCATGCTTCTCCTGTATGTCTCTCATCAAATCATCTGGATTTACAGAGCAGAGGCCACACATGAAATGAATCATCCAAGACAGATCCCATATCGCATGCACTCCCACTCTAGGGGGCCACAAAGCATTGCCTACAGTAGAAGAGGGCTGGAGATTCAAGTGGCTTAGCTGTGAGGACTATCTCTCATGGAGAAACCTCACCACATCTTATCTTGGTGCGAGGACAGAAGAAAGAGGAAAGTAGAGGAAAAAAGGTGGTAACCAAAGCCCCTGCCCACCTGCAGGGTCTCAAGACCATTCTCTCTCTCGTTCTCCTCGGGAGGTTTGATAAGGTAACAGTGGTTGCAGCATTTTTTCAACTCCATCACAATGTTCAGGAAACCAGATGTGCTCCCCCTTGTTCCCTTTGAAAGAGCTTTGTAGTTTCTTGTCAAAATCCACCTGCAAACAGGAAAACAAAAAGTCCAGACCATTTCACAGTGCAGGCTGGGCATGCTGTAGCCTGGGAGGAATAAAAACTTCAGGGACATCTTGTTCAGGCATCAGTCTGCTTCCCTCTTTCCCTCCCTCTCTCTTCACTTCTTCTACGGAATAACGCTGTTTCCTCACTAGAAAACCTGATGTTACTTTCCTCTTGATATTATTACAGTTTAACATTAAACTGCACCACAATTTTGTGGGGTGCTTTACTCACACATTACCCAAAAACCCACATTGCCCCAGTCCTGCAAAACTGCCTAGCTGAACTGTATCACACTAAAAGAGCATCTCCAGACTATCAGAGAGGAAAAGATACCACCAGAGCCTACCTCAGATTCCTACCATGAAGCCCCTGCTGCTACAGATGATGGCTGTCACACTACATTCTGAAGAACATGGTATACTGAAACATTCCCAAGGCAAAGAGAAAGATGTGCCCATTTCTACTGGCACTCCCAGTAACTTCATAAATGACTCACTTGTAATACTGTTTCTGCAAAGCAGACATTTCCACACGGAGGATCTGCTCCACTTTGGCTGGCAAAGATTTCTCCACATCCTTCTTCACTCTACGCAGGAGAAATGGCTCCAAGACTTTGTGAAGGCTCTGGTACCCATTTTCTCTACCTTTTCCGTGATCCTCTTCAAAATCCTCCCAGAATTCAAATCTAGCAACAGAAACGAGGAGCAGACAGGGTTCAGAATACCTCGTCTTATCACACCAAACATCATCTACTGGATATGTTCCCACTGCACAACAAGACAGGAGATTGTCAATTTGAGGGAGATACAGCAGAGGACAAAAGGTTCGCTCTGCCCTGGCCAACTAAACAGACTGTGGGAATGTCAGAAGCTCTCTGGGCTAAGGTGCCTTCCTAACATCTTTGAGCTCCACACTGATTGCCAGGCCCCAAAATCCCAAGTTTTCCAGTATTCTGCTCTGCTGTCTCCTGCTGGGTTTTACCTGGCATCAGTTTCTGAAACTCCCACAGTGCCCTCCCTTAGGCAGGGCTTTGATTGTGTTTTACACTGCTCTAAAGGGTTTTTTGGATTGCTGCTTCCTCCCAGCTGCTCCTTTGAAACACGGAGATCTGCTCTTCTCCTCCACTTGGGAGACCTCAAATCTTTCCTTTGCTCTTTCTGTGATCCAGCAAAAAGAATTTGGGGGACAGCTCTTTTTGCCAACAAATATAATTTTGCTGAGTTTGGGGGCTTGTTTGTCTTAGCCCACTTTGATTTAAAGAAAATAAAACATTTGTTATAGTGCAGACACATGAAAAACCAGCACCATCCTTGAGCAATACTCCTAGAGACTGCCATCAAACGGTTGGTGAGGGTGGCTGAACCATGATGCACTGAAAACCTCAGAAACGGTTGAGCTTAAAACAAGTTTAGCTTTTTAGAGATGGGTCTAAGCAGACAGATTTGAAAGACATGTATTAGGTTTCCCCATTCAGTTTGCTGCCAGAAATACTCCTCGTGTTAGTCATTTAACCTCTGATTTTCCCCCACCAAACTTTGTTACCCTTTCATTGCTCTATCTCCACTGAGTTTAATTCAGAGATTTAATTCAGGGATTTCTGCCATTCTGCGCTACCTCGAGCCTATTTACCGGACAAGAATGGACACAGAGATATTTTTTGAAAGACCAAAAGGAGACTTACTTCTCTGGCATGATGAAATGCAGCAGGGACCAGAGCTCCTTAAGTGAATTTTGAAGCGGGGTGCCAGTGATCAGCAGCCTGTGGTTGGACTTGAAATCAATCAAAGTTTTGTACAGCAAAGAGTCGTCATTTTTCAACCGATGGGCTTCATCCACGCCCAGAAAGGCCCAGTTAATACTTCCCAAAACAGCCTGGAGGAAAAGAAGAAGAAAATAAACATCAGGCCGCAAGGAGACACTGGATTAGACAAGCCCCACCATCTTGCTCCACAGCCAGAAAGCACTGTGGCGTGTGCTTTCCAGGGTGTCGTGCCCCAGCCCTAGACCAGTTCTGCCTCCCCAGAAAGGAAAGGTGAAAATTAGCCCTGCTGTATAGCACTCCTGCCATACCTGAACAGCCTTTCAGCAAGTACACCTGTTTTAGATCCACCTTTGCTTTACCCAGAAAGCACAGTCCTCCCCCGGCCCCCTGCACCTCCCTTTCTCCGTGTCCCTGGAGCCCTGCTGTACCCCAGCCCCATGGGAGCAGGAGAGCAGGTGAACAAGCCTATAAAGTTAAGATAACCCCAGAGTTATGATTTTAATTTTTTTTTTTTGCATTAGTATTAAGCTTTTTGTTTTCTGCTCGGGCTCAGTGATGCACTGAGAGGGATGATAAGCCCTGCAGACAGATTTCTCCTTAATGTAAAAATCCAGATATTGTTAACACCGTGGCTAGCGGTTCAGCGTCATGTTTCATCCTCTTAACTAGCCTAATTAGAGCAGGCAAAATCCACCTCCTGCCCTGCCTGGTGTCTTACAAGTAAAAAGAATAACACAACTGTGCAGTACAAGAGTGAAGACATTATATACACCAGTGTCTCACATTCTCTCTGCATTACTGGCAAGAAAAAGCAAATAATAGCTATAGGTTCCCCATCACCACAGAGGAAAGAGGTCAAACCCACTAGTCGGGGGCTGGATCCCCACTTTGCAAGCAAGAGAAAGTCTAAATAAAAACATCCTTGGACCATTACTCACCTTATCCTTGAGGAGGATCTCGTATGTTGTGATAAGTGCATTGAATTTCAACCTTTTAGACTGAGAGTGGATCCACTCATATTCACGTATCTGTGAGAGGAGATGAATGTTAACTTCAACCAATGTTATCGAAAGGAAAGAGTTAACAATCATTATTTTGCTGTAGATACAGCCAGAGACTCCAACCAAGTCCAAACCCCTGTTGTTCAAGGTGTTATTTGATGAGCTCAGGATGTCCAAGGAGCAGCTTGTTTTAGTGCACAGATGGTTCAACTGCCCTTGCACAAGTAACAAAGTAAGATCAAACAACCTGCTGTTGTGACCTTACGTTCATCTGCCAAGTGAATGCATCGTCTCAATATTGACACCACCAGACTCACAACATTTGTGTGCTTCACCATCTGAATAATCCCAGACTATAGGAGGCAAGCACTTTCACACCGCTATACTCCTTACTGCAGCATGTTTCAGCCCAGTGGTGGTTTCCAGACCCTCTGAGGGTCACAAGAAGGGAAGCCAGAGGGAAGCCAGAACTCCTGTGCTCACTCTAAGAGGGGCAGTAAGATAGAAAAGCCCCTGCAGCAGTGAATTACACCCAAGTGCTCAGCTACCCCAGCTCTGGTTGCCTGCAGTACTGTCACTGCTGTCCATCAGTTGCTCCAGAAGAGAGGCTGCTGCTTTGCACCCAGCGTTTCTACCCAACCCCACACCCTTTGCTTTCCCATGACACATACCATGTTCCGGCTCATGAGGTCCCCGATGTAAACCACCACGTTTATCTCGGGCGCCCACACTTCAAACTCTCTCTGCCAGGAGGTGAGAGTGGACAGGGGCACCACCACCAGGAAAGGGCCGTACAGCTGGTGCTGGTGGAAGAGGTACGACAGGAATGATATTGTCTGGATCGTCTTGCCCAAGCCCATTTCATCAGCCAGGATCACGCTGTTGTTCCTGAGAAAGAAGAGAAGAAACATAAAATCCTGTCTAAATGCACGTTGCCGCCACTGCTAATTGACTGTCCACCAGCACAACCAGCAATCCATGGCAGGGACAGAAAGGAGGCAGTACAAAAACATTTATCTGAACACTTCCAAGTGGATCCCAGGGACATTCAGACTGTACACGGCACAATAACTTGCAAAAAGGAACAGACTACAGTCACTCCAAACTGGCAAACAAGGACAAAGGCAAAGGGAGAGGGGAGTCAGTGGCCTAATTTTAGAAGGCCATTTCTCAAACACTTCAACGAGTGTGTAAGCGTGCCGAGCCAGAAACCCTTTTTTTTTTTTCAGTTAGAGCAATGGAAAATTAGGGCTGAGATGCAGCAGGCTCACACAACAGCCAAGTCCAGCATGTGAACAGGCCCAGACGGGAAAAATGCTTTTTGTTTTCGCACAAGGTTTCTTAAATTCATCCTCTAGACAGTTCCTGCTTGCGGTGTCTGCACTGCAGCTGGGCATGGCAACATTTGAAACCCCTTCAAGCTGCAGAAGCAGGTCGGGTAAAGACCTCAATGAAAACAAGAAGGCCAAATCCTACTGGGACAAAAAATCAGGAGACCTAAAACGAACGTGGCTGACTCGCAGTGGTAACCAGAGGATCACACAGCATCTATACGTACTTGCACCAGGAGTGAGCGAGCCAGTTGAGGCCCTCCAGCTGGTAATCTCGCAGCTCCAGGTTCTCACCACCAATGTAAGAAGGCTGTTTCTTCAAGGCAACGAACCTCGGCCTCTGCTTCAACACCTGAAAGAGAAGATGCTGTAAGCTCGCTGAAGAAAAAGACAAAGTAGGGTTGAAAATTCAGAAACAAATAGGTATCTGTTAATTGGTTAAAGTCCGTCCACATTTTCCTAGCCAGGGTTTATGTCTGCAATCCAGATAACCACTCTGCAGCATTGATTTTTGCCTGCTGTCCTCTGCTTCTGGTGACCAGAGCTGTGAGTCCCCACAAGAGTGCAGTAAGTTGCACATAATGCACATTAGATGGAACAAGCTCCACTTTCTGTTTTGTCCTCTTGGTTTTTCCCCCATTATCTCTGTCCCTCTCCTCCACTCTATCAGCATCTTGCAGGTTTTCTCTTTTCCCAGGTGCACTGTTTTTTCATCCAACTGCTACTAAAACTTTGCGTTTCTGCAGCAGCTCCTTCTGAGGAGGAAGCATTTTCTCGGATTAATTAAGCCTCCCCCTCCCCAGGGGGACACAACATTCTCACTGTGCACAGAGTAAATGAAACTAAAAGAGGGTTCACATCTCTGCCTCCAGTACAGCACAAGAACAGCAAACAACAATTCAAACACTGGTGGGAGGATGGGAAAACGTTCTCTGCAATTTAATTTACCCTAACAAAACTTCACATTCCTGGTGTTTGCATCATGACCCAGCCTGAAGAAATAGGAGAGGAGGGAAGAAAAGGAAGCAAACCTTGCAGTCCCGGGTGGGAATCGTTTTGGAGTTGTTACGATTGTTGAAGCTGTCGATGCAGTGCTGGAATTTCTTGCTTATCAGAGCCTCATCTTCCCAGCTGCACTCGGCATAGGGCAGCCCCATCCACTTACACAGGTATTCGGGGTCATTCGAGGATGTTTTCCGACTGTTTGCTGCAAAATATGAAAAAAAAAAAAAAAAAAAAAAAAAGAAAAGAAAAGCCAAACCTCAGCAACTGTGGTTCTGTGGCTGAACCACAAGTGTGGTTCACGGGGGCACTCAGAACCACCCATACAACCACAGACAGGTCACGGCGAGTAGGAAAAGTTCAGAGGGACCAAAAAATGCTCCTTTACCTGGGAAATCGGAATGTCCTGTCGCAGACTTACTGGTCTTCACAGCTGTGTTCGGAGAGAGAAGGGAAGGGAGGGTTTGGAGTGCAGGCAGCCAGCAGAGGGAGCAGGGAGAGCAGGCTCTCACTGCCACACACCCCACTATTTTTATAGGAATTGTATGGAAATTGATTAAATAGCTCTCCAAGCCAATTCCCAAAGCAACTGGATGCCAGCACTTCTAACTGACATGACTGTGATATTAATGAAGTGCTCGGTAAGTCCCGTTTTTATTTTTAATAATTAATCATCAAAATCTAGCCCCTGAGCTGCCTTGCAGCCTAACCACGTTCTCAACCACGTCACAGAAAGTGGTCTTCACAAAAGCCAGGCCTGTGCTGCTGCTTTGGCTGCAAACACCTTGCATCCAAAGGGCTGAATTCAAAGGACTTCAGCAGCAGCAACTTCAAACTCCCTTGGAAACTAGTGTATCATCCCACACTCCAGGCAAGGAGAGCGATTGACTTGTACTGATTGTAAATACAAATCTGTAAACCTGGATTTCTACTGCTCAAATCCCTGAATTTCCCCCACTGAAATACACATAACACCAGGGTGTTTTTCTCCAGAGATACCGGAGGACAGGGAAGAAGAGAGCATCATACACTCATTTTGCTGTTGCTAGAGATTAAAGTTCCCACATCCTAACGAAAGTGTTGGGTTCACTTACCAATTACTCTCTCCACTATTTGATACTGTTTGTTCAGCTCTGAAGCTAGCTCTTGTTGGCAGTTGAAATATTCTACATCTTCAGGTGATACCTTGCCCAGCCTAGATGTAAAAAAATCCAAACCAAAAAACCACTCTAATGCTTCTGTCATAATGCTCATAGAGGCAACACATAGAAAAATTCTGCTTTCCTATACGGGTCTGTCATTTAGACAAGTCACTGAAGCAGACTACTGCTTACATGACATTTTTCGTAAAGCTTCCTATAATTATAACTCATTACAAAGAAACAAATGTCATAGATGTTCATACTGTCTCCCTGTTAAATGACGCCTTATTCTGCTGCAAGAATCAGGCTCAAAACCAGAATCAGAGATGGAAGCTGCTACTCCAGCTGTATCACTCTGGAAACACACTGTAACTCCCCTTATAGTTCCTGGGGAGGTCGGACATAAACCGATGCAAAAACTTGCATATAGGCAAGCCCAAAATTAACAAGGGTTAATAAGGCTGCGAGCCCTCATGTCACTTCCTGGGCCAAGTGCACATGAATCTGTGCACTGTTTATTTGTTGTCAGCTACCCAATTCTTAAGACAGGGAAGTGCCAATACTGTGGATTTCATGGCTCTTCCTCTCTCTTCCAACACCACGGCCACAGACATCACCTCTATGAGGGGGGACATTCATCAGCAGACAAAGAGAGATGTGAGTGTTGTGCACTGGAAACAGCTGCTTTGGATGCAACATGCTTTGCAAGAAGAAATCAAACGCTGTCAGTCCTGATTCTGCAAGCCTTTAGCTAAAAAAGATTTGCCCAAGGCCAAATCACTGGTTGAAGTAAAAGCATACCATTGCTTGATCTCCTCCTCTTTTTTCTTGAAGTTTTCTAGCTTTTTCAGGCCCTTCACTTTCTGCTGCTGCAGGGACTCTTCACTCTCCCATGTGCTATGGATGTACGACCAGCCTTTCCATTTGATCAGGTACTGAACTTCTCCCTCATCCTTTTCTGGATCAAAGTCCGCGCTTGGGTTGCCATTGGCTTCAGTTGCATACACTGTGGTGGAAGCACCAGTGGCTGCAAAAGAAATCAGGCTGCGGTCGGTACCTTTGTTATCAAGCACTGGACATGAGCTGCACTAGAGTAGAAAGTTATTTTTCTAATACATCTTTTGTGCCAGCACAAAGAACATGCTACAGATTCTGCGACCCAGTAAGACAGGCACACAAAAGTTTTCCATGCAACAGAATCTTTTCAAATCTCTCTGTCATAAATGCCTTTTCTTTAAGTATAATTCAAAGGTTCTTGAAAACGTTCACGACCATTCAGTTTTACAAAACCACTTTTGTAAGGCTTTGAGAACAAAACATCAGCTTTATTTTCATTATGGCTTTGTCAATAGAGCTATGAAAACTGACTCTACTGGAAGTTCTATTTTATATTTCAAAGAAGAGAAAAGCAAGAATTGCAGAACAATGACCACATCTTTAAAATGTGCGCACGCTGAATGAAAGCTGCCAAGCACATAAACTTGACATTTTACGTTTTTCAATACTAGATTTTACAAAAGCCGCTAGAAGACATAAATTAAGAGGCACAGAGGAAAGGGTGAAGACACTGAAACAACCCTTGGCCCCACTTTGAAGCTGCAAAGGCATCGCACCAGCTCAAGAGAAACTGTGAGTGTACATGATTGACATCAGAAATAAAGGCTTTTTCCAGAATTACGCACCTCCTTTTTTTCCAAGCCTGATGTCCAAGACTTTCTCGATAGTTTCACTGTTATCTTGTTGTTCTTCAGCTCCTTCCCCAGTCATCTCTATCAGGTCATCAGAGTCCGTCTCAAAGTCATCATCCTCTTTGTAACTGGACAAGATCAAAACCAAACTGATAAAAAGTCCCTGACCCTTCCCAGTCCAGAAACACACAGAATGGCATAGGCTGGAGCAAGCATTCTCCAGCATCTGTCCTGTGGGTAAGTGCACGTTCAGCACAGGCATTTCTTAAGTTAGCCATTCAGCATTTTTCCCCGTGACACTCAGATAGCCACACTTTGTCAGACTAATACTCTATCTTGTCCATATAGTTTTTCTGACCATGGTCAACACTGGATGCTTCACAAGGAGGTGGTACAATCCCTGCAGCAGAAGCAAGGCCATCAACAGAAAAAGTCTCCTCTATCCAGTGAAAGATTATTTTAGGTTTAACAATGGAGGTTGCAGAGCACCGAAATGCTGCATGGGTGCCTACACTGCCCTAGATGAGAACTACACTTCCCATCTTTGATGAATGTTTAGCCATCGAAAAATATTCTTCAGGCGGCTCTTTGCAAGTTCCTTATTAGGACTGCCAAAAGGTGAGAAGATATATTGGGGAATGGGTAATGCTTTACCTCCACCACGTCTTAACGCTCTGTCCCAAGGCATTACTTATCAGCCACTCTCAATTGGTCTGATTTAGCACAGCTCATTTTAATCTATTATTTGTAATTCTTGATCTCCTCTGAGAGCGCTTTAGAAACTTTATGCTAACCTCCTCACGTTTCTCTAGAAGGGACTGGTAAATATTCCCTCCCTTACAGATCCAAAACAAGGTAAAGAAAAGTCATATATTTGCAGCATAAACCTGTCAAAAGAACCTAATCTTGGCAATGGGTATCTGCAGGGCAGAGGACAGTCTCCCTGCAGGATCACACGGGGCCCTCTGGTGTCCCCTCTTTCCCAGCCAGTCAGCTCTCACCATCAAACAATCCCACACTTCTTCCTACCTGACATTTTTGGCTGCTCTTCGTCGAGTTTGTCTCTTGGGGGTCTCATCATCTTCGTCATCATCGTCATCTTCAGATGAGTCCGGTTTCTTTCTCTTCTTCCCACGCTGGGGTTTGTGAGGCTTTTTAACACTGGTTTTGGCCACTGTTCTAAAATAAGAATTAATAGAAAGCCATAATACAGTGTGTTTTACATAAACATCCTTTTTAGAAATGACCTTAAGAAACATGAATTTCAAATATTAGAATCCTAGGGATTTAGTTTGCTTTAACTACCATGGAAAACACTGCAGCACTCACTGGAGCATGAAATGGGTAGATGAGAGAGTATCTAGGTCCTAGGTTTACCAGGTGATAAACAAGGGTAATATTGCAGAAAAAAAACCAACCCAAACATTCTTTAGCGATAAATACAGATAACCTCTCCATCCAACAGAGGCAGAGAAGACATAGGTAGAAAAAGATACAAGACTGAACCAACCACTCCTTACCTCCTTTGGCCAGGTCTTCTTGCTTTAACTTTCTTCGGTTCAGGCTCACTCTCTCCACTGGTGCCTTGCTCCCCTCCATCTTCATCCTCGTCCTCACCAGAGACCTCTCTTTTCCACTTATTTCTACGGTCAGAAATGTAGGTCATGAAGGGTAATATTTCAACACAAATACTTGGCTGAGCAGACATCCAAGCCATCTAGGTTAATACCAGCAGGGCATAATTATGATAAAAAAGTTCAAAACTGTGCTCTGGGTTGTTTAGTGCAATGCATGGGGGGGTTTATGGTGTGATCCTCTGCTTTTAGGAAGAGGCCTCAGTCACCAGGTTTTAGCTCACACAGGGACAGCGTATCTTGAGTGAGGTTGTCTCTTAACACATACTACATCGGTGCTCGTGGCAGAGCTGTACTTCTTACTACTGGGTAGGTAAGTGCTTAGATTTATTTATTTTAATTTTCAACTTCTTCATTTCTGGAATGAGCTGGAAAAACCTTCAGAGAAGTGCTCACTTTCATTTAATGGAGTATGAACCACAACATGCACAGTTACATGATCTCCTTGTAGCCAAGAAACTGGAGCAAGAAGTCTCCTGCCATCTAAATTCAGGCAATTAAAGTTTCCAAGCGTGAAGCCAAATCACACTGTACCATTAGTGGAAGGAAGCAAGTTCTCTGTGGGCAATCAGAGCAAAGCTGCAGCTCCAAAATGCCCTCTGAAGGAGTCTCTCCTCTCTCTAAGGGAACAGGGAGAGTCCACAGGGATTATTCCCCTTGCCCAGGAGAGGTCCAATACTACCACAGTCCTTCCTGTATTTTTATTACATTCCCTCCTGCGCTGATGTGTACAACTAAATGAAAAACTAAAAGGCAAGAAACAGGAGAAAGGGCTGTGTTTAATAAATATCATGTGGCTGTGTTTAAGTTTTCTCCAGCAGGCAGCTTGTGTTTCCCTTCAGTTCACTTTAGTGTTTGGAAAAACTAAAACGTACTTATTAGATGGAAAAAGGCAGTAAAATATGACTGTGACAGTAAGTGAACTCAGTTATGGTGACCAGACATCCAAAATATCCTTTTAATGGAAGCTCTTTTGCTTTAGCAGAGGGTTATAAAAATAAAGAGGATAATAATTTGCCATTTTATTGTCTATTAATCAAAAAGGTGATTTGATTAAACTATGGGGGATTGAACTAATTTTAATATCTCTGAAGGAGAGTAAGTAACCTGATGGAGAAGTGAAAGTCTGACAACAGAAAGTAAACCTGATTTGTTCACATTATAAATATAAACAAAAGTAAAGTTGGTAAATTGTACCCATGAGCAGATCCTTATTCTTCCTTCAGTTTCAGTCATCCAAAGTACTATTACTAGAAATATTAAATAATTTATTTTACAAGTTCTCCATGTTGATAACGCCTACCAAAAAATCCAATACTACTATTCTGAAAAAAAATATGACAAAGTACCACCATTCAAAACCCTTTTCCCTAGAAACTTACGGTTTTTTCATTTGCTTCTGGCCTCTTCTTTTTGGGCTCTCATTTTCAGATTCGCTACTTGCCTTTAATTGAAAAGAAAGAAAATCAGGTTGTAGACTTCACCCTAGACTGTCTCCTCAAGGCTGCAACTGAAAGGCATGCATGCGGTCCGAGTTTGGGCACAGCCCGGTGGCTCTGGCCCTTGAAGGACGCTTTGGTGCCACAGGGGCTGCAAAAGAGCATCTCCCCGGCACCGTTCCCTCCACACCGTCTCAGCTGCAGGGTTAATACCACTTGAAGAAGGTAACTCTCTGCAGAAAGGCTGGAGAGATCTACCACAACATCTGGAGTGCCTGAGAGCTCGGGATGCACAAGGCTGCGACCCCCCAGCATCCACCTCCAATACCTGGCGGATGGTGTCTCGGCGGTGGCAGTGGCCGGACCCACGGTGTGTCCAACAACCCATGGATTACAGAACCACAGGCTGAGTTTAACCCATCAAACCTCACACTGCCCAAGTGCTGGAGGTGAAATTAGAGAGAGCTCGGCTGCTGCCACCTCTGCCTCTGCTGCAAGGCGAGCATCACTTTGCCTGATGGTCAAGAACCTGGCAGCAGCGTGACTTGGTGTTCCCTGGGCAGCATTTTCAGGTCCTGCCGCAGTGCCAAGGCTCAGCTATTTTACATGGCTTCTCACTGAAAGAGCAGTGGCTGAATGTACGCCCATACTTGTCATTTTCAGCAAGAATCCTGCAATATTTGGGGGCGTTCAGGCTTAGTTTCTCTGATTGCAGAAACTTTTGCAGCCATAGATATGCATTACGATCTCCGCTTTCCGCTAGAGAAACTTCCTACAAGGAAGGAAATTCTTATAAAAAGACAATATTCTCATCCTTTCCTGTTTGTGTATCTCTTCCACAGAAAAGTTGCTGAGGATCAGACTGGGTCAGAGCCATGTCCTGCTGCCTTCCTTCCTCCTAATCTTCCAGTCTCCACCAGTGAAGTCTTTCTGGCTAAATATATCTAGAGATATTCTAACTACTCGCTGTAATGTTTTAATAGTGGGCGTCATTAACTCCTACAGACCAAGATAGCTAAAATAAAAAACCTTTAGGCTGGTTGTACACAACTCCATTTTCGTAAAAACTAGTCAATCATAGAACCAGATTACCACACAAATAACAGCCCTCAACCAACAGATGACTTCACCTTATACACTTGCCCCAGAAAACACATATGGGCAGGAGAAAACTGAAGAAACCAATGTGAGATTTCCACAGGAGTACTAAAATGACAGAAGTAGCTTGCGAGACTGCTTGCTCTACACACTTACTGGAAATCTTCCACTTCATATTGCTTTTTGCCACAGCATTCAGCTTCAGCTCCAGGTAATGCCTGTCCATCACCACGGGTACCTCAGTTTGCATCTCCTGGGACACCCACCACCCTCCCGGATAGGGATGGCAAAGTTACAACCAAGAGCTGTTCACAGAAGAATTTTGTGAAATGGGGTGAGCTGTAACATGAAAAAGCTGAGGCTCTGGAGAGCCACGACCCACCCCTCTGCTTTCTTTCTGCGTCCTTTATTTTCATTCTACAGCTTCCCTTCCAGCAACAAAAATTACCTTCTCACCTGCATCAGTATTTCCATTAAAATATAGTGAAATACTGGATGCCGTGTTAGACCAAGAGCTTTGTTGAATTTTGCTGTGGTTTGGTGTCAGACTCACACGTGACACAGTAACACCTTTTGCACCAGATCTTACTACAAAAGTCTGTTCATCCACCTGTTTCACAGCCCTACATGAAAGCCCTGTCTCATAGACCAGGCATCCAGGAAGCAAGTGACTGGCAAACACCACGGAGAGCCCTACCTACCCTTGCAACATCAGCCAAGCATTCCACAGATTTCAATTTCAACACAGCTAAGTTTAAAAGTCCTCATTTTTTCTTTTCTCTTTTAATCTTTCCTCCACTTTCTGAAGCGTGCTGCTTTGCCATTCCAATTTTGGCATGTTTTTCGAGAGCTGTCCCCCAACACACGTTTACTTTTTGCTGTCTTTTGGCAAGCCACAAGTAGAGAGAGGTGGATTTGTCTCCTGCTCTGCGTCAGAGAAGATCAGATTTGGAGAAAACCAAATACGACCTTTGGCTCTTTGAAACTAACTCTACCTCTTTGCCAAAATCCCATTTTTCAGGTTTCTAGTGTCCACTTTCCTAACACCGCTAGTCTTCCCCTGCTCCATCTCTACAAAGCCAACGCTCATCTCATCTCTTAACGACTCGTCTTTTCCTCACCTCCTTCTGCCTTGAAAAATGTAACTTGTGACTGCAATTCAGCCGCCTTCTGTTACTTTTTTTTTTTTTTTCAAAGACACCATTGTCTTTTTTGGATGCGCGTCAAGCCCAGCTCTGTCTCCTCTGACACAGCCAGTCCCCAGCCTGAGTCATCTGCCTGCCTTGTGCTCCCACATCCTCCCAGCCCCAGTGCCGGGAAGCTCCGTGCCAGCAGCCCCCAACAGCCACCGCTGACTCAGCCTCTCCATCGCCTACCACCAACACCTGTGTCCTCCTCACCAGCTCCTCCTGTGGTCCCAGGCTCCAGCCCTTGGCTGAAACCTGCCTTCTACCATTTTATACATAAATAAATCCACGCTGGCTCGCTCAAATCAGCCCAAGGGTGAGATTTGCACCTCTGCCCTGGACTCTGCAGCACAAACAGAGCTGGTGCTTGTATCACCCCCTTATCAGTATCAACCCACGGGCTCTGGCTGGTGGTAAACTCCCCGGTGAAGGAAGCACAGATGATAACCAGAGAGCTGGGAGCATGCCAGATCTGGAGCATACACCCCAGGTCCCGTCTGCACCCCAGCCTGCCACCCACTGCCACCAGGAAGCAGACTGGTTGGGAAATCACATGCAACTTGAGTGTTATTAACGCCACCTCCCTGAATGACACAACCTAAGCTGACAAAATCCATCTCCAGTCCCCACCAAGGTCTTTGTCAGCCCAGCACAAGATGCTGGGTACTCATTCCTCCCTCTCGGAGGTTTTGTATCAGAGCTGGCAAAATTCTGCTGGGCTCAGGCTGTCCCCCTGGGGTGCCGCTGCCAAGGAGGAAGATGATTTGCCTTCCCTAGTTCCTCTTTCCCCTACCAAACATTATAAAATATGCCCAACTTATCCTGGCACCACTACTTCTAACTGGACTGAACTGGCCTCTTAAAATTTGCTTGCCCCACCTCCAGCTGAAGGGATCAGCCTTCCCTCTCCAAGACTCACTGATGCCTCCCATCCAATTTGCTCTTTCTCTCTCCCAGCACTTCAAATGTGCACACTTCTACTAGATTAACGATGTTGTGTTTTGCTGTGGAGCAGAGCTGTACAAAACATAACGATGCTCCATATGTAGCACCAAGTAGGGCAACATGGCAGCAGCTTTAAAGTTCTGGTCCTATAGATTGCCCACCAGCAACCTCACTGCTAGCCCAGGGCAGGAGAAATGGACACTTGAGGCCACTGGCATGGTCCAGGAGAGCCTCCTGAGCTCATGCTGCCTACCAGGAGAGGTGAAGACTTGCTTAGAGGCAAGAAATATTTCAAACTAAAGTCAAAGTGAGGATTTGTTCATTTCAGGCTTAAGCCTGAGGTCTAGCGCTCCAGAAAAGCTGGAGAACCCCAGCTCGCCAGGTTCGTTTTCTTATGTCTGCTGAACTTCTCTCTCACAGTGCTACCAGCACCATTTGAACTTTCCGCAAGACATGTGGCAGAGAATTAATGAAAATGCAAAGAAGCAGAATATTTTTTTCAGTACTAAACCCAGCTGTATTTTAGGAACACCTCTGGTGTGTGACTTGTGGCCTCTCTCTCACCAAACAGATGCACCGTGCCATTTATTACTAACTCAAATCTCAAACCATCCTTATTGTAGCAAGAAGACTGTGTCTAGTTTGGGCACATTAATTTCTCGACTGCCCCAGAACACTCTAAAAGGCACCTGGCTCTGCATGTCTCACTTCCCCTGACTGAAACCTGAAGCTGATTTATGAACTGCAAAGAAAATGCAGAGGCGAGTACTGTTTTTACTAAAAATCTCATGTGGGTTCTTATTCCTGGAGACAGCTCCGTTCCTCTGAGCAGCTCCGTGCTCCTATGCAAAACTGCCCTTTCGTTTCCTGATCTCTCAGCCCACGCCTCGGCACTGATCACGAGTTGTCACCCTCTTGGACTACAGCTCCGAGACCTACACCAGGTGCCTGGTGGCCCCCGGGCAGTCCCTGGAAGGCAACCAGTGACACTGAAATAACCCTGCCCAAACTGCTGGTCTCAGAGAACAGACTCGGAGATGGAACGGTGCCCCAAAAACTGAACCGCCTCTACCTACGCGCCATCTCCCCCGACCAGGGGAAGCCCCCGGGGAGGTGCGATGGCTGATTCTCGCTCTGAGCCTGCCACCGAAGAGAAGCATCAGGGAAGAAGGCAATTAAAAAGCTCCTAGACACTGTGCTAGAAGTCCCAAGCAGCAAGCCACAAGAGCAGGTCACTGGCGACAGGATTAACCCTGTAAAGGTAAAAAGAGGTGTCAAGTGCCTTGGGTCTCCGCCAGCTGCAGCAGCAGCAAGGAGGGCTCAGCACCACGCAGGCTCCAGCTACGCTATTTCCTCCCTCTTGGCGTTTAGGTCTTCCAAAAGCAAGACTTTCCATCTCCTCCTGCTCTTTGCGAGGCCCCAGCACTGTGCTCCTGACATGTCACACCCTCCATCGGACTCTGCTGCAGATTGCCCTACGGGGACCAGACAGTGGTGTTTTGGGGAGGGAGAAGGGGAAAGGGGTGGTCCAATTTTGTTAATTTTTGGCTTTCCGCTCCACAAAGGTGGCAGTGAGGTCATTCAGAGGACTTGTGGTTGGGTGGGTGGTTTGGTTTTGGTTTGTTTTTTTTTTTTTACAATATTTTGTGGTATAGCAAAGTTTTTACATCTTGGATTTTTTTTTTTTAAACTTTATCGTACCTTAAGTAGTAGGAAATAAAGATATCGAAAAAGAAAACAACATTTGCAAAACCACGTAATATTGTAAAACAAAAAAAGACGGGACTTACCTGAGCCCCTAAGAGGGCACTGGGGTCTGCAGCGGAGGTCTGTGGCGGGTGTGACATCGCCAGCACAGTGCATGCCAGGGCATCGCACAGAGAGGTGGCCAGCGAGCCTGGCCTTTGCCGAACTTGAAAAGGAAAACAAAAGCTAAGTCAATGATGTGCCCCCCAGCCCCTTCCTAACCTGCTGCTACGGTGGGACATCCAGCATGGGAGTCTGGAGGGGGTGGCACCAGAGCAAGGAGGCTGGAGACCCGCGCTTGCCACACGGCTCGGACCTCTCCAGCATCCAAATGCACGTTTCGGTGGCGAAGCACAAACAGCCTGACCATCAGAGAGCACCACTGGGCTCCTGCTCTGCTGAAAATCTGGTTACTCCTCTGTTTAGGTTCCCAACTGCATGTTTTTGCACCTTGCTCTAAGACTCAGACTTTCCTTTCAGTCTATGCCTCTCCCCTGGTTTCCTTCTCCTCTGGAATCACTCAACCCTCCTGAAGACCTGTAGATGACAAGCTCTATGCAGAAAGCCCATTAGATGTAAACGAAGGCAGCAGCTAATTCCTACATCTACAGAAAAAAAAAAAACCAATGTTCTGACAAAAGAAACACTCGGAAGGTCTGTCTGCCAGGCTCTGACCACTGTCACCTCCAGCTGAAGCATAAAAGACTCCCCAATATTCAACCAAAGAAAAGCAATGGTTCATAAAGCTGAACACACACACACACACACACATTTAGCAGCGCGATCCGTTCCAGGATGGGCAACAATGGCTGTTTTGTTGTTGTCAGGTGTTTCTGGGAAGTTTCCTTTATTCCTGGTTGAATGTGTTATGTTTTGGTTTGGTTTTGTGGTTTTTTTCACACAGACTCATTCTCTCCAGGACGTTTCTACAGCCGAGCATGACCTACGTTACGCCCCACTCCAGCAATCAGACCCAAGCATGCAGATCTCAGCCCACACCGTGTGCTGCTGACTCCAGAGGTCTCCAAGCAGATCCAACTGCAGGACCAGGACCTCAACCGTGAGCTCCAACATCCATGCTCCAGGTCAGGACTCAGCATTTACAAGGCAAAGAAGACAAGACCTGCCTTCTGTTCTTTGGGTTTGGTTGGTTTTATATGTTCAGTAGTCCCTCATCTTTTTTCTTTTTATTTATTTTTTATTTTCTTACCTCATCTTTTATATTAAATCGCGAAGGTTCTTGTCTGCTTCGGTTTGACCTCCTAACCCCATAAACATCAGGATATTCTTCCCACATCTGCAAAATAAACAGACCATCAGAAGGCCTGCTTCACCCCAATTATTTCTGACATTTTAGAGAAGTTTGATGGGAAATGTGTTTTATTTTTTAAAGAAATCAACTTAAAACCATTATGGAATCAGCAACCAGTAGATGGATTCTTTAAAAAACTGGCTGAAAAGGATTACGATTATTTTGGGGTATTTGGTAGCAGTCTAAAGCAACATGTTTTATCTCAGCACTTTCTTTATAGAGGTCCATCTTTCCACCAGGGTACAAATTACAGTTTATTCAGGCTGAAGGACAGGGCGTTGAGACAGCCGGTCCTCGGCAAGCTGAAGGTAAGGAGGCAACACCTTGCATGTGGAACGAATGGATGTACCAACACAAAGGGACAATCCACTGTCACTAACAGCTTCCACCACAATTCCTTTCTGTAGGGAAAACCCCACCAGCTGCCCAATGAGCCCGGTAACAAGACATCACCAGCAGCAACTTTAAAAGTGATTTCTGTGGCCCAGCCTGGGCGGCAAACAGACCGAGGCACCCTGTCCCTTGGGGAGGTGAGGTGGCAGGACCACCAGTTCTTCTCCTCAATGCACTGATGCGAATGTGGTTTGGCCACACGGGACACGTGGATGTGTAGAGGTGACTTCTGGGAATGGCTGTGCTCTATTTGCTGTAACCAGGCCCTAAGTGGTGTTACACACTGCATACAACAGCATGCTTTTGTTCTTGCTGGATGGATAGTAGAGGAGGAAGACAAGAAGCGATGCCTTGAGGGACATCAATGCAGAGCTGTTGGTGCCACAGGGCACCTGAAGCTTTACAGGGCAAATACAAACCACCAAGGTGTCTCTCCAACACCTACATCAACAATCCCTCTCACCCTCAGCAGAATTCATCCACTTACAGCATTCTAAACCTATTCATTCTCCTCCTGCTCCTCTCTCCTTCCAGCCCCCAAATGTCTCTGCAAGTCGCTGGCAGTAAAAAGAAACCAAAATACACTGCCAGGTGCAGCAACAACTTGGGATTGAGTGTGATGAATACAAGGCTGCAGCCCAGCAATTTTTCTGCTACTGTTAAAGGAATAACGGGATAACACTGCAACAGACAGACTGCAAAGGTGTATCTCTGCTAGGCATGCGAGTAGAAAGATAAATTCACATGAAAGGAAAACTCAAAATACTCCCCAAACCGTTTGAAGAACTTGTCTTTTCATCTTTTAAATGGCAGACTTTTTGGAAGAGGGATCAGCTCCCATGACAAATCTGAATAGCACCTAATGCAAATTAACCTCACCTTCATGGGTGTATCTAGACAGAAATACAAAATAAACAGTAATATAATAATTAATTGCATTGGTTATTCAAGGGGAACAGGTATCAACACGCCTAGGTTAGACCTAGCTAAGGAAAACACCCATTAACAGAGAAATTAAGGAAGGGAGAGGCTTTCTTATTAGAGGGTGCCCTGACCTTTTCATGTTTCATCCATGTTAATTATCACCTTGTGTATGGATGCGCTCCCACAGAGGATAATTTTAATGTTTATTGTTAGGGACATCCTCCTAGAAGACCACAGAGAAAGAGAAAACTTCCTTCTGTCCCCACTTATCAGCAATGAAACAGAAATTTGAATATTGCATTACCACAGCTGCCTTAGAAATGCATTCTTCCTTGCCAGTCTGAACACGGGAGATTTAGCCGTGACCGGAGCCAACAGCCCAGAGGTTTATGAGAGGAAGAAGCTGGTAAAAAAAAAAATCCTTCTCTCCTCCCTCTCAGGTAGGTGGGAGCACAGGCTGAAAGCACTGTCCTTCTCAGCCTTTACACACGTAGAAACTTTCTCCATAAAACTCACAGCTAAGAACAGGACAGTTACACACCACAAATGAACAAAACCAAATCCCTGCCCCAACCTGATTTTCCTCCCTCCGAGTTCCTGTCTCCAAATGGGTATTTGAGCTCCTCTTTCTCACCCCACGCTACACTGCATTACTCAGGTGCCTCCATCCCTCCGGTAAAGCAGGTGACCAAGGGACTGGGCAGATGCAACACCAACCACGTGCATTGGAAACCTGCAATCCCTTTGCCTCCCACACAGCAACAGGCAGAGGGTAAACTCAGCTATTTGAGGGGGAATTGTTAGGGGGATATGGGAAGATGCAGAAAAAAAAAACAACACCAAAACCACAACAAAGAACCACTATTCTGGACGTAAAAAATAAAAAAAGTTAAGCTTTTTTTTCCTCCTTTTTTTTTTTCTCCTTTACATTTTTTAAAGGGAAGACAGCGATGGAAACAAACCAAAGTGGCCCAAATCCTAGACAAGCATTCTCCTGATTATATATCCCATGGGAAGCTTTACTACTTCTGAAGGAGATGACAGACAGGCAAGAGGAATCACAGAATGGTTTGGGTTGGAAAGGACCTTAAAGCTCACCCAGTTCCACACCCCTTGTCCATGGGCAGGGACACCTGCCACTAGACCAGGTTGGTAAAAGCCCCACCCAGCCTGGCCTTGAACACTACAGAATTATAGAAAAGAAGTGAAAAGACAGAGGATGAAATGACAAGGTCGTGTATTGATGACCAGCACCTGCCCCTCATTTGCACCAGTCAGCCCCATCACTATTGCCCAAAGGGTTGTCCCATCAAAACCACACAAGCTCCTGCTCACAAGGGTGACACCAGCAGGGCACAAGCGCACAGACCAGACAGACAACAAGTGACTTGGGGACACCAGAGGCCGGGGGCTGTGTGATCAGTGTGTAAGTGGCAGGGAAGTCGAAGACAGCTTCGCTAAGGTCCTGCCGTCTGCCCTTTCGTGGTGGGAACAGGGTTAACACGGCTTTGAGGAGCAGCAGGGGCAATACCTTTTTAACATCTGCTATCCTTTCCTTCTTAGAGGCCGGTTTTTCTTTGGTTTCAGGAGGGGTCTGCTGGGATTTTGAACCCGTTGATTCACTTTCGGATTCAGACTGACTCTCAGAGGACTCGGAGCTGCTGTTTGACTCGCTGCCCTGCTCACTTTCAGACTGGCTTGCAGAGTCAGAGCCAGAGGCTTCTTCCGATGCTGAGCGACTGATGGTAGAGAAAGAAGAGATTACATTTTAACTGTACCGTCACGGCTTGGAAATACGCAGTGAGCAAACCTGAGCCATGTCCAAAGCTACAACGACAGGCATGGAATAGCCTAAACGCAGTTGTGAACCGTGTGATCCCAAAAGGGCAGGTTGAAGCAGATGCAATTCCTTCCCAGGACAGGCACTGAGCACACGGGCAAGACTGCAGGCTCCAAATCACTGCATGGTATCTCCTGCCCATCAACCAAACCAAAAGGATTGGTGGTAACACGAAGAGAAGCATTAATACCACCGGCACTGGTGCTCCAGGGAGGATCTGGCTCATTCAGAGCGAGCAAGAACACGGTATATTGGGAGCTGGAGCATCCAGAGACCAGCCCTCTGTATTAAAGATAAGCAGCTGCTCTGGCTTGGCTCCCCCACAGCACCCCAGTACAGCCCAAGGTTCAAAAATCTGACAGACAATTTCTGAAAGGAGCCAGCACCAAATACTGTATGCGTAATATTATATATTATTGTCATTATTATGAGAAAGGAGCTCACAGAGGCCCATGGCTGAGAGTTCCTGTTTAAAGGCTTACACCAATGTGTGTGGACTGCACCTCCCAAGTATCCAATAACGGGGGAGCAGAACATCAAATATATGTATTGCTTCTTTTTTTCTTCCCTTTACATTAAAAGGGGTTAATATAAAGAATTTTCCACTTAATTGCAGGTTCCTCAACAAAACAAAGAGAGGTCAAACTATTCTAGGTGGCCAAAATACTCAAGCGCCTTTGCCCAATCACTCCCAACATCGATTTTTCATTTAAAAGCCAATTAAAAAGAACAGAGAACTCATTACAACATATATATATAACTAACATACATGCTAATAAAGCAGCTTTGCAAATCCCACTCTGTCACAAACCAAAACACAATGGGGCAATAATAAAACTGCCTTTCTCTTTCCAAGTCAGCTCCTGCTCTGCAGCCGGATGCTTTTGTAATATTTAAGGGATGCTGCAGGTATAACATCATGAAGAGAAGAGTCAGGAAAACGTTGCAGGCAAAAAACCAGATTTTTAATATTTCTCCTTTGGTACAAAACCACAAAAAAGGAACAAAATACATTGGAGGTTCGGCTGGGATTTCACAAATCGAGAAAGAAATAATACAGAGACAAAAAAGGCAAAAGCAAAGGTACAATCACATACAATTCTACAGAAATCAGTGCAGTATAGAAACAGGATCACTAGTCAGCTACTATTCATAGGTATATCCACAGGCACATAGGGCTAATTTACACGATGCAAATAAGATTTTTTTTACTTTTAAATAGATTTCTCAAGCTGTCTGTGAAAGGTACGGTGCAGGCCTGGCGGCAGGGGCCGGCGCGGGCAGAGGGAGGCAGCCGAGCGCCACAGGAGCCGGCTCCGGAAAGGCCTCCAGCCAGCGGGCTCCCGGCCGCCATCTTACAGCCCTCCCCCTTCCTCCATCTTGCGGCCGCCGCTCGCTCCGGGGCTGTGGCAAGGCCTCACAATGGCGGGGAGCAGCACACACGGGGGAAACAGAAACAGCGGCGAGCGAGAATTTCTGAGGCTGATGTAAGAGTAATTGGAGGATTTTTCAGGGTGAGCTGTCACCGATGGTTGACGGTTTCATGGCCCCAGCTTGGTTTTGAAGGAGAAGGGGGGTAACGGCATCGCTCCCTCTCGGCAGGGCTGGAAAATCAAGTTGAGCTGCCACCCTTCTAGGGCAGGTCGCTCCTGCCTGTCCCACTACTACCCCTGACAACCAAAGGCACAGCACCACGCACAACCACCTCACTACACCCTGCCACTGCCTGTCCTTTCCTTCCAGTCCCCTCTTGTCCACCATGGCCCTCCATCATGGTGCTCTCCTGCTAAACCCCACCACAGCATCCCCCACTATGGCCTTCCATCACCGTGCTCTCCTGCTAAACCCCACCATGTCCCACTGCCACCCTCCACAGAGTTTCTCATTGACCACGTCCGCAGTGATGATCTGCTGACATCTGCTCCCAACGTCCCGCCCAACCACACTGCTTTGCAACCCAGTCTACTTAGAGCAAGTGATGAAACTTCTCCATTAGAGAATTTTCAGACTGTCAGGGTTTGTTTTTTTTCCAAGAAAACCAAAGGAATTTATTAGGAAACACTGCCACACCAGTTCAGGAGACAACACTCCAGCAGCTCTGGGGACAGCCAGTTTCCACGGGCAGGGCTCAGCAGGACACTGTCCCACAGAGGGGCATCCTACAGGGATGGGGACTCGACCTCCACAGAAGAATGGGATCTGGAGGCCTCCAAATCTCTACTGTCAAGGCACAAAGTGACACCACCAGGTTATGGTTGAGGCCCGCTGGCGTCCCATGTTCTACAGGGACACACAGAAGAGGGAGACGCTTATATCAGATTCATTAGCATAGCTGGAAGAAATTATAACCACCCAGGCTAGACCGAGGCCAGGCGGCTTTGGCAGGATTTGTTTTAAGGCAGAACAGTAATTACTGGCCTCCTCCCACGCTGAAGCTCTTTTGTTTCTCAAGGCTCCCAAACTTTATTTCAAGGACACAGGGACACAGCCTTTCTGCACATCGATAGCCGTAATTAACGTCCTTTATCCACAGCATTACCTGGACACTATAATTCTTTTTTTTTTTTTCCCCAAGATGTGAACTGTGTCACCTGAAAAGAGGGTGAATCCTCCAGTGACAGATGACACACATCTGCATGTACAGGTATGCGCATGCCTGCCCTACTAGGGGAAGAAATGCAGATGAGAAATGCTATGTCCTTTTGAAGGCTGTTGCAAGTAATTCTTTTTTAATAAACAACCTGTTCTCAAGGCAAAAGGATACATCTTTGCTTCTACATTGATAGAATAAATAAATTTAAAATAGAGAACTGAAAAGGCTAATTCCATAAAGTAATCCTTTCTAACTCTCACCGAGACAATCAGGAAGCATTTCTACCTGCCAACAGAGTATAAAGGATTAACAACATTATATGTCAGGTCAGGCCTTACACTGTACAGAACTGGAGATTTAAGTCCTCTTTTCAGATGCTATTTTTGGAATACACCCTGCTTTAATGCCCCTAAGTTAACACCCAAACAAGACTTACTTCCAACTAAACGATCACTGGGGGATAAGCTATAATTGATTGTCACAAAAATCACAATTCAATCAGTCCACCCCCCTCCAAATTCAGCAGGGAAACAGCCCTAAACAACAAGAAAGCTGCAGTTGGACCCTTGGTAACTTCCTCAATATGAGAAACTCCTACAAAAATTATCTGCTAAGGCTCAGCCAAATACGCTCCCCTGGCTTCTAAGAAATACTTCAGGCTGTATTTCTGTTTTAATTAAGAGCTTTCTCCTGACTTGAGGAGGAAGAAAACGAAATCATCCCTTCCTAAGAAGGACACATTTTTTCCAAGAAGTAAGTAGCTGAACGGCAGCGATAAGACCCTTTACAATCAGGCATCTATGTTTACAAGGCAATTACCACGTGCCTGAGGCCTCCTGCCTCAGCGTTTAATATTTCACATATGACATCATTTTATAGGGGATCATCTTTGCTAACAGCAAAAAAACATTTTATAAGCTCTCAACCAGTACAAAGATCATCTGTGTTCTCAGAAGGGGCAAGACAAGCTGAAAAAATGACCCAATACATATTTCTGGAACCAAAAGCTGACAAGAGAATGGCTCTAACAGAGACCATTATGTCCCAGACTTTAAAATCTGGCTTTTGATGGACAGAATTTGAATTTAGCCAGGGGAATAAAGGAGGATTAATTACCCAAGATCCCCCCACAGGCCAAGCTCCTCTTAGCTTTAAGAATTGTTGTGAACCTTTTGGATTCAAACTTGTTTAGATTTGAACAGCAACGTTCTGCTGGGCTTCACAACCTCAGCAGATACTCAGCACCAGCAAAACCACCCCATGCAGGCTCGAGAAGGCCCTCGGCACGAATTCCCAGGGCTGGATAATATCAGAAACCAAATTTATGGATACACTTAGCAAACATACACTTAACCCTTATGTGTTATTGGGCACAGCTTCACGTGTTCTGTGGGTAACTGACACCCAGGTGTCCATCCACGTCTTGGCTCCCTGCCACCAAAAGGCCAAGGGCAGGTAGCTGGGAGACCCTCTCTCCTCTCCCACCCATCCTCACTCTACAGTTCATGTTCTCAGTACTCACCTGGTGCTTATGCCAGCACTGACTGGGCCACTGGACTCCTCCATGAGCTACCGGAACTTGTAAACACTTCAGAAGACGAACCCAAACAGCAAAACAGGTCTCTGCCGGCTTAGCAAGCACCAAAAGGCACCAAGCCTTTACAGGAACCAGAAAGAGTGGAAGTACACCACGGCTGGTAGCACAGACAAGCTACAGAGGAGAAAAGACCCCAGTTTTGGGGCAGCAGTAAGCCAGCTGGTCAGTTTGGCCACCACTGGGTCCTCAACGCCTGTCTCTGGCAGAGCCAAGCCAACAGCTCAAACATTCCAACTCCATGGCAACCTTCAAACATGGTCATGGGTCAGAACCAGTTAGCCCAACGGACCTGCTGCCATATGGCACTACTGACCCATGGCACAGGCAGCCAGGCTGTGGCTCTCCAAAGCGAGTAGGATGTCTTCTCCAGACCAGGCCTATCTGTCAGGTCCAGCTCTACTGACTGGTACAAGAGGCTTCTCAGCCCCCACAGCTCTTCAGCAAGGTCTGCCAGTCTCACCCATCCACCAGTAGCACCGGCCCTAGGCTCACTCCAAAGCAGAGATCAGCAAAGCCAGTGCAGGCCACCAATTTAGAACTATTTACACTGATGTGTCTTCCTAAAGTGACCTACACTCCAACTGTTGTACCCACAAAGGGACAGTGACAAATCACAAAAGATGCCAATGCACCGACTCAGTGGGATACCATGATGCTGTTAAACATTTCCTTTGAATATCTGATCTCTAAACGTGTTGTTCTTTCTCATATATAAGCATATATGAAATGCCTTACATATATTGCAAATAAAACCCAGCACCATCAGTTAAGGATGATGCACCCACCCAAGTCACACAGTAGCTGTAAAAAAGCACCAGACCACATCAAATTTCACCTCTAGGCTAAACAAGGCAGGGAGGGAAACACAAGACTGACTCTGGCTATAGATCACCTGATGAAGAGGCAATAAATTTGATAAAGAGGGGATAAATACGTAGACCACAGAAGACTCAGAAGAACTTCATGGGGATTTATCCCTTGTCTTGGGGAAAAAAAAAACATTTGGGGAAAAAGCCACAGCAAATACTATAGTTAAGTGTAGCCAAGGCCAGAGAGTACATGGAGCCTCAGCTGGTGATACTGAAGATAAATGCACTCCTAACCTTTTTGCGTTCCTTTTATTTTATTGTAAGAGTCTGTTAAAAAGAGTGATTGGCGCTTGCCTGTCTCCCAAGGCAAAGATTTCCTGAGTGATAACTGTTGAGAAGGGTCAGTCAATCCAAGAGCTCTTCCTGACTTACTTCCTGCAGGCAGAAGTGGAAACGGGGAGGAAGGGAGGGAAGAAAAATATTCCTGCTACTCTACTATCCCTACCCACTTGTGGTACGTATTTCTGACAACCATAGGTCCCAAAGCAGGAACTTCAACCAGAATACGCTAAACGCACCAGGCTCTTCATACTCTTTAGAAGCGACTCTCAAACCATTTTTAATATTCACAATTTGTCCAACTCTGGGCAGGCTTTCGAGGGGCACAACAAAGCCTCCCAAGGTTACAGGACTGCCCAAGCCCAATAACCAACACGTCCTTCAAAAAAAACAGAAAAATACTTCCACAACCTCATTTTGCCACCAGGAACTTTTTTTTTTTTTTCCTTAAATAGGCAAGCAAGAAGAATTACCAAGGAGCATATACACGTTTTCCACCTCTGACTACAAACCCGGCTCACAGAGGTTGGATGTTAATTACAATTACTCAGCACTAGACCCAATAGGGCCCTGGTGCTACTTTAACAACTGTGGAATTAAGCACTCGGCAGGTACCCTATCTAAATAACCATCTGAATTGGGCTGTGCTGGTTTCCAGCCTGGCTCAAAGGAGAGGAAGGGGAGGAGGCAGAGGGGAACCTTTCTGGCCACTGCTCCTTGCCCCAGCACAGGACTCCCAAATGCCAAAGGCAAAGCAATCCTAAGCACACAGCGAGCTAAATATATCCCTCCCCGCTCTGCTGCGGCTCCCTGTAGAGCACATGGGCTATCCTGAATCACAATTTTCCAAAAGTGGTGGGGTGGTTGTTCTTGTGTGGTGTTTTTTTTTTTTTTTTTTCTCTCCACTACAAAGACACCACATTATGGTCGCATAAGCAAGCAAAACGAGCAGTTCATTCACGATTGAGAGAGCTCTCTGATCTTTGAGCCAGAGGCTGAAAACGCTTGGGATGTTTAGTGGGAAAAGAAAAAAAAAAAAAAGAAAAAGGAAAAAAAAAAAAAACCAGCACAAGGACAAAGGGAGTCAAGACCTGTCTGATTGATTAAGGAGTGCCATTGAGGATCTCCGAAGGCAGCATCCGTCCCCTTCCCTGCACAGAAAGGGAAGGACAATTGCAGTTCCCGGCCTTTTGAAAAGGGCCCGTCTTTCCCTGCTGGGGAAGGCGGCGGAGCATCTCCTCATCCACCATCTCTCCACATCCACCACCCGCTGGAGGAGGGGACACCCCAGCTGGTCCCAGTCCACCCAGGCCCGTGTAAGGAGCCCACACCTTCCGCCGAGGCAGGCAGGGGTTAACTTGCTGTGCTCCTCTGCCATTCCGGCCACAGCTTCTGCTTTGTCCCAGCAGGGGACAGCCAGGCTGAGGCTCCATGGCAGCACAAAGGGGAGGGCGAAGCAGCCGATTTTTTGTAAAGGAGATGGAGGTGAGGGGATGGGATGAACACACAATTTTGGTTTAAATCAGTATAGAAAGGGTGGTTGTTTTTTTCTCCCTTAATTGCAAACTTCCTTTAAGACCCAACAGATTAAAGACATGTAGCAACACGGAAATTTAGGACCCTAAATCATTAACAAGAAGAAGGTGGTGCACAAATTCCTTTCTGGTTCCAGATAAGCTGAGGTTCAGAAGAGCAGGGCCTGACCTGGCCCGAAGGTTTTCTTCCCAAGTGACTGTTAAAAGCTGTTTTTAACCAAGAGATTTAAGGCTCACCATTAGGCCTCCGTTTCACAGAGGGCACATGGCATTCCAAGCTCTCAACCGGGGACAGCTCTGTAGTTAAGAACAGAGGTTCCTCCCCAAGAAAGAAATGCAAATGACTCCTATAATTAATACATTAGCAATTCTATTAAGTCATCTACACCTGACAATAAAACTTGCCAAAACACAGTAAATAGTTACAACACAACTTTTTCCTAGGGAGCCAGGTGTTGTGGAGCTGGTGGATTCCTTGACAGTGGAACAGGGCTGTCCACACCCGGGGTGAAGGCTGAGGACCAGGGAAGTGTCCAGTGTCCCATCCATAAAGCACCTGGCGCTTGGCAAATCTAGGCCACACCAGCCTTGCCAAGACCAAAACCCACATGAGCATTATGAGCACAACACCAGAAGGGCATCCGAAATCACCAACCTTTTTATTTTTATAACCTTAGAAGTCAAGGCCAGAAAAACACACCATGGCTCAAGTTCAGCTCAGCCCACAGGTAAACACAAAGCAAGCTGTACACTGGAAATTATGGTTTAGCAGTGACATAAGCACTACTGAACTTTTGGAAAGACTCATCAACATTTTTGCTGCTTATTATATCCAAAAGACAATCTCTGTTCCAAGAAAAGGAGGCATGAACAGTGTGACAGACTTGGAAAAGCTTCACTGCAAGTCACCAGGTGCGAGTTTTTCATCTAGTCTATTTTGCTTTTGTTTCAAGCATGCTTCACAGGATATAAAGGTGGACTTCACACACACACCACCACCTGTTGAAAGAGCATCTTCAAACGGCTTTTCAGCACATGTCTTTTAATAAAAACACACCAGAAAAATTTATGTAAGACACCATGTCAGTAGAACAGTACATCCTTTGCTAGAAGGCTACTTATATCTAATTATGGTAATCCAGGCCATCCCCTCCCCCAGTGCTCTTCTGTTTGTGTTTATTTTCCTTCAAGGAGAAGGGAGATAATGCAGAACAGAATCTTCCCCCATCCATTATCACCACTTTCCTGAGCTGGATTTCAGCTTGGGGCAATGGGAGATTTAGAAGTGCTTCTCCACCCCCCGAATTTAACAGCCTAATTTAACATTGCAGTTCCTTCTGGAGCTGTTGTCTGTAATGTGAGAAACAAGATACACTCTTCCAGGAGATGCAATTTCAGCCTAAACTGCCAAACCCACCCAAAGTAGGTTTCCTTTAGCTGTCCGTGGAGTCCAGAAGCAGCAAGGCCATGGCATCAGAAGCTTCAGCTGAGTCCCTACACGATTGCCCACAGCGATAGGTACTTGACCATGTGGCTGGTCCCACTGCATCTGCTGCTGGGACCTCACCTGCTCCATAAAACCAGCAGTGGTAAGGCTGAATAAAGAGATATCTCAGTATAAAAATTCCTCAGAGACAGGCTTAGCAACTCCTTAACCCGCTAATCATACAAACAGCTTTCTGAGACTATGGGTAAAATATGAAAACAAAGATGGGAACCGGTTTCTTCCTATAGCAAGTTGGAGAGACTAAAATTGAACGTCACTGCCTTCCTGGCCCTCCCCCTGAGCTCTCTTAAAGGCCTAACACGAAGCTAACGGTGGAAATGTTTGTTTTAGTGCAAAACGTGGTTATCGCAGCACAAATGCGGGCAGCCACACTGCTCCCAAAGCACACCCATGAGATCCGGTGTTCTCAGAAGTGCCATCCCCAGGAGCGGTGGGGGTACGACCCTGTGGCACGGCACCATGGTGTCACTTCTCCGCCAGCCGTGGGAGAGCTGGGCTTCAGCTCATATAGGAAACGGGGGAAGGTGCAGATAAGGGCAGCCGTTGCCCTCGGAGCGAAGCAGGTGAAACATCAACCCGACAGAAAGCGGAAAAGGCTCTAATCCATCATCTCGGCCACGTCAGCTCCCTCTTGGCCACAGGCACTGGTGGCACGGGCAGGAGAGGGGTGAGAGCATGCGTGCACCCACGTGGACCCACACACAGAGCACAGACTTTGGCAGGGTTACAGAATTACCCAGGTGAGAGCTTTATTCCCCTCTTCCCATTTTTATTCAGCAATTTAGAGAACAGGCATAGTGTCATTAATTAGGCTTAAGATGTTTAACTGAAAAAAAGAACAATCCAGAAGAGATCAAATTGCAGCTAAATGTAGCTTCTTGCAGTTGGTGAGGCTTTTTTTAATAGCACTGTGTGTATTGTATCCACTCCTGGCAGCAATCACTAAACAGGAAGCAGAGAAGTTGAAAGTCTCAGAATTGTGCATTCGTAATTAGATGAGACATTTCCTTCGAGAGGGTAATGTGAAACAGAAGTAACAAAGCAAAACAAGAACAATCTCCTTTGTGCTGCGCAGGGATTACATCATTATTCATATGAATTCCTTGCACATTATTCCTTTTGTGTCCTGCACTGATCAAGCATTTTCCCTTTTCAAAAAAGCCTCCGGACAGCTTCATAAAGGGTTAAAGCTTAAAAAGGAGAAGGGGGGGGGCAATAAAAATCCTTGTTAGAAAATCCAGCAGGGCGAATGAAACCGAAAGACTCGAATGAAACCAAAAGACTCAGTACGCACACGATGGTGGCAACAGCTAAAAAATAATCCGTCAGCCTGGATGAAAAGCTGAAACCCCACAGTCAGAGGTGTTTTAATAAATGTGTTTAACGTTTCCACTCAGCTCAAAGAAAATCAGTGGCAAAACACGTTGAAAGCAAGAACGAGTGTTAGCGGTTTAAGGATGCTGAAAGACGTTAACGCTACTAAAAAAAAAAAAAACACAACAAAAAAAAGGCCAGATGTTCCAGGAATACTACGATATTCTGCAATTCCTTTCACAGTTTATAAAGAACGGGAAAAAAAAAAAAGACAAAAAAAAAAATTCCGCACCAAAAATAACCCTGCTCCTTTTCAAGCCACTTGCTTCTCAAAATAGCCTGCCCTATTAAAAAAAAAAAAAATAATAATAATAAAAAATAGTACTAAAAGCCCGCACACGCCAGATGGGGGGAGGCGAAGGAAAGGCAGCAGGGCTCCCAGTGCTCCCAGTACACCCCACCAGAGGCGGTGGCTGGCGTGGGAGCGGCGTGCGCAGCCATGGCCGCCGCCGCCATCCGCCCGCTTGCAGGGGAGCGCAGCCAATCCCCGTCCCCGCCGGCCGCCATGGCCTTTGAACTCCCCACCAGCGACTTCCTGCCGCTCCGGAGCGCGCAGAGTGCAATGCAGTATGTCTGTCAGCTCTGCGGCACAAAGGAACAGCCATTTTGTGACTCAACTGGACCCGCACCAAAACGCCAGGCGCTGCAGCCTTCCCCTTCTCCTCTCACCGGGAATCAGGGCTTCCCCAGCGCTCTCGGAACATTAAAGGGATGCCCCCTGCTTTCAGCCGCAGCCAGGGAGGGCGATTTTTGTTTAACGTCTTCGTTTCCCTCCTCTCCCCCC
>JAOXJM010000071.1:35513757-35550812 GCA_026413425.1 Tringa solitaria | reverse complement strand
CCCCCCGCCCCCTCACCAAATCCTCTCTCGTATGTAACTACATCTTCATAAAATGGCTGCCACGTAAAAGCAGGGTGCTGTGCTCTGCGAGGGCTGCAGCACACGCTGCACAATGCTCTGCCTCTCTGAGGTGGCCACCGAGCAAAAAGCAACGCCATTTCAGACCTCAGACTGCCAGCTCCCCCAACAGAAGACAGGCTGAACCCACCACAGCCCCTTTTATCTCCCCAAATAAATAATGGTTTAGAGCCAGAGAAGCCAAGACACAAAGGTTTGCCCAGCCCTGCAGCTTCTGCGGCAGAAACCATTCCCACCCCGGGGTATTTCGGAGGTGCAGGAGTAACTGCAAGAGACAGAGGCCAGGGAAAACGAGAGGAACACTGTATCCACCGCCTGTTCCTTGCTGTCCCCTACAAAACTCACTCCTGGAGCTCAGGAGGACCCCGGCCTGCCCCTCACCTCTGAAGTTCACACTAGGGTTCCATCATGGACGTACCCTTTGGCAACGCCTGCCTTTCAGAAAGGCTGCATGGAAAATGCTAGAAAACGCACCAGGGGTTGGTTCAATTATTTAATGCGAGTCCCAGAGAGGCAGGTGGTGGTCACCAGTAACTGCAGCATCCCAAGGTGGAGAAAGTAGCATGAAATCAACCAGCTTCAAGTTTGGAAACATTTACTGTCCATATACAAAGGACAGGTGTTGCTGTTCATCTAGAAAGGCACCAAGCACAGCCCTCCAATTCCAAACTGTAAAGAGTTAACACCATTTCCCTCCCCAAGAAGAATCATCTGGTTTAGGACAATTCTCAGGTACTTTTGTTTATTCAGCACATGCCTTTGTGTTTCCTCAGGGTGGGAAAGGTAGGAATCAATTCCAAACACATTCCCATGTCAGGACACTAAGGTGGTGTACAGGAATTGTGTTTTCTTCTGCTTACACACCTTTTTTTAGTCCTGAACATTTGCTTCTCAGGCCCAGGTGAGTGTCATGGGCCATATCTACCTTTTCCACCCATCTCCACCACCCAGGCCTCCGGCCAGGCTCTGGAGAACAGGACTTCAGGTATTCCCATAGATGCTGAGCTGGTCCCACGACTGACCAGGGAAAAAACTGGCCATCAGCACATGAAGTGCAGCCATCAGTGCATTTCTGGGCTACAGTAAAGCAAAGCGGTGGCTTGACTTCCTAGAAATCATTTCCCCTACAACTTCGAGTCAACCTCAGGAAGTAAAGCCCATTTTTACGACATTCAGCTGACTCACAGCTCAGAAATAAGCTCGACGGGGCTCACTTACAAATATCCCGTGCTCGATTGTTCCCACACTCCAGGTGAGGGGATGTTACCCACAGAAAGTTAATTTCGAGAGAAAAAAAAGCAAATTATCAAGGGGGAGAAGGGAAACCTCACACAACAGGTGTTCCATCCAAATTGATCAATTATCATATAAAACCTTTCAATGAAAACACCAAAAGCACACATGAGAGACTATGCAAATATAATACCCCTAAGGACACAAAACCCAAAGGTTTTATTTCTGTGGAGCTACTGCTACATGTCGCCAATTTCATCTCAGAGTTAGCATATTTTTAACACTGATAAAATACCTTAATTGAGATTTCCTGGAAAAAAATATTATTATTGCCCTTGCTGGTAACCCACATTTAAAAAAAAAACCCACACAACAAAAAAGCCATAAAGACTTAAATAACCATATGTAACAAAAAAAAAAATAATCAACTTTAAGGCAATATTTTGTGTGCAGTATTTACAGTAACAAAGATAGCACAGCTTAAAAGTCTGATATGCTTTTAAACTGCATTGTTATAAAAGCTCTGCATAGGTGCTATATGTAATGCTTTAACAGTCCCTGAGGCTAATTTAGTTGTTAATAATTTCAAATTAAACAAAAACTTACCTAGATCCATTTTAGGATTTAAAATTTGACTGCAATTTTAATAAATCCGGAATAGCATCCAAGTTTATGCTAGAAGGTTACAGTAATTTGAGAAAATATATATTCCCACAGTATTTTGAGTTTGTGTGTTTAAGGAAGGTTAAATACTGGACATGAAGAATACTATTCAAACACCTGCAAACATCACATAGAGCACATGTGATACAACAGACATTTCAAAATTCTTTTTTATTAATGTGGTTAAAAATTAGTGAAGACAACACCAGAGAAAAAGAAACAGGCCACAATTCGATCAAAATTAACAAAATGCAAAACTCAAAGTATATTTACAAACTAGAAAACAAAAATGCATATAGTTTAATTTCCAATTTTTGAAAAAGCCGACTCAAATACAAAATGAGCAATTCAGTAATTATACTTGTGCATTCCTAGCACACAAACATTTCCAGCATTTCACACGTTTCCCACATCAAGGTTAAGTTTATAAAAATCTGTAAAGAATCTCATTACTCAACAAAAGTAAATAAAAACACTCGGAGCAAAAAATGTATCAAACAAACAAGCAAAGCATTTGGAGGCTCTTGTTACCAGTCCCAGTGTATATTTTATAACCTGAAATGCTAGCACCAGCAGGAGAAAGTCTGGTTAAAATGTATCAAAATGTTCTAAAATAGCTAAACAGTATCAAAGTTCGACAAGCTGAAATAAAATTTGAAGTAAGGGGTATCGGACAAACAGGCACTTTCCAGTTTATATTTTAAAATGAGCTTTTTTTCATTCATGTAACTTTTTCTTGTGTCTATTTACTATAATTTACTACTACACCAGGCTTCTGTATGGCCCTCAGTTAAAGTTTAGACTTCTGAGATTCTTCAAAGAAAAATTTGCCTTGTATGTAAAATGGTGCAATGCAGCAATGGCTAAACCGACAAGGTCATTTTTCACAGCACAAAAAACCTAAAAATTGAAATTCAAAAGCTGGAAAAACAGAATACAGAGAAAAGGGCTCCCCTGAATAAAGGTACAGTACCTTTTGACTATGACATGGGCCCTTAAGTCACAACACAACTTTCAGAAATTGCTACCAAAAAAAATTAGGGTGTGGCATGCTAACAATCTCAAGGTCATTCCTTAAAAAGGAAACAAAATCAGTAAAATGTTTTGTATTAAGCACTGACAGTAACCCAAGGCTGTCAAAGTAAACAGGGTATTCACAGGTTTTACAAAAAAAAAAAAAAAAGTAAGTTGATAGATCATACCTCGATGCATTGCTGTGGACTGAACCCTCCTCTCCTTGGCTTTTGTCCTTATTTCTCATCATCTTTTTATTCTTAAATATTAAGAGGGGGTCAGGGGTGTCTGTTTGCTTTGAAGTCCTGTGCCCAGGTATTTACTGTCAAAAGTTGAAAGAAAGGTAAGGTCCCAGTTCGTTTCACTGGCTTTCATTATCAGGAACAAAGTCCTGACGCTGCAATGATATTGTTATAACAATACACAACACTGAGCAACACGGCAAAACGGAGATTTAAAACAAATAACCGTTTTTAGAAGAAAAATCCGGGAATAAACACAGCAGAGGAGCATCCTGCAAACTTTCCCAAAGTAACACTGAATGCAAATAATCTCTGTATCTTATTGCGTCATCCCAATACAGCTCAAATCGGTCGAAAATCAAAGTACTCAAAACGGCAGAAATCTAAAAATTATTAATAATAATTGCTCACCTACCTGATCCATGCACCGCCGCCAGGACCAAGTCGATATTAGTTTCGGGTAGTGGAAAAACATTAGATCCAAAATATTTAAAGTTACAATGATAAAATACGAATTTCAGAGAATGAAAAAAAATATATATTCTAATCCCCAAAAATATGCTGCCGATAAAGCAAAAGAAGCGATAATTAGTAGAAAAATGTCCGGGGGAAAAAGCTCATTAGGAGAGCGCACAAAAATGGAGGTACGCCATGGCTTCTAAGCTGGAAAAACAACGACCTGGGCTCTCTCCACGGCTTCTTCTTTCCAGCAAGGCACGAAAAGGGAGCCCTCAAAAGCTGCTTTTCTGCCCGAAAAAGGTCGGCTCGGCCCCCGATTAGTGCCCAGGAGAGGCGAGGGGCTGTGGGGGCCCCCTGAGGCTGCCCGAAAGTTAGGGAAAGTTGCGTAAAGTGTTGGGGAAGGCACGGAGCTGAGCGCGCTCTCTCTAAGGCACAGCCGCCATCTAGAGCTCCTTCCCAGCTCTGAGCTCTGCCTTTGATTGACACTCTCTACATTTACCCCACAACTCAGGTGATGTACCATAGACCCACCCCTTCATTTCTACCAAAAAAAGAGATAGCCTCCACCTAAAGGGTGCCTGCTACCCCCCACAGCCCCGGCTGCTCCCAACTACCCCAGCTCAAGGGGCACCTTAACCCCATGTGGCTCAGACACCCTTTTGAAACCAGAAAGAAATGGAATTTGTGCCTTTTGTTTTAAAGATTTGCTAAATATTTCAGTGCCTGGGCTAAAATTACTTCCTCCCTGGACAGGAAGTGGTGCTCTTACAAGCCATTTTGAAAGACTGAAAGTGGAGCTCACAGCCATGAGGGCACCATCAGCCCACCTTGGGGGCTCAGCCCACCCAAGGGGTAGCTTTTTCCCCATTCAGTGGCAGTCGCCCCAGACAACAGCTCCACCATTTGTCACCCAACACTGGCACGTGAAGCGTGGGACAAGGGTGCCAGGCGCTGGGACGCGAGCCCCGCTTTGCTGGGAAGCCCCTCCAGCTCCATAGCGCCTCCCTAGTGGTTCTCCCCGACAACAAAAATCCAACAGCCACACAATTTTCATCGGCCACGCCAAGGCACTACTGTAAAATAAGGCTGACACCATTAAAGGGGTTATTTCTAATTCCCACTCTTAACCCACTAATGTTCGTTAACAGATTTTTAACAAAACAAATGAATTTTAAAGCCATGTAACAGCCAAGCTGTACAACTGGAAATCAAGCAACATCTCCAATACAACATCCTAGTACGGAGAGGATGTATCCCCTGGGAAATGGAGGCGATCCAAGCATCCCCGAACCTCTTGGATTCTGACCACCAGTTGCCATCCCACCAGCAAGAGACTCTTAAAGAAGCACAAGGACATCTTGTATATGCATAAGTGTCACAACAAGAGTGGGAAATCAGACCCTGGGGGCTCCTGAGGGGGGTGAAGGGGCAATGGGCTAGTTTGGGCTCCAAGGGGGGCATCCATGGCACAGCATCCCAACAGCCCAAAAACATCAGCTTCTACCAGAAGAACCAAGACAAACTCCATCAACGCCTCCACGCCTTTGCCATTCACATCCTCCAACAACCCATCATCTCTCCACATCAAGAGGTTTCAGCAGGTACGCTCTGCTGCCACAGGCCATTTTAAAGAATTTCACTTTACCAATAATTAAGTCCCCTTGCACCTAAACTACAAGATCTAAAAAAAAACAACCACTGTGCCAGACCATTCCAAGCAATTTTGGGAACACCAAGGAAATCCACTCATCTGAACAGGGAAACCTATAGGTTGGTCCCAGCAGCCAACTCCACCACGTATCACATGGCAAAACCAAACCCAAGCAACTGTGCATCATCAAAACAGCGAGATTAAACAGGTATGAACAATTCATCATGATAGAAATGGGTGTTTACGAAGAACTCTGAGCAAGCCAAAAGGTTAAACACACAAAAGGGCTTTGTTTTTGTTTGTAGTTTTTGTTTGTTTATAAAAGAAAACACCTAAGTTATCTCAGCACCAGGTTTGTCATCTTGGCCCTCCAGCAGAAAATAAAGACAACACTGAATTTCAGGTGAAACACACAAAGCCAAGTGGCTACAGTTTAACTATTTGATCCAGAAGAAACTTGAAAAAGAAATTGGTTTCTTGACCATTAGGATAATTTTAAAATTCATCTGTAAAGGTTAACATGTAATCTGTATCCATACCAAAAGTAATTCCACTTTTTTCTCATCAAACACATGGTACAGTATTGCGCAGCAAAGTCTACATTGAAGGGAGGAGAAGGAGATTTGACACTTGTACACAACAATTTTAAGACACAATAGACTGTTTAGGAAGTCTGTTGTCCAGGAAATCTGTTGAAAAGTTTCTGTACCCATACACAACCAAAGCAGCAAACCAAAAAAGGTTACACAAAACATCCAAGTGCTCCTTTATTGTCATATTTGCCCAGCCTTCAGTTGATATCAATTTCATCTTAAAATAACTTTGGAAAATTCAGCAGAAGTACCCTGACAATAGGTCAGGTCCTGAAAATCCCCTAACATTAAGCACCTGAATGAACAAAGCAGCAAATAAAAATTCATCGAAAGTCATGGTAAACTGAAGATAATTTGCAAATGAAAACCACATTTTATATCAAATATAGCACAAAATTTTACCTTGCCTTTACTGGTTAGCAGCTAAAGTATTTTGCACTTTAATAGCAACCAAAAATGTAACCCACTTCAATATCAACACAATGAAAAAAAATATTCAGCCAGAAAGGACAAACACAAAGTGTGAAAGAAACCAAAACCTTTTATTAAGTCACTTAAAAAAAAACATTACATTTTCTGCAAAGGGGGAGCAACAGATCTCTTACCAAATGAATTTGCCTGTTACGAATACACAACCCAAGAGGAAAATTTTGCCACCCAGTTCTCAAACAGCTCCATCATTGGACAGTCACTGATAGAGTCCCCTCATTAATTCAAGTGCAAAGTCCATTTCGATAGGATGGTCACAACCCAGATCTTCTCTGGTTTAATTAACACGAGAGTCCATGTTTTAACATCCTTCTCTTGGACAGACACATCACAGCACTCAAGCATCAGTCCATTTCCTCAACCTCTCAATCAACAGTGGAACTGCCATCTTGGTGTCTCATTCGTAGACTCCTTTTGACACTCTTCATCTGATTGGATTCTTTATGGAAAATTAAAAGAAAAATGCTGTTGGAATACAGATCATATCTTTAAACTAAGACATTCAACTACTGTACCTTGAAGATAGTTTAAATATATAACTGATGCTTCATTCCTTATTACATATTCCAGAATATCTACTTTTATCATGAACAAACAATGGCAAGTCATCAGTTCAAGAGTCAAAAATATAAACTTTAACCAAACCATAAAATAGTAGGGGAGGAATGATTAAGAGTTTGAAAATCCTTTCAGGCTCCATAAATTCCATTTGAAATTTCTCCATAGTGTTAAAACACTAGAGAAATCAATAGTGGGAAATCCAAGATATTTGCTCTGGCAACCACCCTTATTGGACTGACCCATCTACTAAAGCTGACACTGCTTAGTAGGAAACCAAGTTTATTATAATAAGCCAATTTTTTAAAACTACTGTCCATGCTCCTTTCTTCAAAGACATAGATCCATCAAAACCAACGTAATAGGCATGAAAACTGGATTCCTCTATACAGATGGTGGCTAGAGAGAAGACATTCCACCATCTTAACTCCAGTCTTCCAGCTCATGAAAGTCACACAGTGCAACAGCAAACACACACTTACAAACAAACAGAGTGACTGGTTCAGTTACTGGTTGGAAAGGACATGTGAGAAGTCAGATGAAAATGGTAACAAGTTACAGCAGTTGCCTTTAGCAAGGCCACCGTACTGCTCCTGACTCATATTTCAACTTTACTCTTCATATAACACCAACCAAGACCACAGGTGAGTGACACACCAAACTGATCCAATGACTTCCACATGGATAAATACAACCCAAATGTCCCCATCTTTACATTTTCTTCCAAGAAAAATAAGCTTATGTACTTAAAACAAAATCCCATGACTCCTCCTAACATGCAAAAATCAAGTACAGGCAGTTATTAAGTGTTAAGAAGAGCATTTTAAAACCAATGATAACTGCAAAAAGAGATTGACGTACCAAGAAAGGTTTTAAAATGTCTTCATGACTTTGAGTATCTGCACTCCAACATCAATTTATTCTTTAGAATGTGTACAGCTTTCATCTCATTTCAGTCTGAAAGCCAGCTTCACCACCATGTTGTTCCCCTGATTATCCTGGGCAAATTCTTAAAAGAAGTGATGTAGAAATTACCCACAGTACAGCAAAATTCAGTGGAGCCATCTAGTGGTCTCTGCCTCATCATTCCAGTTTCCCCATTCTCTTGGCAAAATAACCAGTTACAGCAAAGCAAACAGCAATGGAACCAGTGCAATGAGCCTCATTCCGATTTTCACAGCTGCCCGTATGTCCTGTCTTATAGTGTCTATAGACTTCCTTGTTTTAAATACAAAGGAAAAGAATGACAGCACATAGAAATGGAATTCAGAAATCGGTAATTCACTTTGCTTTGCACTGTGCAACATGTGTAGCTGCAGTAGTATCCAACCCCAAGAGCTTCACATTTTCAGAACCAGAAATTGAACATTCAAAGTTTGCAGAAATTCTTTGTTTCAACCATTGAACTCATCCTCAGTGAAGGAATTAAATATTTTAAATTAAGGAATTAAATACTTTTAATTATTTCTCCCTCACACATACTAAACTGAATAAACAGCATTTTGGGGTTGTTCTGGGTTTTGGGTTTTTTTACTTTTTTTGTTGTTTGTTTTTAGTTCTTAATGGTCAAGCCTAATCTCAAACTTATCTAGACATTTGAAGATAAATTAAAATTTTAAATAATTTTTAATGCTAATGCCCAGACAGAGGTACCAAAACATACAAAACAAATCACCACAAAGTTGTCCATTATTGTCACAATCAAATATTCAGAAGTACTAACATAAGCACAGTGGAAAACCCACAAATAAGACCATTAAATATTTTTTTTATAGTTATTGTAAAAAGCTTAACATAAAGAAATTTAATTATTGGCATCAGCTTTCCCCACCTCTCAAAAACGTGAATTAGTGACACATTAGTCAACCTAGTAAAGCCCTTTTCAGTTGGGTTTGCCTTCTGCCCTAGACACTAATAACATCTCCTAAAGCAAATTTAAAGGCAAGTTTCCCTACTAGGTCCACTTGCGTTGGGTTGTACCAAAAACTTTACAAGTAACCTTGCCATATTCATTTTAAACTCTTCTCTTCACCTTGTAAAATAATTAGCAGTAAGTAGAACCAGTGATATATTAGAATTAAGACCACGGTACAACAATCCTTATTCTAAAAATTATTCATACATCAAAAAGATGCCACAGTAATGGCCAAAATATTAATAACAATCTGTACATTTTTCCATGTGAAATCTACATTTGCTTTAAGAGATTTCACAGCATTTTTTTATTTATGAATTAAGACACATTTTACTAAGAAGTTTCAATAATGTTGCAAAAATATACTTCTTCTCCATTAAGACATATGCAGTGATCCTACACTTAACGTAGCCCATTTTTTTTTGCTAGATGACATGAGTATTTCATTCCTTCAGTAACACCAGTTAGGCATCATCGCATTTATTAAAGCTTTATTATCTACTATTTACTGCATTAGTTTCCAAACACAGTATTTTGGTCTTGATAAATAAGGGACCTGGTCTGTCATGTAATACTTTCAAAGTTCTCTTCAAATCACCAGTAACATATTGATACTCCGTATCAATAACGGACACCATTCCCAACCATGCCTAAAGGTTTAAGGCAACAGTTTTGAAACATACGAGTTTACAAAGTTTTTCTTATCAGCTTTTTTTTTGTAATTCCTTATTGGTTGCGCTACCTATTAAAAGACCACAGCAATAAAAGATATCTCTTATGGCCAAATCCATGGCCTCAGCAGTTTCACATCTATGGAAACCTTGTGTTTCTTAAATCTGTGACTGAAGGGAAATAGCACATAGAACACCCAATAACAGGCATCACCACAAGGGTGTAAAGCACCGACATTCAGAGTGTCTTCCAGAGTGAAATCTCTCACACTGAAGTTTGAACTGAAAACTTATCTGCTGGGAAGGGGAATTCACTCCAACAGAGGGAGCTGAATGGACAGAATGAGGTTCTGAGCAAACCAAACCTCAAGTTCTACACTTTAAAGTTCATAAAAGCAAGATTTTTATTCTCAAAGACACATCTCCGGTTACTTTTATACTAGAGGAAAAAGCAGATGTGCCCTTTGTTGACATCTAAAGTCCATAATGATGTTCTATGTTCTGTCCAATTGTTAAAAATAACTAAGTACTCTGGACAGTCCTAAGTTCACTTTTAGTACTACTGGATGTTCAGTCAGCACAGCAGTAAAAGTACAACCCGTATAGGACCAGGTATTTTTAGCCAAGGAAGGCTGTCTGCCAGGTTTCTCAGATTTAGAGATTAATTTCAGGTAAGATGCAACTTCACAAATGTACTTTTTCTGTATATTATTTTTAAATAATACATTTTATTGCATTAAGCAAAGTATGCCAACTTCAATAAAGTGCCTGGTGTTCTCAAGTATTTTACCCCCTTTATTAAAAAAAAGATAATTAAAAATCAGTGCTTCAACTAAACATTATCTATGTTATCCAGAGACGGTAACACTGCATTTTTTAAGATCCATACATTTGGATGTTTTTAAACATGCATTTTGAAACAACTTCTTTCCAAGACAACTGTTACTAAGTCAATTAAGAATTTCACATTCACTCCTTCGAGTAAGGATTATAAAACAGAAGTGGATGGAAGAATTACTCAGTGTGTAACTGAAAAGCTCAATTCCTGCCCAGAAGAAACCAGATCTGACAACAACTACTTTACAATCCAATGAGAGAAAACAGAAAAACGTACATAGAAAGATGTAGGAAACAGATGAAGATTAACATAAAAATGGAACATGAGTCACATGTTTAGAGATTACCGTACGTGACTGGGCAAAAAAGGCAACAGTAGCCACTATAGGAAGAGTTTTGAGGAATAGCTGGAAGGCTTAACATTTACTTCTAAGACAGCAAGAAGTACTCTAGGCTTAACATTTACTTCTATGATAGCAAGAAATACTCTGTTCTACATATACCTGCAGTGAGAAAAATACTTTAGGACTTCTGAAAGAACAAAGTAATAAAACTTACAAAACACAGTAGTAGAAGAGATGAAACACTAACTAAAGATCATCAAAACTGAGCACATGTATGCACAATGAGAACTGAATTCCTCAAAGTTCAGGAATTCTACTGTTTTGCTTCAAGATTAAAAAATTCAGTGATAAAACTGGTTCAAAATGAAATGTACCTAAAAGCAGCACAAGGCCATGATAACACAGCCCAGCGAGGTTTGCACCTTAACCCCGCAGACTCCTTTTTTCCTTTCCAAAGAGTGCAACACTAGTCTCTACATCACATGAGTAGATGAGAAGAAAGGAGGGGACTTTGGAGCACAAACAGGGAGTAGCTGCTTTTCTAGCACCTGAGGCCACATAGATGGCAGTTTGTACTAGGTAAGCACGGCTGCTGAAGGTCGCTGCTGACATGTATTGGACAGTTAAGAGTCACTATCATCTATCCACTGAAATAGGAGAATATTTGCTTCTTGGAACATTTTCTCAAGTTGTCTGCAGCCTAAGGCAGCCATTACTCAATCAGGTACCATGTCATACTGAAGAAACTGCCTCTCTTAAAAAAAGCAGATATTCCACAGGAATAGAGCTTCCCACTAAAAAAAGTTGATTCAAAATGCAATGGATGCCCTAATTAAAACTGTAGAATCAAGGAGTCTGAATTTTAAGCAGACGTGAAGACAAAAGGACTCGGGTATTTCCAGAAACAACTCCCAAGAGTCACAGAATGTGCCAGAGACAGTAAAAGGTCATCAAGACCAAATTCCTTTCAGTAAAGGAAACTGGAGAAAATGCTATCCCCATATTCATCCAGTAGAGAACTGAATGTATTTTTCTACTTGAGCCTGCCAATTTGGCATTTCAACTATATGGGGAATGGTTCCTAAATGAAGTCTATTAGCCAGCAGTTTAACACAGGAAACTGTAGCTCCATTACATGAAGTTTCAGCCTTGTAGAAAATGGTATGAATGAAGAACAGAAGCAGAAAACAGGAGACAGTAACTATCTGCTCAAAGACGCTCACTTATCTCGACAGAAGCGTGAAAGTACAACATGAGATGCTTGTAAGACAAGGTCTTCCTGCTGTGATACTTTCCACACCACGTTATCCAAATTGGGTGTAGTACTCAGTAGAGACAGACATTTGTGTACCAAATCCTTCTGAACAAGCAAGTAGTTCTCAACAAAATATGGAGTTAAATCACAGAAGCAGAAGCCCAAAGAACCACGATTAGGTATGAAAGCTGTTCTCCAGCGAGACTGGTTGGAAGTACTATCCAAGCATAGCTTCATTTCCCAAGAGCCCAGCAAGAACGCTCCTGTGGTCCTTCTAACTGAGCCTTCCAGAAACACACATGCGTACACAGACACTCTGTAAGGAACTTCAGGATGTATTCAACCAAAAACTTCAGCAAGTTAAACGTTATAGCCACATGTGTTCGTTGAAGTTTTTTTTTTTAAAAGCTAAAAAGTAAATGTTATTCAGAATAACAACTTACCAGTGCTTCAACAAAGAGCAGTAATTTTGCTTACAGTGAGCAAATCAATTCCTCAACACATCTGTAGGGAAAACGATACATTAAAGATTTGAATTAAAATAAAATAAAAAAATAATAAAATCCTAATGGTCTAGAAGACCAGAGCAATAACCTAAGACTATTACAAAAGTCCTATCCCAAATAAAATAAAAAAAAAATAATCCAAACATCCAATCCCAGCAGATCACAGCATACAGTACAAAAGACATTTTTATAAGAAATCTGAAGTATCACTAGGCAACCTATTATGAAAGAACCTGTGCAAACCACCCAAGAAATTCAGACCCAGTCCTGTACACAAATCCTTTGAGAAACAAAGCAACAACAAAAAATATCTTTCTTGACATTTTTGAAAAAGATCAATTGGGCATCAAGTGGAAGTATGCTGAAACTAACTGATCTGCCCTTCACATAAAAATAATTAAGAGGTGGTATCAGCTAGATTCAGTGTAATTATTTAACACACTGATATGGAACAAGCATCTACTCTGTATCTCAAATTTATCTGTATACGGACAAGTCCCAAATTTGAAAATACAACTTTAAAAACACTTACTGGCAATCCACATCAATAAACACTTAATCAAAATCACCTCAAGCAGAGGTAGTAAGATTAAGATAAGATCTAAAACTCTAAAATAGCTCATGAACTCCCCTTTTACTGTAAATTTCAACTGCACAAAGTCATCCACTATCACGAGGCACACAAGTTATCCACCTAACATGGATACGGTCTAACAAGCAAAGAGATCTCATAATCTCTCAGAATCTACTTATATTGGAGCATAGCCTCAAATACAAAAAAAATAATGAATCTATTCAGTGATATATACTGTGCGTAATTTTCTACAATATTCTCAATTCTCCTCTTCAAATGGATAGTTACTCAGATGTCTAAAAAGAAAGCAAGCTGTGATGAACAGAATTCTAATTTCTTTATTGGTATAATTTACTTGAAATGATTAATATGGAAAAAGATCCCTTTAGAAAGAGGAAATGATAAAAATTATAGTAAACTGGCAGAAACATATAGAATATCCAAATGAACGTGAAATTTAGTGGTTGAAATCATGCATTTAAAATGTGATCCAACAGCTGCTATTAAATGGAAGCACAAGACTGAAGTACTTCTAAAATGGTGGATGGGCACTTTGTAGGAGAAACACATCATGGTGGCTGGACTTTGATCATCCAAGAGGCATCTATCAGTCACACAAAGCCCAAGCCACGAACTAGGCAAAGAGGTTTACTTATGCCCTTTACATCTTCTTCTGTCCTTTATGTTCCATTTCACTCAAAAAAAAAAAAGCTACTTAAACTACAATTAAATATTATATAAAGATGAGATAAAGTTAACGATTTAAAGATTTTCAGCCTACAGCTCTAAACAATTTTTAATAATTTACAGCACAGCTGAACATACATCCTCTGAAGTTGGTTCCCATTTTCTTTTATTCTATAGTTTGCATCCACTTATGGTAATTTCATAGAAACTTTAATGAGGATATATAGTACCACCGAGGAACAGCTTCCTCTACTGAAAAAGTTATTAAGGCTTGACCAGAGTGAATTTTTCTTACCTCAGCAAAATTTTGAGAAAAGGAATCTAACATTTGTCAGAGCAGTATCACTTAGAAGCAGTAAGAGTTCTCTACTCTGAAGAGAATGGATGAACCAAACAATGAGTTTTGCAAAAACAGCACCAAGACTTAATAATGTGACTTAATTTCATTCGTATGAGCATACGAGTGATCATTTTTCCACCTTTATAAAATATACTACTGTATTTTGAGTTTTGAAATTCTAATATCCAAGACACGTTCATTCCCAAAATATAGGATGGCACAAAAGCTGAAGGCTTATGCCAAGAACCACGAAGTATAAAGCTAGTAAATACAAGTTTCAACAGAAAAAAATTGGCCTTTCAGATTAATACCTGTATTTCCTATTTAACATTCAATTTATTTAATAAACGTCAAACTAAAAATCTTTACTCAGACTACTCACAGTAATTGTTGTAGCCTGTGTAATGAAAAAAATCCATCCCCAATTTAAAAATAAACAGATTTACTATTTTTTCTTTTAGTTAGTCTTAGAGTTGTGGCTTATATTTAAATTGCAGAATGAGGTCTCATACGTACAGTACGGCCTTCACCACATAAAACATGCCTTGCATCATAGGTCCATTACTCCTTCACCATAAGATTGACGCTTCTAGGTTTAATAATCAGGAAAGCGTATCTCCTTTTACGGCATGAGGTGAGGCCAGATGCTTTAAAGCTATTTACTTGACATCAGATGCTTTCTAAGGATAAATTAATGAAGTATTTCAGCAAAGATTACACGTATCACCACAGCAATGTTTTTCCATGTAAGTTGTCAATGCTACAAATTAATTCTATGAGAATACTTAATATGGCTTTACATAGCAGAGAAGAACAGCTTCCTCTGCTGAAAATGTTCAGACTCAATCAGACAGCATTCTTCTGACCTTGTCAATCCTCATTAGTGTGCTATGGGGTGGTCATGAACTAAAACTTTCCTCAAGTCCCCGTTGGTGTGCATCTTGCTTACTGAGGTCTACCGAACCTAAAGATCAAGTTGCCATTCACTAGATGAAACCATGTTCTTCTTACAAGAAAAGACTGCTCCAAAAAGCTCACAACAATACCAAGGGACATTTAAAACTATCTTCATTATAATATCTATTCAGCACAAACAGCATCATGGTACAGAAAATATCTAAGACTGATCTCACAGTGCTCAATTTCATATTCATCATAAAATGCTCAGGTCAGTCAAGACGATCCTGCTAGAGCATTGTATTTTTTAATTTTTTTTTTTTTAAAGAGCAGGTCAAATAAATTTGCAGCTTCAGACCTTTAAAGATTTAACATTAGGAATACAGGTCTGGACTTTGACAAGTTCAGTCCCATCATTACTATCAGACTTTTATGTGAATCAGGCTAGTCTTGCCTTTATCGTAACGGACTGCAAGACTGGGTGATTTTGACCCTTTAAAATTGAAAATTCACTTGGGATTTCAAATATGTTCTGCTGTTCTTCTCAAGGTACCAGATCATTTCTAACGAACTTCTGATTCTCCAACTTCACATCAGACAGTTACACAATGAAGTTCTAGAACATACCTAACAACCTTGTTCATTAGATGTGTTTTGTTGCAGGACATCCATGGTGTGTGGTACATGTCTATTATCTATAAATATTATTTGAATTGTCTTGCATATTAGCAGTGACTTACTGCAGATACAGCTTCGTTACAACCTAAATAGACATTTTTAAAAAGCTTACGCAAAATTTATACATTACTATTTTCTTATATGAACAGTCTGAAGCCTTCATCCAAGACAAAAGAACAGCTGCACTCAGGTAGGGGTTCATAAGATCTGAATTCTTAAGTTAGCGTGATTTTAAAAGTAAATTATCAAGAGTATTTTTGAGAACCTCGATACACTTGTCTTCACAAAGACGCCTTACACTTTGAGGCCCTAAATATGTATTGAAGTACATTAGCATGGTAAGCTGTGAAAAGGAACCAGTTAAGACAGGAAAACAAGATTCTCAACTTTTAATTACACAGTGGCAAAAGCATGATTTAAATGTAACATTTACTGTCTCTAAATGCAGAACCTTAAAGCTTAAATAAACAACAACCAAACATTAGAAACCCAATTTGTTTATACCACAAGAAGGACAGCAAGAAACTTTGTAACGCCTGGGTGCAGGTTTAGGCTTTTAGAGTAAAATTTACACTGCAAAAAGATTTTCTAAGTTTATTGTATAAAAACAATTTATTGGAAAAGCTTCTGAATGTCATTTGCTAATGAACCAATACCGTCAGCTGAAGGGAAAGCATTTCTAAAGTTTTATTAGACTGAATGTCCTTAGTAGAGATGACAATCCTCACAAGCACAGCTTCATTTGACAACGTGCTGACATGGTCATTTCAGATTTTTTTAAGTAAATCTTATTTATGAGTGACCATAAAAATCTTACAAGATGTGCAAGGAGACATTAACATTACTGTATTTAGTACATACTAACAGTTTACTGCACTAAAACTTGAAAGAAAATACAACAAGGTAATGTTGTAGCTTAAATGTTCAATGTTTATTTTGCTAAAAAAAAGTAATTACTTCCAGGATGACTTAAAAAAACACCACCAACAAAATAAACTAGCACAGTGTAACATACCTGGTATACACAGCACAGAAATTTGTTCAAGGTCTTTTACTCAATCAGCCATCTGACTCTTTGGAAGTGGGAACAATATCCAGTAATAGCCTTAAAGAAAAAAAAAAAAACAAATCCAGGTTTGTCTGAAAACAAACGTACATACAGATTTTACCTACAGGTCTAACGTTCTTGACCAATATAAACTTTTTCAAAACTCAATAAGGTGTTCTATGATTAATAAAAATTTTACCTACAGTACAAAACCGTAACATTCTATCCTTGCCCAGTATTAGCATGGAGGTCTCCAAAAATGAGAAACAGGCTCCAAAAATCTCCTTCTATTCAAATATCTGAAGTCTAGGGTTAGTACTGTCGTATATAAATTCTACAATATTCCCAAGTGTTAATGCTACAAACTCATTAAGTACAAAAACCAAACAATTTTCAAAGTTCAATGCACATTTTCACTGGTGAAATGGGACATAGGGAACTTCTGAGTTTATAGGAAAATACTGTAATTTCCCACCAAATACAATGCATGTGTATACATATATAAAAAATAACAATCTACTTAGTAAATAGCCTTAGTAAACTAAAATTTTTACAGAAGTAGCAGCATAAACATCACATTATTTTAAGACAGTCAAGCATATCTGCAAAAAAAGACATTTAAAAAGTCCAGATAATTTACAAAATGTCTCCTCTCCAATTTAAAAATGAGATTTTTTTTTCCCAACTGTACAGTAGCAAAAAGGCAAATCCCAAGATCAAAAAAATAACAAGAAAATTAACACACTACCACAAGTTATAACCACTCTTACCTAAGAAAATAAGGTACGAACGATTCTTCTGGAAGCCAGGCAGGAAATAAGGTATTGTTCACGTAATTCTACCTAAAAGAAAGAAAGTATGGAAATTTTCAGCATTTTGCTTCAGAAAAGCAGAACAAGTCAGATGACTGAAATTTATTGATCTTTAGGTAATTATTAGGTTAGGAAAAACTTATGATAGCAGTAAGTGTATCTTTAGAACTCAACTCTAAAAATAAAAGTACGGATGGCTGTACATACTTGGCTGAAGAAAAACACTGGAGATGAAGAGTGACTGACATACAACATTCATGGTCTATATTTTTGCATTAATAACTGCAATCTGCTCTTCTGTCTCCCATTATTTTAATTTTGAATGACTTCAAGATCAAATGTCTAGCCAATTTAAGGTTTGGTTTTTTTTCTTTGAGTAATTTATCACACAATACCTCTCGGTCCCTCTACATTTTTTTCACATTAAAGTCTTTAGAAGTAGGCTATGCAAAATTAAATATTACCTCTAGTGATAGCAAAGTGATTTTAAAATGGCTTCTGTCATCAGCTTCTCTGAATTTTAAGTCATAAGTTACTTATCTCCCCCCAAAAGACATCTTTTTTTGCCCTTCAGCTTCTTTAACCTTTAACTAGATCCTAAACTATGCTCTTGAACACAAGGAACACCACATTTGCACTAGCTTTAACCAACTTTTCTCGCCTTTCGTGAAAAGGCTTAACATTTTATTTTGTAGCAGTTATAATTATCACCACTATTTCATACTGTAAGAGAAGTTTGGAATCATCCTGTAAATACGTGGATAAATTAAAATAACATTTTAATGTTACCTTAAAAGGCATCTAGATAAAAATTAAAATTCCTGTCTCTTATATATACAAAACCACAAAACCATTAAAAAAATATGTAAAGAATTAAGAGCAATTTATTTTCAGAAACATTTAGCTGCTATTTTATTTTCAATAGCTGAGAGAAACAGGTCAAAACTATTAAAAAAATTATCCCCTAATATATATAAAGAAGCAAAATTCAGCAGACACCCACCTAAAGCTAGAACTTTCTTTTCAGCAAAGTGTGTATGTCAGAACCTATTCTACACTGCAGAACTGTTGCTGGGGTTATAAAACCACCATAATCCAAATCGAAAAGAAAGATACCGAACACTTTGCATAAAGGTGATAGAAGTCCAACGGTCACTTAAACGTGTATTTATATTTAAAAAAAAAAAAGCCAACTTTCATTGTTGTAATGATGGTTTCGTATTTGCAGAGGAAGTACCAGAAAACGTAGATATACCTCCAATTGCAATATTTAAAACCTGCACAGAGTTTTATAATCCTGTACAAGTGTATACCAGATAAATCCAACAAATATGGCTATACACAATCTCCAATTAAAACTAAAGTTCCTTATATATTTACATCTCGCTGTACTACAGTGACTTTTTATGCATTTGGAATTCCAATTTTACCTTTAAATCAGTAATTGCTGAATGCGAATGAACACAAAACAAACATCAGGCATTCCCTTTAAACTTGCATTTTTAGAAAGTCTTGCAATAGGTGTTGTACAACTTCTAAATTATTAATCATCGAAACAACAATAAAAAAAGCTACATAAACAGAAATTACTGCAAGCTCCCAAAAAAATGCATAAACTGAATACTAAAAACAAAACTGACACCTAATAAATGCTTTTTAAAACCTTAATGCCACACACAAACCCATTTGTTTGCTTATCATGTAATTCATACTTAAGTCACTACCTTTTCGTCTCGTAGTGTCGTCTAAATCACAACTGTAGTATTTTGCCAACTTTAAACTGTAGACTTGGCATGACCGAGCTTTGTTTTTTTCAAGCTTGTAAGTTTTGTATTGCCGTTTTAATTGCAAAATCATATTGCACGTAATTCTTAAGAGTTTTCTTTAAAGTTCTGCACCTCAACTGCTGTTTTTCAAGTGAAGTAAATTTCTATCTATTGTTTCAGTAAAGTACTAAATAGTAAAGTACTGTCTCATCCGCAGCCTGTTTTTTCTTACTGGTTTAGAAAGAGTTAAAAGCCAACACCCCACAAAAAAACCCCAGCAAGTTTTATTTTTAAGAGAAAAGGACATGGCGTCTTTGTTCTTACAAACTACGAAAACATATCCCCTTCTGAGCAGCAACGGGCAACAAATGCTCTTTAAACAGACACGGGCTTGGGGCTAAACATTTAACTGATGATGTAGTCCAGCCTTCACCTCTCCCCCCCTCCCTTTACTGCTGCATTGGAGTTACAAGCTGGTTTGCAGATGCCCCCCTTCCATGCTGCACTGGAGGGGAACACGTCTGCAGCCCCCCCTCTCCCCACTGCTGCACTGGGGGACCCGTCTGCAGCTGCCCCCCCACACCCCCCCCGTCCTCCCTGCTGCATTGGGGGACGGGGTGCTCGGTGCTGCAGGAGCCGGAGCGGGGGGGGACGACGTTCTGCAGCCCGGCAGTCGCCGAGAGTCGGGCTCCCTCTGCGGCACCCCTTCTCCCGCCGCTCCCCCCCTCCGAAACTACGCGGCTCCCCCCAAAAAGGGGTCACGGAGACGAGCGGGGGACCCCCCAGCTCCCCTCAGGCAAAGGCGGGGAGGGGCAGGGAGAGGTAGGCGCCCCCTCCCCCTCCCGGCTCCAAGGACATTTTGTTTTTCCTCCCAAGGACAAAGGACAATGAGAAACGAGGAGACTCAGGCACTTACCCGGCGAAAAGCAGCCCGTCGGCAGGCACCGGGGGCCCCGAGAACGGGGCACTGCTCCCCTCCTCGCCCTGCCCGCGGTGAAGGGCGGCCCCGCGCCCGCCCGGCGAGAGAGAGGCGCGGGCAGAGCTCCGCAGCCCGGCGCCATTGCCCTCCGCCCGTCGGCAGCCCCGCACAGCAGCCAGGCTCGCTGCCCTCCTCCGTAGCCCCGCAACCCCCCTCAGAGCGCCGGGCCCAACTCGGCCCCCGACACCGGCACCCAGGGGCGGCTCGCCGGGCGTCCCCGCTCCGAGCGGCGGGGAAAGCGCCCGGGAGCCCGGCTGCAGCTGCTGCTGCGGCTGCTTCCCCGGCCATCTTGTGCCGTGTGTGTGAGAGACTCTCTCCCGTCTCCTCTCAACTCCTTCCTCCCCTCCCCCCCGCACAACATGGCCGCCCGCTCACTACTCACTGCGGCGAGGAAGGGGCGGGCCCGCACCCCTGCCCCCCGCCCCCCCCCACCTCTCCGCCCCGCCCCGCCCCCGGCTGCGCGCGCGCGCCGCGCGCCGCTCCCCCATTGGTCGTGCCGCGCCCTCCCCCCCCACGACCCGAGCGCGCGCACCGCTCCCATTGGCCGTTCTCCCCGCCGCTCCCCCGTCTCGGCGTTCCCATTGGCGCCTGTTCGCCTCCTCGCGCCCTCGCCCCTCCCCGCCGCGGGCTTGCGCCCCGTCCGCACCAGCTTCCCCTCAGGGGGAGGAGGGCGGCGGGGAGCCGGGAGCCGGCTCGGAGCGCCCGCCCCGCCGGCGGGCCTGGGCCCTGCTGCCGCCCCCTCCCCAGCTCCACCCAGCCTCATCGCAGCCGTGACCCTGTTCGGTCCGAGCACCGCCTTCTCTCCTAGCCCAAGCTTCAGAAATCTCTTCAGGCCTCAGCCTGCCCAAGGCGCCCCTCGCAAGCCTGCATCCATTTACACTGAGGCTCACCCAGCCAACTTGGCCTGTAAACGCCCTTCACCCAATGGCCCAGTTCGCATTCACACTCTGCACCCCACAAAAAGCACCTCAGTTCTTGAGGCCAGGCTGGATGGGGCTTTGAGCAACCTGGTCTTGTGGGAGGTGTCCTTGCCCAGGTCAGGGGGGAGGTCCCTTCCAACTCTAACCATTCTGTGATTCATTAGCCCTTTTAAAGCCTGTCGTGATAGCACAAGGGGTAATGGCTTTAAATTAAAAGAAGGACGATTTAGACTAGATATAAGGAGGCCATTTTTTTATGCTGAGGGTGGTGAAACAATGACCCAGGTTGCCCAGAGCAGTGGTAGATGCCCCATCCCTAGAAATGTTCAAGGTCAGGTTGGATGGGATTCTGAGCAACCTGGTCTAGTTGAAGATGTCCCTGCCCATGGCAGGGGGGTTGGACTAGGTGACCTTTAAATATCTCTTCCAACCAAATGATTCTATGATTCTATATGCAGCAGCCTGGCCTGGGCCCACCTGCCACCAGGGCTGAGCATCAGCTCCACCTCGCCACAGACAGGAGTGCCACAAAACCCTCTGCTCTCTTGACCCAAGTATGGCCAACTGCCCTGGGCCTCCTGCGCTGTGCACCCTCAGCCCGCTCCTAAGCCCTGCCGGTGGAAAGAGCCAGAGCGACCACATCACCTGCCTGCAGCAGCAATCCCAGCCCTCATTAGTACCTCTCAAAAACACCGCAGACACCCAAATAAAACGAGGTATCGTGCTTTTTTTAGCCAACACCATAGAAACTGTCTCGTATTCCAACCTCACCAGGACACTGTCTCCTATTTTGACTACTGCCATGGAAACCACTTCAGATACCAGCACAATAGAGGGGCATCCCCCACATTCTTGGTCACTGTCACAAACGCTTGTCCCCAGCCGGTTGGTTATGATGTTCCTATGCAAGAGGCACACCCAGCAAACCTGACAGAGCAGCATAATTAATATTTACATACTTCAGCAGTCAGTTTGAATGATATGCATGCCTTTCTCCTCCTTCTATTTGCACAGCTTATTCCACTAAAAGCAGAGAGAAAGTAGTCCTGTTCTTTTTTATACTAATAACGTGGGTAGTTATAGCAGCAATTAAACCAACAATGCTTCAAACGATTATGGAAGGTCTCAGGACCTAGTCTGGCACTTGCAATCACACAGTTGGACTTTAGCAGCACTAGCTAACCTCAGAGCTAACCCTGACCTGGGTCCTGGAAAAGCCAGAAGTAGCTGGTCAGAAGAATCGCTCACTAATGTCCCTGAGGAGAAATGATTTTGAGTTGAGAGATGTATTTCCTTCAAAAATACAGAGAAAAGCTGACCTCCCTGTGTAGGAGAGCAGGGGAGGAAAGCACAAATCTACTGGCTTGTAGAGAGTAGTGATAAGGTGATTACCAAGAAGGGATGCTGGTGGCCCTGCATAAAGGGACCCTCCAGCCAAAGAATCAATGGTGGACCAAACCAGCAGATAACTGCTTCTCACTGGATAAGGGCAAAAGACCTTTCCTCCCCCGCCCCCACAAGATAGAGACTTGAAGTTCTGGTCTAAGGAGACTATGGAGCGCAGGAAGCCTGTTCTGCAACTTCATTCCCATTCAGATCCTTGCAAAGGCTAATCCTCTTGCTCTCACTGGAGCTACTCATGCGTAACTGGGTGTAAAGGTGTTTGCATGAACAGAATCCAGGTACCATCCTCCTTGGAAAACAACCAACAGTGAAGAAAGGGGAAAGGCAGCCAAGGATGAGGCAGGAACTAGATAAAAGTAGTGCGCAGCAAAAGCACTTCTACTCGTGCCGGCATTTCCAGCCGACACTGCAAGGTACGACTTCACAGCAAGGACCAAGATGAGAAGTTACAATCCCCAGCCTTTCTACTGTTTTTTCCCAGAACCCAAGTGTGTTTCTAGAAAAATATATAAAGCGTGATCACTTGCAATAACCACATAAAAGGGAGAAAAGAGATCAAGCATTAAACACATAATGGTACTTTGTAAGAATACTGTGGTTCCAGCCGGAAGAGTTTAAGATTGTAACTGAACAAGACCTAACATGCATGCTCAAAGCATTATCTGATTTCCTCTAACTAATAACAGACTATTCCTCTTTTTAAAAAGTATTCATGTACAACACACTGATGGAAGTGGGTTTTTTTTGAAATCACTTTCTGTATTGCTGTTACATGTAACCAAAAAATTACTGGAAGTCTAATATCCTCATTAAATATATTCAGTATTGCTTCTCTTGCTTCCTGGCCACCAAGGCCTAAAGCAGCTCCAAGAAATCTTACACAAGCATCCATCACCTCTCCCCTTTCTTGGCTTTGAGTGAGTTACATATACATGAACAGGAGTAGCTGCTCTCTCCAGAGCCACGGCACTTGTCAGACAACTTTGCTGTTATCATACCGGTAACAGTCTATCTTTTTGCATTCTTCTCTCCTAATTAAAGGTAAAACAGTGCTAGTCTCCCTTCTCGCTTTTTTATCTCCCATGGTCAGCTTTCCATAAACACAAGATTCTCGTTTCTACTGCCTCTGTGGTTACCCCCATTTTTTCCTTCTAAATCAGCATTTCTATACAACTGCAAATTCCTCCATACGGTTTATTTCTTCTGTTTTAGAGAACACATTTTCTTGCTTTGTGTATCATTCGACCAAATACTTCAGCCATGTTTTATGAACCACGTGTCTGATAATAACAAGACAACTTAATGTTTCCATTACTAATTTGGGAACTATTTTCTGAGACTGCATCTGTGTCCAGCATTCCCGATAGAGGCACACAACCTCGCTTTCTGGTACTTACCCAAATTATTTTCTTCTACAATTTTTTTTCCTTCCCCCCCTCCAGCTCCTGTGAAGGTCATTATTATACCTTAGGGACGACACGCAAAAACACTCTGTAGTTTCACAGGGCAGTGTCCCTTCCCTGCCTGCCCCAACTTGCCTTCTGTAGCAGAGGATACCCAAAGATTCGTGAAGAAGCTCATTCTCTGAGATAGGAGGTGCAAATGCAGCAGAGCTCTTTGGAGACACAAATATAATGGAAAGGGAGAGATCTGACACCAGCACTTGATGAAATGGTTAAGCATGGTATCTGCCTCTTGAAGTGAAAAACAGGGGTCTAAACAAGATTGGAAGATGTGCAGTGCCACCAAACTTTTCTTCAACTGAAACTCTATCAACTGTTCCAGAGAAATCAATAACAATTTTCTAGGCCCGAAGCCAAACATAATAGTTTGGATTATTTCGATAGAGAATACGCAAACAGGATACCAAATGCCCTTTGAACACAGCAAGCTGGTTTGTGGTAGGCATTTAACTTCCTCCAAACTGGGTGTTCACAGAAATTGTCACTTTGTCCTGAATAAAGTATAGCCCTATTTTCTATTTGTGTATGTAACCTGTAACACGTTGCTAAAACAATCTGCCTTTTTTTTTTTTTCTTCCTCCCTTCTGTTTCCTTCCTCAGTAATTCACTATTAAAATCAGAGTAATTGTGAAGGCAGATAGAAATTGCCTTCTACCACGCTTCTGAAAATCTGGGATTTTGGAGCAGCGTGTGCAGACCCTCCAAGAGTCCGGCTGATCCTGCACTACTCCCATCTGTGGGCTTCTCACACCAGTGACACAGAGCAACAGCGACAGACAGAAATGCAAACAAGGACAAAGTTCTTCTAAGCATGGAACCAACTTCCCTGTGCGACGGGTGAAGATCACTATAGTATATTGCTCCTAAAGCTTTTTGCTGCTGTCACAAGACAAGCAGTAACAGCCGCAGCAGCGAGGATAAACCCCAATTCTAGCCATCAGCTCGTGCTATTCATTCTGCTCTGGGGCTGGAACTGGAATTCAGATCCAGACTTTTGTTCCAGCCCGTAATGAATAATTGCAAACACATCCACACACACAGAAAGAACTTCTACATACGCCCTTTTTGTTTCTAGGATTTAACACTGAAAACTAAGAGTATGTTAATATGGTGGTTTTGCTAGCACTTTTACAGTGCTCGTGTTCAGAACGATGGACCTTGTGAGCAGCAAGAAAATGATTTATTACCAAGAATAATAAGAAACAAATTCTTATCAGTGTCATAAACATATGGTAAAGAAAAAAAATATCTTTCAGTGTACTCAGCCAAACTCCAGTGCTTTCTGGATTTATTCAAAATGAAGTAATTTTAACCAAGATTCAGCTCTTTTTATTCGTGTTCCCAAAGAAAAATAACTTCTCAATAAAAAGTATAAGGAAGCAATGGAAGTGAGAAATGGAACCTATGTCTTTTGTGGGATTTAACTGTCTTTCCTAAGCAAATTTTTAACTTGTTGGTCACAATGCATCAAAGAATCAGTATTGTTTCTGTCCACCTGATCTTGTGGCCTGAGCTCAAATTTTAGATCTAAATGCTCCTGAACACCCCGCCCACCTCGCTATTTCAGTTTTGCATGAGTTCCTGTATATAATAAGGCAAATAAAAGACCAGTAACTGTTGTCTAGTGAGAGGATTAATTATTGTGCTTTATATGAGCTTGACTACGGAATATACGTGTATTTTTCTTGAGAAATCAAATCCACTTTTCTTAAGGAGGTTTGAAACTTGAATTTCTTTGGTTTTATTACAGATCATCTTCAAATTAGCTCTCGTTGCCATCTTAACTGTAAGAAATAGTAACCACCACAGTCAAGGTACTTACACTGTATTTGGTCAACATTTAACATACAGTGATTGCCTTAAATGGAAGTCTTAGAGGCATAAGAAAAGGAAGGTATAAGGAAAGATACGTTACCCCTTATTTTGATGAAATCTCATGACAGTTTAAAACTCTAGACCGTTTTCAAACTTAAAGAACTTGGGTGATTGTTTATTAGTATGTTTCGTTACTTCTTAAAGTAAGGCACTGGAGCTTGGAACAACAAATCTGCTTCTTTACCCTTTTTTATCACCCCTACTACTTGTAGGAAATTATCTGTTTTTTTAAGGTCAGCTTTTAGGTAACGAAGTATTCGACAAACTTTTATAAGAGCACTGGGAAGAGGTAGCAAAAACACTGATTGCCCAGTTTGCCTGTACCTACTTAGACTCTAGAATTTCTGTAAGCGTTAACAAGGTATAACACATCTCCTTACGTGAAAAAGAATGATGCAACTTTGCTTTTTACTGAAATTACCTTCGAAAGCAACTAAGAAAGTAACGTGCACCTTCCCAGGAACTTTAATACCCATAGCTACAGAGTGCAAAGGCAGGTTCTGTGACTTGACTTCCACGCTTATAACTTCTCTGTACTGAAGTTTGCTGCTTGGAAACTTGCAGGCCTGGAAACATGCAAGGATTGGACATACTGGTAGGGTTTTAAATCTGTTTAAAAGGCAGAAGCTGCAAAGAGTGTTATTTGTCTTACTATTCTGTCTGGAAAAATGGTGTGTGGAGTCATAGGAGCGTTCTGCTGAGCTGGGAGGTGGTCATCGTTTCATCAAGAGTCTGTAAAAAAAGCATTGGCAAGATTAACAGAGCCATACCCCATTTTAGTTTTCAAAATAAAGATATTGTTCTCTCATTTTCCAATATATCACAGAGAGTTAGAAAAGAACACTTCATATCTTTTAAGCAAAATCTTCAGAATACTTGGATTTTAAATATAACTGGAAAAAATACATTTTTACAAGATCTAGGCAATGAAATTAATAATAATTTTGGTGGTTTTTTTTTAAACACAGATAATTTGAAATTCTAGCCTGATTACTTCCTTGTGCAGATTTAAAGTTCATTTTCCAGAGGCATTCATCTGTCTATCCTTGAAATTTATTTGCTACAAACATGAGCCAGTAAAGCTAGATTGCTTAAGTATTTGAGGAATATAATCAGGAAAGGAAAACAGACTTAGCAGAAATATGTATTTATAGATCAAAATCAAGGGCACCCCTTCCTCCCCAACTGTAAGCTCTAATTTTTATTTTCTAGTAACTCTTCGTCTGAGTTCTAGTGGAGACTTTGTAAAGTTTAGATGACGAGCATAACAACAAAAACACTTTCTTGGTAAATCTCCTCGGAGGCACAGGGGCTTCATACCAGCCTTGCAAACATGATGAATTTCACTCAAATTGAACAAGATGAATTACAGCTCCTCCAGAATGAAAAGAAAAACAACCCAGGCCTCCAAAAACGCAAGTATAGAACTGGGATTTTTATTTCAAGCAAGTTTCAAGCCTGTTTCCATAACGATCTTCATTCTTGTCTCCCGCGTGCAGGTAGCACCATAGGGCATTTTATTGATTGCTATATAATAGTTGACAAAATGATGCATTATTCAGCAAATTGCCACATGCAGTGAAAAGAAACGGTGCCTTTTTTCTGAAATCTTACAAGCATATGCTTTTTCTATTTTATAGACAGCCTGATGAAGTACTGTTGTAATGTACCATATACATAAAAGAGAAGACCCCTCATATTTGTAGCTCGAAACAAACTTCTTCATATTTGTCAGCATTTGTTAGATGTGGAGCCCAATCAATTTTTGATGCAGTGATACTGTATCAGGGACACCCTTGGATTAGAATGTCACCTACACAGAAATAGCTTCTGTGTCAGACTGATGTTTCCCAAGAACTTTTATATTTTCTTCCTACAGTCAATTTTCTATAAACCGTCTCCAGCCAGGAGTGCCCATCAGCCCAGAGACCAGAGCGGTGTCAGGCACGTCCTCCACCTCAACTCCAGAATTAGCAGCTTTAGCTGTTGCAGGCAACGGATTTGCACGCTCAAGCAAACATTCCTTCTCTCTGACCAAGCCATTAAGGGTGATAATCTCGTCTCATCTTGAAATCATTCACACTGGTGTTTTGGTTTTTTTTTTCATCTTTAGTCAAAAATTAGTATTAGGCGCTTGTGAGAAGACGTAATCAGCCCAAGATAACACTGTTGGTACAGTCCCGTCACAAAATGAGGTCAGTGGCTTTTTGTACAATTAAAGCAGCAAAGGGGACACGAGACGTCTTGGGTGAGACACCCACAGCGCTTGATCACTGGCTGAGAAATCTGAATGCAATTTTTGCTGCAATTTCACCCAGCAGAAGTGCTGAACAAGATTCCATGTGCTCAAAAGACAACCTGATTGCTTCAAGATTTAATTGTGGATTTAACAAGAAGTTATTACCTTTCTTTACAAACGTGTCTTGTTTTAAGATCTAGAAACCTTTAGATTAATAACAAAAGCTGAGATTTTGAGCTTCTCTTCTTGCTCCAAACATATGGGTCTTAAGCTATGTGCCTGTGCCTTTAATTCAGCACTGAGTAATTACATTTAGGTCAGTGGAATCACTCCAGGTTTTTCTTGGTGTGTCTAAATGGAATGTTGTCCTAAGGATATGGAAGCATATGAAGTGAATTTAGGAACGAACATGTATGTCAGTACTTGGAAATTGTAACTGCCATGAACTAACCCTGTCCATGGAAGGGAAAGGGAACATAAAGCAGAGGTCTGTGAGTTCCAAAAGTAAGAGCAAGCATCTACATGCAGGTATAATTGCATCATTCCTTTTTGTATTTTCCCCAACATTTCTTTTTCTTGCCTGTTTTTATTAATCATGGCAAAAGGAATAATATAAATTAAATTGCACTTAGGTACTTCACCTGTTAATCATCTCTTTTAGTACATCTTTAAAACCTCTCCATAAAACAGAATATCAAGCAACCAAATGTTAGACTTAAGTAGAAGCAAATACGTCAAAATAAAATGCATTTAATTGGGAAACTATCTAAAATTTTTTTTTAACAAGCCACACATTACTAGTATTAAGCAGTACACTTGAACACTCTGACTTAGCGTCTAAGATAAAGGAGCCTATAGAATGCTTTGAAGGAAAAAAATGTAGGGGAACATGAGTTTGCATGTATAGGAGATAAAGTCCAATGCTTGAATAATTTAGAATCATAACATCAACAAAAATGAAACACTGGGACTTTAATAACTGGCTTTTTTTTTTTCTTAAACTCAGATTATTAATATATTGTGCTCCTGGCTAGGGTATCAGGTGCTGATAACGAATATTCAGGGACCGTACTTTTGCTGCATGAATTAAAACTGTTCTCTTCAAAAGATTAATAAAGGATTATCTTTATATAAAGATATACACACACTAAAGAACACTAAAGATAATGAAAATTGAAACAAAAAATGAAGTTGAAAAACAATTATTTAAATGCAGAAAGTCTACTTGAGTGGTGTTAATAAAAGGGAATTAAGTGTAAGAGAAAATACAACCTAATTAAGAGGTCCAGGAAGGCATATTCGTATATGCTGGGAAAGTAATGTTTATATATGGAAGTTATTTTATGCTTTATATTATCATTATAATGCAAAGTCTTACAGGAACAAACCAAAGACGTGCCTGAAGTTCATCCCAGAGCTCTGCACCACAGGTACTGCCGGCCATGGGTGTGCACTGCATTCCACTTACATCTGACCCGAGGACTTCATGTAACCCTTGCAGAGTATGAAAGGCCAATCAAGAAAATAATGATCTTGAGGTGGCAAAAAGGTTTCTTTACATTGCTTTTCTTCCATGAAGGAACCGCCGTCTTGGAGAGACCTTTGCAGGCTACACACTTTAAAAGGAAACGCTCTTTTCGACCCAGAGCGAGGAGATCAAAGGCCTTGCACAATTCAGCTGCAGTTAACATGGCAGAATCTGGCTTACTCTTGCTTCTTAACTATGACTAATCCTTTCTACAACCCTAGTTTGGATTTGAATGTCACGGTTAGACCTTAGCGAGTCTTGTCACGAGCAGCTGAAATGGTGAGGCCTGCTTCTGCCTACCCAGCCAGCATGGCCGCAGTGGCCCCGCTCCTGCGCCCCGTCCAGGCAGAGCTCACCACCTCTTTTAGTGGGACACTGCTGACCGGTCAACAGGGACAGCATAAAAGATGGCCTTTGTGCTCATTTTGTACTTCTTTCTTTCACAGAAGCACTAATTTATCTCTATAACCTGCAGCCTCCTCCAAAGCGCAGAAACTCTGGAGCTGAAATTTGTTAGAACTGAACATCGGATCAAAAGCTCGAGGCCTCCAACGGCCCGATTTCACAAGCCCTGCCTCCTTAAGAAACCAGGATAAAAATACAGCTACATGAAAAATAAATGAGCAGCTTTTCCTGACTCTGAAACCAAAAAATAATGACATGAAACCAAAATCAAATGCAACAATATCACTCATATTCCCAAACGTCAGCATTAACGCTCCCTCTCCCAGCTCCCAGAGACTTGTTAAACAAATGAGCCTTATAATGTATTTTGCAAGTGGAAGATCCTGGAGTGGAGAAAGTAAATTCCAAAACCGAAGCCCCTTAATAAAAATGCTGTTGTTGCTCCGGGAGTTTTGCAGTTCAGGGGATTCAGTCTCACCTCGCTCCTGCCACAATCAGCTTTTTCTCTTTTCGATCAAACGAGTGGTTCTGCAGCCCCAGACTTCAGATCAAAACTAAAATCTCAATACTTGGAAGCCAAGTCGGTCTGTGCAAGTCAAAAAAAGGGCTGGTAATGTGTGTGCACAGACCAGTCAGCCATCTTTTTATACTGGAACCAAACACTGTATTTAAAATATACTTCATCTACTAGATTTTCCCTGAACGCCTCAGCCATGCCTCCGTGAGGCTGTAGCAGCCACGTTATCATCGTGGTTATCCTCGCTAGGACCTCAGTGGCATTTTTGGAACCATGTTACATCTCTAAATGTCTTTAAATCTGGAGAGAGACCTGATTCTGTCTGTGATTCCCCTCAGGAAAACTTTTTCCTTTTTTTCCTTGTTTTTCTTACTTCTTGTTATTATTTTGTTAGCTCCGGTTTAAGAATGAAAGCCTTTGGACTGAAAGAGGGGGAAGGTGGAATGAATAAGCCTCTTGATTAAAACCAAGGAGAAAACTCTTAAAATACGAACTCCCCTGAACACAACATGTCTCCTCCCGCTGCATTAATGCTGCTTCACGAAATGGCGGCTCCCTCCGTAGCCAGCTGCCTACAAACGCAGGCGTCCCCACAGGAAACCACAAATGCAACTCACTTTTTTTTTTATTTAAAAAAAAAAAAAAAAAAAGCTTTCATTTTTCTCTCATTACATTCACTCCCTCGGGGACTCCGCCAAGCCCTCGGCAAAGCTGTGACCTGACAAACAGAGAAGGACGGGGAGCACCCAGAGCTCTCCTTGTGCAGGGATCAGCATCTCCCACCTTTGGGCAACCACCCGGGACCTTTCCCCACTGGCATGGGGCGAGTGGGTGCTGGCTGGGCTGGGACACAGAGCTCTGGGCTCCAGCGCCCTGGTCAGTGCAAATAAATCTGCTGATTCAGCCGGTATCACCGCGGATCTTGCGTTTCCAGAATTTTCTCCCTCCGCTTCCCAAATATAAAGGGACTTTTGTGCTAAATACCGAGTTGGAGCACGGATGGGCTCCGTGTAGGGCGCCATGTGGTATTTGGTTTCTCGCTACAGTACATGTTTTTATAATGATGGGGGAAGGGAAGGAAGGGAGCTGCTCTTACCAGCATGCCAATAATCTGTTGCAAAGGACTGGAGCACTCAGAGCCAATTAGTCCTGAAGTTAACCATTTAACTGCTGAAAAACCTCAAGTCTCAGGCGTAGACTCTGTGAGAATTTGGGACAGAACGTGTAGGTACCCAGGGCATCAAACTCACTGTGGATTTGTTTACAGATACATTTTTTGTTTCCCGTAAACATTTTATTTCCTATAAACAAGCTGACCACCAACACTCTCACACACAAAGGTGGGACAGCTGTATCCAGAACTCCTACACGGCCCAATTTTAATAAAAGCTGGCTTTGTTTCAGGGTCTGTGCCAGCCTGTGGAGGAACCATGAAAGCCACCCACAGGAACTGCATTTCTGATGGGGATTTTGGGTGGGTACAAGTCTCTGCCGCAGGAAGGACAAAGCCAAGCAGCCCAACGTGGGGTGGGAAGGGTCAGGGTGCTGTCCTGGCAGAGGAAACCCTGTGTCACTGCTGTCACACTGCTGGGCCACTGCAACATCTCCCAGAGATGCTGCTCTGGGGTGGAAAAACACCATGAGGTGGGCCAAGCTCTAAGAAAGAGATGGCATAGTCCGTCTCCCTCTAAATATATATGTCTCCATCATCCCTGGGCTGTGCCCAGACATAAGGGCATATTTTGAACCTCCCTGCCTGCACCAGCCTTTTTTTTTTTTCCCTAATGCCTTAACAAGACTTCCCCCCCCCAAAAAAAAAAAAAAGTTCTTTTTATATTCTGCAGTTTGTCATAAACTTTTAATGCCTGAGGCAGACCAGCTCATGGCTTGTTGTGCGCTGCTGAACAAGCCAGGGAAGAAGATCCATGGGGAATTCCCAGCCTTGGTCTTTTTTTCCTCAAGGAGCAAGTCTGAACATGGCCAGGGAGTACAGACAAATTAGTCCTAATGCACAGCAACAGTAACATGCTCCCACTTGATCCGGCGGGTTGGTAAACCTGTTTTTGTACTCTCTCTTTTTTTTTTTTTATTCCATGACTTGGCAGCAGCTCTCAGAGACGCCAGGAAGACCAGCAGAGTTTGGATAGCACGATGAAGCGCCCTGGAATCCCAAAAGCAGCCTCCCCACCCCAGCTCATCAGTCCTAGGAAGAAGCAGAGTGTTTTGGCTTGGGAGCAGCTGTACTGGTGCTGCAGGGCTGTTTCCAGTCCAAGCAAGCACTGCAGTGTACATGAGAGGTATATTCCTTCACTACCGGCCTCTCTAAGGGATGAGAAGAAAGTCAAATCCCCCTCCTCACCACGGAGAAGGTCCAGCGCATGTGGAAGGTGCCCGCTGCTCCTCTCGAAGGGCTATAGCAAGGCTGGCACCGTAATGCATCTCACTTTTAAGCTTCAGGAAGAATTCTGGCTCCATTAAAGTATAACTTTACATTCAAATTAAAAACACTGTTGAGGGGGGGGAAAACGTATTGCTAAGAAAACAGCAGATTACTTAGGCATGTGAGCTGTCAGAGCTCTGGCAATACAAGAACTCTCTTGTTCCCGTTGCCTCCCACAGCTGCATTCACTAAATATATCCTGGGCAGAGAACTGCATTTCTCCACCCCTTTCTCAGCCCAATCAGGTTTGCACAAACACCACCAGGCTCCCTTGGGACATGCAGTTGGGCAGCAGCAATGCCCTAGTTACAGGCATCACGAAGGACAGGAGAGACTAATAATGTCTGCAACAGGGTGAAACTGGTACACCCCCAGGTCATTTTGAGAAGGGAACGCGTGTGGCTGATTGATATTTCACTGTTAAAAACAGGGTGGTTTGTTCTCAGTAAGGTTACACGCCACTTGCATGTCATGATACAGAAGTTATTCCCTTTGGATGATTTTTCAATAGCTTGCAGAAAAAAAACAACAAAAAACTTGGTGATCTCAGAGCAAATTCAAGCAGAAGAGTGGTTATCTCTTTTAAAATAAATTCAGCTCCTGATTTAGAATCGAGCAGTGGCCTTCAGAGACTCAGGGCCTAGCTGGCCCGCAGAGAGCAATACCAGATTGACCTTCTATCAAGTCAAGGCTCTGCGGGATATTGTTTGATCATACATCTGCCTCTGGAGGAAAAAAAAAACAAACCAGCCCACCTACAACTGAATTTCCATAGGGCCAAGGTGCTTCCCTCATGACCTCCATCCTGTTCTCCACATTTCTCCTACCTTCACTTTACATCTTTTCTTTGCAAGGACACAGATTCTTTGCCCTGGCAAAATGTTGCCTTGGTCCCAATCGCAGCCTTCAAACACTGCTGCAATCGCAGCAACAAAGAAGAGGAAGAGCTGCCCCTTCTGATATAGTTAGTTCTATAGTGGATCAAATTCTGGCAGGAAAAATAAGGGAATCATCTTGGTGGCTCTCCTTGCTTTCAAGCTGTGAGCCAGCAGGGATTTTGACCCTCCTGGTCCCCTGCTTCTTCCTTTCCTCACAGTTGCCTATTTCTTCAACACCTCTAGCTCCTCTAGCAGCAAAGCAATTTTGACAGAATCTGGTCAATTTTTCAAGCTCTCTCATTTTAAGAAGTCGGTTGGAGCAGACTGTATCTTGCAATCGAGCCTCACAGGAGGGAGAATTAAATATCTCATGCATGACCTTAATCCGTAGGATTTTGTAGATAGTTTTTCTTGTAATCTCAATACTCAGAGCTTATCAAGCATTCAAATCGTATCTGTAGCCCGAGAACACTTTGCAACAAAAGGAACCCAAATTCATTTTTATATAATTATGCAGTCATACAAGTCACATGCTTGGGGCGGAATAAATATAAATACTGAGCTTTTGGGAATAACTGGCAGACTTAAATCGAAATGTAAAAAAACCCCACCACACCAAACCCAAGAACGAAAGCTATTATATAAGGAAAAAGAGATCAGTTTTAGATGTCAAATAGCAGTAAAGGAAAAATGGCATAATGTAAGAAGAGCCTTTTAATAGCTTTTTTTTTTTTTCAGGCTGCAAAGCATAAAAGAAAGAACCTAAGCTCATACTTAAGCATCCACGTAAAGCAAGGACCTTATTTTCGATGGGAGTAATATCATTTGAGGTATTGAAATGAGATAAATCATTCACAAAATGGCCACGGGTCCCTCTAAGCTTAATCAAATGGTTGAAAGCCAGAAAAGTTAGCACATTTTGCTGTGTTTTTTGTGTCTTTCCTACACATTCTCTCCTCCTCTGCTTTTCTTGCCTTCTTGAAACAAGTTGTCCTCAAAGGCTGTTCTAATTTTGTATTTAGAAATTGCCACTATTTTAATTAGGGACGTTGCTGTAGAAGTACACCCTGCTGCACTGCTTGTGCTGAAAATGAGCCGTGTTTGCTGGGGACAGAAGTGGTTTTGCCTGCTCTGGTCTCACGAAATCTGCCCGATCCTGTGGATTTCTGAGCGCATGAGGAAAGACGTAGGGTCATCTATGTGCTTTTAAGAAAGAATTACAAAGCGTGAAACCAGATGTTAAGACTGAGCCACAGAGAAGTCACGGGAGCGCAAGTTACCTTCAACAACACACTCCAGTTCTAAAAGCAAAGGCATAAGACACTTGAGGAATGAAACCTTCCATCCCAACAAGACAGTGACTCACCCACATTCCCAACTGCTCCAACCAGGGAGGCGAACCCTCCTCCTGGCAGACCGGATCCTCCACGTTCTTCTGCGTGGAGCAAATCCTAAGTCAGGGCAAGCTGTGATGGTGGCACCTTGTAGTCAACACAGCACAGGGCCAAACGTATTTCAGAAAGAGATCCTCCTTCCCAAGCCACTGTATGAACTTGCCTTCTTGAAAAGATTCAAGAATTCAGAAGTTCTGCTTTTCACATCTGAAAAGAAAAATGGCTACTACTAACAACTGTTTCTCAAGAGCCAAACTTATCTTTTCTTAGATACTGAGGTTTGCTAAAATTGCTAAGAGGCAGTAGCTGCGTTTTGTTTGTTGTTTTGTTTTGTTTTTTTTTTTAAAACAATCCAAGGACACACAAGACAAGTAACAAATTTAAGTGAATAGAGAGCCAAACAACGTGTAATGTGGATAAGGTGCTGTCTCCAATCATTGAGTTACCCATATGGGAAAATTCGACCAAGGGATACGGAAACTCACCATCCCAAACATCTGCTCAATCATTCCCAACATACAAAGCAGACTTCACTGATGAAGGACAAGCACATTCCAGGTGAGAGACAGCACACAGCCAAGCTGCTGAACGTGCCCAGCTCCATCCACCCTTCCTACATGGCTCTCTGGGATGCGGGGAGTGCTGTGCAGGTCCTCAAATGGCAGGGGCATCAGTAATGGAGCCACCAGCAGCAAGGATGACGATGAGGAGGTGGCAGAAAGGTTGGATGTGAGGAAGTGGGACCAAAAAGAGAAGGAACACAGAAAGCAGGGAACATTGCGAATTTTCAAGAGAAACTGCAGGAAGCCAACATGTTTAGACTATAAACCTCAGAGAGGTTGTGGTTAAGAGGCAAACGCCGTGGGGTGACAAGGCTACAGGGAGGGCTGCAGGTAGGGATATGCCAGTGCCCAGGGAGAGATGCCTCAAAGCCAGGATTCATGTGGAGCCCCCCCAAGGAGCAGGGCTGGGTAGGTGGTCCCCTCTGTAGCATGCCAGGGCTCTGCTGGATGAGGTTCCTTCATCTGTGTGATGAAGGATGCCAGACTATGAGCATAAAATTCCCCTCTGGCTTCATACTTCACAAAGCGAAATTAAGGCTGACGCTCAGTGTGTTCCACCCTATTTTTCAATTCTCGGGTTTCCAACGGTAGCCAGACACCCCAAAACCACATGTTCAGTCATTCCTCCTGGGGGCCAGCTCCTGAGGGCACCCAGAGCTGCTGCAGAAAGCAAATGGCAGCATTTCCTAACGGGGAGGGCTTGTTTGCTTAGCAGTTATCAGTACGTTTGGCTGCTGGCGGAGGGCGAGACCTTGACAGCCCAGGCTGCTAGAGAGGCACACAAAGCTGTGTTATTCATGGAAGCATCGAGCCTCACACAAATAAAATAAGCTACTCTGGAGCTGAAGCCATGCCCGAAACATCACAAAAACGCCTGTTGCACTAACGCTGCTGCCGTACACGAAGCCTGGCCCCAGCGAGCAGGGGAAACACACACACACACACACACACACACACACACGAGCCTCTGTGCTGCTGCAGATTTTGCTGATGGCATTTGAAATATTTCAGGCACTTCAGACAACCCTCTGCTGACTGGAGCAGAGATTCGCCCATCGGGACTCCTGAGCTTACATTAAGAAAAAAAAAATCACAGAATCACAGAATCACCTAGGTTGGAAGGGACCTTTTAAGATCATC
>JAOXJM010000071.1:35482328-35496818 GCA_026413425.1 Tringa solitaria | reverse complement strand
CCAACAGGATTATTTCATACCATGAACGTCACATTCAATATAAATTAGAAAGTTTACTGTGAAGTTCTCTCTCTTCCCTGATGGTGGTGCTCCAGAGAACTTCATGCCCTGGTACCAGACCCCCGAATCCTTCCCTTCCTCCTGAGGCCATAGTGCTCACAGTGTCCCACATTTGCTGTCCCCTGCTGGGAGCACACAGATTTCTGCTGAGAGACTGGGCTGGGTATATTATATTGGTATCGGGATTGATACTGGTTCTTTAGTATTATTAATGTTAATTATTTATTCTTATTCTATTAAATCTATTTCTATTTCAAACCTCATCCCTGATTCCCCTTTCTGGGTGGGGAGGGGTCATCGGGTGACAGAATAATTGTCTATATGACAATAAATTGCTGTGGGTTTCTCAAATCATAACACTCTTGAGATACTGGAGCTAAGACTGGACACGTTAACCATCTGGGATGGCCAAGGACAGGAGCTTCATTAACAAGCACAGGGGAAACCTAATGTTTGCTCTTTTTTAAAGGGGGAAGTTGGTTGCTGAGATGACTGGATGGACCCTGACCCTGCCGCTTTCTGTACCCTGATGGTGTGCACAGACCTTGTTCCAGCACTAGGAGCTGGAAGCTTCCCATGGAGAGGGGATGGGTCTCCGAGTGATGGAGAACCTCCCTGCAGCCTTGTGCCCAGAGAAGGGCCGTGGGCTTGTCCAATGTGTCCTCATGGCCTTTATTGGCTTACAGACCTTGGTCTAGGCTTGACACTGGAAAAATCAATCAACTGATTTCTTGGCTTCCTTCCACTCCACAGTAACACACTGCTGCCGTCCTATTCTTGAAGACATCAGGAGAAGAGCCTGTGTCTGAGAAGAGGCCAGAGAGCTACACTACCCTGTTGTGGCTTTGAAAGCCCAGGGAGAGTTACCAGCCACAGGCTGAAACAGCCCCAGTCCATCAGTGTCGTTCTGCACCGCTGAAGTATCGTGGATCAAGATGCGATTCTTTCCTCCTCAAGCAGAGATAGTAAATCAAAGTTAGAAAAAATGTTTTTGCTCCATTGACAAAGATTTAAGGCAGATTCAAAAGGTTCCTGGTGTAGAAATGCAGGGATTAGGAGTCAGGAAGTCCTCAGCATCTTCCTTCGAAAAATGCTTATCTGGGCCTAGACCCTTTATCTTCTAGCAATCAGAAGTCTGGCTCTGAATACAGAAATTTCTGAAATACCAGCTCATTGCCTTAATTTCCCAGTCTGTATAATTTACCCATTGTGTCTCCATAACTACATTAATTGGGACACTCACAGGCTTTCATTTATTATTCTTACCCTGGTGTCTATGAAAGGTATGGGAAGGGGTGTGTGCAGATCAAACACAGACATCAGCACGGAGCCTGGGCCTTGTGCCTGTCACCCAAAACCCAAAAACAAAATGTGGGAGCCCACATCTGTTAAATGAGACCATCAGTCTCCAGCTATTCCTAGGGAAGCTGCAAGGATGGGAAGAGGCAGCGAATCTTCCCAAACCATGACAGCATTGGGAGGCCACCTCTTCCTAAAACTACTGCATTTCTCTTGCCATTTTCTGTGCAGCGGGTCATTATGAATTATTAATTACCAAAGCAGGCCCGTCAGGTCCATCGCTGACCTGCTGTGCGAGCTGGGCAAAAAAATGGATCTGTCCCTGCTGCATTGACTCGATGTAAATGTAAAATATGTGCACTGAAGAGGCTTGAAGCTTAATATAGGTCTTGTTAAGTGTTCATAAAGGATACTGAAACCCTTAGATTAAGAGGTACACCAGAGGAGAATGATAGGGTTATAAAATCCATTTCTACAAATAACTCATATTTATATAGTGCCTTTCAACCTAACAGATGCCGAAGCTTTTTTTCAGCGTAACACCCTGATATACTGTGTTCGCTTCACCTACCGGTTCAAGGCAACCTCCTCTGAAGTGAAATGTGGCAGCTGTTTAAAAGCCCCGAGTAGTAGTAACTTTAATAATAGCAAGGCATTTATATGGTCTTACAAACTTCAAAGAGTTAATTCTCTGCCCCTTCAGGAGGCAGACAAGGTTTATTATTCCCATTTCACAAAGGCAATATAACAAGAGTGGACAAGAGTGGAGAAAATCTGCACTCCCACAGATTTATAAAGCGAAATTCCGTGCATGAGCCTAAAGTGCTTTTAATCCCACATAGAGAAAACATATCAACATGTCTTATTAAAAAAGTCCTTTACTAAAAATATGTGGAGATGTGGAGAGAGCTCTGATCGGGATTCTAACACCTGCCACTTCTGCTGAAAAAATTACCTCCTCAAGCACGTGTTGACATAGAAACATCGTGGTCCAGAAACGCTTCTGTGCCATGAAACAAATTGGGCGCTCAAAATATACTGCCAAGAATCAGACAATCTGTTTTAAGAGGACCCAAGAGTTACTAAAATCCTCTTGAAATATAGCAGGAGAGAAAGCTGCAGCTACACCAAGGCAGCTTGGTGTTGTTCTTCCACCACACACAGCTCCCTGGTTCTTCTCAGCCTGCCCACATCGCAGGGCAATGATGCTTCCAACAAGGAGGAAAATTTCCTTCTGTTATCCCCAAGGATTCAGTAAGATGGTCCTGAACTCGGGAAAAAGAAAGTTACAAAATTGCTTGGATTTAGCCTCTTATGCATTGAGAACTGGAGACCTGTCCCCAGGTCATATCACTGTTCCCACATTGTTTATTGACGGCACCCTGATGCTGAATGAAGTAGGAGCTTGAAAGGACACTCTTATCCCTGGGGTCCTAAAAAACATTTTTCAGTTCTCAGCCAGGCTACGACTCTCAGCTGCCCACACGTGGATCTGGACAACCACTCATCCTTCCACTAGAGCCAACCCCCCCGGAGATGCCTTCAGTCCTCTTACAACCTGAGGGCTGCTTGGGGCTGGTGAAGGGTGAGCTGTGGTCTCTGTGTCCTGCAGGATCTAGGGCAGAGGGACAGGGAAGCGGGAGAAATGAACTGATCTGTGCCGAGCATCATCAATTCTCCAGCAAAGCAATTTCCATCAAGGGATGCTACATGAATCACATCCTATTCATCACCACAACTGTCTGGATGTAGCTTTGCCAGCCGGGACTTGGCCTCTCTCTCCGAAAAGCCCCTGATGTGCTGTAGAGCAGCTTCACAGTGCGGGACGTGGGATCAGTGCTCCCTTTCATCTCTCCACCTTCACTGTCTCCAGAGAAACCTGCACTTCCACATTCCCCCTGCTTCGAAAAGACGGCCAGGGGCGAAAGGATGTCCTTATGGCTCTCCTCACTGACCCACAGGCAGGTCCTCCGTGCCTCTGAAGGTGGACCATGCATGGGAAGCCATGTCCAAGAGCAGCACGTTACAAAGAGCTGTTGCAGGGCCCCGGCACACACAGTGTAGCCAAAATTCCTAGCCCGGGGTTCACACTCATTAAGGCACATGAATAAGGAGGTCTAGCTCTGGTGCTCAGATATAAAATGTGGGCCTTCCTGACACTGTGAAGTCCGAAACCAAAAGGAAAATAATTTCTTTCTGCTGTGGCACCGAGCTCACAGCAGAGCTTCTTCACTTTCTCCGATTTTGGAATAATTCATTTAACTTTGAGGCGTTTCACTACCATGCAATTCAAACACACCAGCAAGCATCTAGATGATGGCCCAGGGGAGAAATCTCCTTGACGTGTTTGATGCTTTAGGAGGCAGATGGTCACGGAGAAGATCCGGCGACTTTGCTTCCTTGGCAATCTCGATGCCAGGGAACGGATCACACCGCATCTCTGCACGGTCACAGCCAGCTGCTGGCCACGTCCATCTCGTGCCACAGCCCAGGAGAAGAAACACCTCAGCTCTGCCGAGTGCCGTGGTGGTGACACCAGGTCCTTGAGATCCTTACAGGTGCCATGCTTGCCCTGCTTTCTCTCTGCTCGGTGAGGTCTGAGCATTGAGGGCTGCCCTGGAGTTTGCTTTCGACCCCGACTAATGAGCGTAATGAAGTGTGTGCTCTGGCGGGTCTGACTGATGACGTCAGTTGGTTTTGCAGGATGACGGGGAGATTTACAAGCTTAGGACAGCTTAGAGGTGCTTATTTACAGCTCTCAAGATGAAGCCCAGACATAGACACCCATATATTTGGACTCAGAGGTAGAGCAAGTAAAGAAAATGTTTAAATATCTCTCCATCCGCTCGATTCTCTGCCTGCGGGATTAGGAGGTGGGAGTGTGAAGAGAGAGCTGCCTGTCTCTCCTCCACCCATGGCTTCAGGGAATCTCCAAATCCACATCACAGCAGGTGTGTCACGATTCTTCCCATGGAGAAAGGCACGACATGGCCCTTGCTGGTTGCAATGAAAGGACAGAGTGAAGCCTTGATCATCCTGGCCACAAGTTATGGGATGAAGTTATGGAGCACGAGGTGCTCCCAGTCGTCAACCGGAATAAGCCAGCAGAACTACCCTCAATTACACCACCTGAGAAGTAGGCTTTTTCCATTAAATAAATCCTGCAGCTCTTTCTTTCTTTTTTTCCCCTTTCCCTCTTTAACTCTGAAAGAATCCCACTTTATCTGTAGGGAGCTTTTCCTGAACAGAAAAATCCCACCAGGCTTGACCCTGACCTTTGCAAATGGAAATATGATGTAGTGAGAATTGAGACCTGAGAGTCAACCGGCATCTTTGGTTCCACTGCTGAAATACAGCAGGTCGTTTCACATTTCTATTATGAGCCTCGGATAATGGGGAAGAAAATTAGGTAATTCCATTTTTGGATTAGTTGGTTTTCTTGTCAGCTGGGAGATGGGATCTGAGGTATGTGGAGAATGACTGGAGGCACAGGATGAACAGCTGGTCATAGATATTGTTTGGGATGCTATTTCTGCATGACCTGCTCCGGAGATATCAAAAGAGATTGTGTCTGTCTCCCCTGACATTTATACCTGTTTTCCATCGCTGACTTCAAAGCAGTTACTCTGCATTTGCCCACATTTGAGTCAGCAGGGACTCAGGACCATTGTTTAAAGGTTGGTCTCGAACCTTACCTGAGCTTTTAAATGACTGAAAAGGAGTTATGTATGGAGAGATGAAAATTAAAAGTACAGCAGGGGACCTACAAACGGTACAGAGATGCGGAGGAAAGGGAGCCTCGCCAGAGCTGACAGGTAGCTGCTTACGAGGAGAATTAGAAACTCTAGTTCAAAGTCTGCAAACTGCCCCGTGAAAGCAGCTCCTCCTCATCACAGCGACTGACTGACTTCTACACGCAGGTGGGTATGAAAAGAAGAGTTTGCAGAATCAAGAGTGGTGTCAGTAAGAAAAAGAAGAAAAGGCACCCAAAAGATCACTGCATGAAACATCAATAAGCACAGCGAGAAGCAACCGGGTACTAGACAATCTTTAATCTAGAGAAAAAAAAAAGACACAAAAACAATGTCTAGAAGGTAAAGCCTGATTAAATGCAACAATAAGTTATTTAAACCAAAAAAAGCAATATGTGTGATTAATGAAGCAAAATATTTGATTTCCCATCTCCTGGGGCCTTTAACTCCCGACATTCTGGAAGAGCTGCTTTCGTGATACCCGTTAGCATGCTCAACCGAGGATTGAAAGGAGCGGATTTGATGCTCTCGTGCTTCTTTCTGATCTTAAAAGTCTGTGAGCATGTTTGGATTTCATAAAGCATTTGATATCATACCATAAAATTTAGCTCTTTGGATGATCTGAATGCAATAGTCCATGGACCGAATCACAGCTGAGAGGCTGCAAACAAAGAGGAATACTAAACAGGGAGTTATTGTGTTATAGAATTATGTTTATTAGGGCATCAGAGAGATCAGGTCTTTGGTCTTTTTTGACATTTTTATTGATGGCTCCAAAGAAGGATTGAACAAAAGGATGACAGGCATTCACAAAAGTGACATGAAGTTGAAAGGCATCACAAACACCAGGGAAACCAGAGAGATAATGCAAAGGAATCTGGATAGATTGGAAACTCAGAGTGAAAATATCTCAGTGCAATGAATGTCGGAGCTGGGCAGACTGGAAGTCTCGTATCTGCTGATGCTCATTTAAAGGTGATGCTCATTAAGATCATGCCATGGGGGGGAAACCCTAAAAAATGCAGTGTATGGGGAGATGCTCCGTCTGAAGCCCTAGAGATATGTGATACAACAAGCCAGAAGGAAAACAGCAGAGAATCCTTTAGCACTTTTGGCAGGAAAGCCATTTAATAAACGGGACTACCAAGAATCTTCTATAATAAAACTCGATGTATCATTTCCGTTCACTGAGCTAGTGTCATGTCTGCAAACTGCACAAGGCTTTGTCTCCTCAATGCATTAATTTCCATCCAAATGCCCAGGCAGAACCTCTATTAGCAACCTCTGTTGACAGGAGTGGATTATTCAAGGAAGCGTAACTAACTCTCTCTTATTTCTCTCGAATCTGCACTCACTCCTCTGCTGGCAGATGAAAATTCACAAGTGAAAATGTCTCTTGTCTTCTCTTTGGCTTAGGTGTTTGGGGCTGCGTTTGAGCTTACAACCTCTATTTAGGGAGGGCTTCTAGAGAACCCAAAGAGGGTTTAGGACTCAGAATCTGCTGTGGCATGCAGGCAGTCTGCATTCCCTGAAGCCATCGCCCAGCACCTCTTGGCTGGAAGAGAATGGGACTAGAAGCAGGCAGAGGACCCCTAGGGACACTGTCAAAAAAATGGGAAACCAGGTAAATTTAGCCAGTGCAGAGCAACTCTTCCGTGTGTGTTTCCCTGCCATGCTGTAGCATCCTTCCCTTCAAGAGTCTACACCAGCAGCCAGGGAAGGATGTTCTGGAGGAATGGCAGAACTGGAGCAAGAGAACCCAAGGCCAGATGGCTTTAGGTGTCCCCAGAGCACCCGATGGTAAGGGATTTGTATTAGGTGGGAGCAGAGGAATAATCTTTGCCTGCAGGTCCACCCCACCCTGTCTGGCATCAGCTGATGCCCAATAGCCTGTGGAGCAACTGTCTCTGCATGATACCATTTTTCTGTGACCTAGAAGCACTCCCCAATTTACCACTGGCTGGCCTCGCTCAGCCAAAGCAATAGAGATGCACACACAGAGCACACCGTGCCATCACACCTTACTCCATCGCCCGTCACTGCTCCCGAGCGTAGCTTTATCTCTCTGCAAAATAAAGGTCATTATGGCATCGGGCAGGTAGCGAAAGCTTTGATGAAACGCTTCGAAGTACACTATAGAAGTAGACATTATTACCCACTGCCCAGGGATTTGGAGAAGGTTTAGTCTGATAAAAAGGCTTTGCATTCTGCTGGCAGGAAGCATGACATAAAGTGGAAATTTTTCCAAGCTGAATTCAAATGAGTTGATTTTTCTGTCAGCCCTTCTTCTAGAAAATGGGTGTGCTGTTCCTTGGATTGTGTGAGGTTTAATGCTCTAACAAGGTTCACCCTCCCGGTAAGGATTCACTGCGTAGAGTGGTACTTGAAGTTTAGCACTGAAATTTCAAGGGGTTTGATTTGAGATGAAGTTTATGGCACACTGGAAGGCAGTAAGATCATCTGGCTCAGGAGAAGTGCTTGCAGGGGTCTCGGTGCTCAGGATTTGGAGGTGCAGCAGATTTGGCAGGGGACAGGAGCTGGAGAGGAGGCGAGACTAGCAAATCCTCATAGCTAGGACCACGGTGAATTAGCCTCCTTAGGGAGGATTGTATGCTACACCTGGCTCCAAACAGTGCTATTAGACTCCTACCTTCCTAAACACTGCATTCTTTCACAGGTGTTTGGATTGGGGAAAGAAAATGGTGAGAAGCAGGATAGCCTCATGGGCCAGGCATCTTTCATCTCAACTGCAATAAACCCATTAGCATCCCACAGGTGAGGAAGGGTTTGTGGCACTGTGCTGATAACAGCACAGACAGCTCATGTTTAGTGCCAGGCAAATTCTTTACAGCCAGCCTTATTTGAAGTGTTTGCTTCCAAAAACTGTCAGCTGTATTTGGGGTGATGCTGGAAATATTTTAAATGGTGTTTCAGGCAGCAAAAACAAGAGATGGGAGAAATAGCAGCTCACAAAGGCTGGCTTAAGTGACAATTTGTCTAGTGGGAAGCGACATTTATTTAGTTGATTTAAAGGTGCTCTGTAAAGGAAACATATATTTTACACCTACTCTTCATGTGTAACAGAGGCTTAAAAATTTAGTTGAAAAAACGTGTTTGTTATTTGAGAACTAGCAAGGTATTTTCCCTTTCTCCTTTGCTTCTTAAGCAGAGTGGAAAGTAGCTGTGAGGTTTTTTTTAAAGCGATGAGATGCCTGAATCTTCTGAACATCTAGATTCTTACCCCAGGTGTCGTTCTGATGTTTGAATTAAATAGATGATAACAAGCAACAGTGAGTTTCCTGCAATTTAAGAAATAATCCTTCCTTTCCTGATTGCTTATCTTTTATCTTTTGATCTAGTAAGGTCATAATCCTACCATTTCTCCACTCATCCTTAGAGACCCTCCAGCCAAACAAAGATAAGGTTTCATATTTCTAAAGGAAAAACAGAGAAATCCTTCTCTGGAAATCACAGCAAAAGCCAAACAAAACCGCCACTAACGAGCCAGGGCGTTGGGCCCTTTTGGAAAGCAACAAACTGTAGTAAGAGCTTGTGGACTTTCCCCTGTCAGAACACTTTTTCGGGGTGTCTTCCTCCTGGTATCCGTCTTGCCATTAAAGAGTCTTGGGTCCGGGTCACACGGGGGATTGGGAAGCTTGGCTACAGATGTTAACAGATGTTTCCCTTCCTTCCCCAGAGAGCGGGTGCCACTTGCACGTCTATAATCCTCTGTCTGCTGATTCCTGTAAGGAGATGCCACAAGGTTTTTAATCTCACAGCTTCCAGGGGAGCCGCTCCACCCGGAGAGGTATTCGAGGCAACTCAAGATCAGTGTCATTCCAGGGGACGGGCTGGTGCTGGGATGACAGTTACAGGCGTTGCTCCGTTAAACCAGAATTAAAGTCTGCTGCTGGTTAACAGGGAATGTTTCAGTAGAGGCAGTTTGCCTCACCCCTGCTCCATTGGGTGTTTGGATTCCTGTGAAATACAGGCAGATATCTGGCCAGGCGTGTGGCTCTCAGTAACTAGCTTCTCCATAGCACTTGGACATGGTACGTGCTTTACAGAAGAGCACCCAGGATCAGGGGGTCACTGCGACCCACAGGCATGGGGAGAGTGCACCTCTCCAAAGGCACCATCAGGGTGAGATGTTCCACCACGGGATGGACAGGGAAGTCACACAGCAACTCTGTGAGCTTCAGGCTTTCTGGAGAGCAGCTACACACCCCAAAGGGATGTCTGCCTGACAAACGGTGTGCAGACATCCCAGAGTTGCTTTCAAAGTGGCAATGACCACAATGCAGCAGCCTAGAAGGGCTCAGGTGGCTTCCCTGCTTCTTATACCTCTGCAGGACTTTTAAGACGTAGGTGAGCAGGTACTGATGGATGAGAAATACTATTACAGCACACATATATATCCTTTGACCTGAGACTTCTCTCTCCTGTGATGACAAAATAAGTGCCATGTCTGTGGGCGATGACAGTTCAGGTGGACCAGGAGATAGTATCAGCAGGGGTTAAAATCCAATTCTGTTTTTTTCACATCCAGGTCACTTGTAATTCTGGATGGAGTCCTGCTACTTGGCAGTCACTTCAACATCATCAATAAACCTCCAAAGCCATCTGAGGCTGCAAGATTAGCAGCTACCACCCCGATGAGTTTATTTTATGCAGCTGAGATGAAGAAAAACAGTCTAAGGATGCAATCTACAAATTATCTTAAAAAAAAAAAAAATATATATAACTTGAATTATTTGTTGGCTTCCTCCAGGTTGCACTTCAGCGAGTCAGCCAGGACATACTGTGTGAATAGGCAGCGAAGCAGCGGGAGGCAAAGCCATAATCGGCTTTTGCGTTCTTTGATTATTGTTATCCAAACTAAACAAAGATTTGTGGTTTACTGGTGTCCTTCCTTCCCCTGTTTTTTTTTTTTTTCTTTTCTAGATTAACTGCTACCCTGTGACATTGTGTATATTAGTGATATTGTAGGAACCTGCTCAAGAGATAATCTCTGCACCCCAGCTTAATGATTGCACCAACCTTTCTTCAAAAGAAATCTGCCGCTTATCATAGACTTAAATTGCAAGCCTTTTCCAGCAATAACACCGGCTTTTAAGTGTCTGTAAAAAGCCATAAATGCTTTCCAGGGTTATAGGAATAAGAGTCTAATATAATGTGCTAACTAGGAACGCGCGAAAGAGTCCGACTTGTCCAAGTATATCTGAAGCTGCTGCTTGCTCTAGATCACTGGGCTTTAATTAGCACTAGGACTTCACAGCAGCCCCCGGACCGCTCGTGATAGATGAGGCATTGCAGTTTTACTGTGCTGCTGGTGGAGGTTATCTATCGATAGTCACTGGAAGAATGATTAATCCTTGCAATTACCATGCGCTCTCTTGTCTGACATCCAAGCTCAAAGACTCTCTGATGGAGACCTGGTCACGTCTTGAATTTGTATCTCTGAGAGTAGCCCGGATTTTTAGTTTTGAGACATCAGAGGTGTGCTTGGGTAGCACTGATCCCTTACATGTTAAACTTTATTTCCTTCCTTACTGAAACTCTGGTCTTTGTCCGGAAAGTGTGTTACTTCTGCAGAAAATCCTTGGAAAGGTGGTTTGCCTCATTTTGTATACATTTCATTTCTCGCACAGAAACACGTATCCATTCCCACAAATCCAGCTTGCCTAAATCCAACAATTGAGACAGCTTCAACTCCTTTGCTTATTTCTTCTCTGCACAGTATCTTGCAAATTCTCCCCTACTCTGAGAGCTAAAAATACATCTGGGTGCTGCCTGAAGGCCATCAGAGAGCACAAAGGGAAGGGCAGCCTGAGCTTCGTATGCATTGCTAAGCAAGGCATGAAGAGCCTTCCCCACAAATGGGGATGCTCTCGTAACAGGCATCCATAAATACAGAAATCTGCCATTCCCAGAAGCAATTGCATACAGAAACGCTCTCGCTCATTCTATTTAGCCAGCATCAGACTTTTCTACAGAAAGTGCAATTGCTGGTGAGAGCTCAAACTCATAATGATACCGAACAGGTGTAAACTGGAAGAAGAGGTCTGCGGGGAGAAAAGCCACTCCAGCTCCCACCCCGGCAATCAGCAAAGCCTTCTCCTCCAGGTTCGTGTCTGCAATGGGAGAGAAAAGCAAGCTCTCGTCAGAAAGGAAACCAAACACTTTCTGCATTTTTCACCGTCTGCGAATTTCCTCTCATCTTCTCAAAGTCCTGTTCTTCTCCCAAAGCTCTCGGGAGCGCATGCTTTCACAGCAGCCACTGCTCAGGGGGAGATGAATCCAAGATGCAGATTCCTTGTGATCCAAGTGGGACTCTTTGTCCCATATATGGGGAAAACGTGACTTACTAGGTAAAATCTAACCCCCGCAAATTAGCTCAGACCCCCAAAAGATGACTGCTCAGACAAAATGTTTATTATAGAAGGGCTGGTAAACCCCCCTTGCTCTTATTTGTTACTGCTCTGTTGAGAACAAACCACATGATGTCATTGAAGAACAGAATTGCGAAATCCCACATTCCAGACCAGGAACCAGGAACGATTCCCAAATTAGGCAAATGACATGTGAAATATCAGTAAAGCATCTACAAGGAAAAAAATTAAACACACACACACAAGAAAAACCAAACTAAAAAAACCCTGAAGCCGCATGAAACAAATTACTTTCTCTAAAACCATCACATTAATGACTCTTCATTTCAAATACATTTACTCAAAAAGTCCTCAGTATCTTGAGAATATGGAGCTAGGATTGCAATGTTAATTTAAAATTTGAGAGCAATATTTACATCTATTTATATAGCAACAATCTGCAAATATTTCCTTTGGATACTGCTGTTTGACAGAGATCTTGAATGTCTTGCTCCCCACTTTAATGGCATCTTTAGGGGTGAGACTGTAAAAAAAGCTTCCAAAATTCCTCCACTCCAAAAGCCTATTTACTTGTTTGAATGTTAATATGAAGAGAAAGTATAGTGTTATTCTGAAAGCTGAGTCTTTGAATGGCTGGAGGTTATTGCAGGGTTGAAAACCTGGAAGATCCTACTCCACGATCACTGCTGAGATGAGGGCCCTTTTTCCCCTCCGTTATGGTTTTGGGATTCCTTTCCAGTATGGCATTTCTTCAAGTTGGCTTCATATTTCCCCTTCTGGGGTAAAATTTCCCTCTTCCAGCTCTGAAGGAAGTTCACACAGCAAGGACATCTGGGCCAGTTTATGTTGTCTAATGTTAGCTGAGATGATGGAAGTTCTCAGGAGATACACTGCCTCCTGGGGCTTTATTCCTCATTCTCAAGCAAGTTCAGCCATTTTCCACTGGTTCAGCCATTTTAACATATGAAGGGGAAGAGAGTACACTAAGTACCTTGTATAGTTCAGAAAAAAAAAAAAAAGGATCAGAGCTGGGATATTATTTTCTTAAGAATCAGTCACTTGAGATTTATATTGAACAAAGCCCAGTATGGCCTAATTAAAGAACAAAATCAAATTATATCGTAATCGAGCAGTTCCTCAGCATCCCGCACAATGTGGTAGAATATAATGTCCCATTGCACTGCAGAATGGAGACACCATGGAACAAATCTAGGTCCTCCAGGCCGCAAGTACAACGTTTAAAGGCAGCCACAGAAGGAGGCAACCCTTTGCCAAAAGGAGCAGCAGAATCACTGGGTGCTACACATCCACCCCCCCTACCCCACGTTGTCCCTATGAAGGGGACATTCTCTACAGTTCACTTGGTGGGCCACAGGACTAACGTGGCAGAGTGCCAGCCAGCGGCTCCACTCCATCTCCTCAGAGGTCACAGACACCTCCAGGCACAGGCTCAACTCCTCAGAGCAGCACAGAGTCTGATGGAAGTTTCCGCTTCAGATGTGGCTCCAAGCTCTGCTGAAGTACAATCACAGCACCAGCTTCCTGAAACGCTCTGCGGTTGGTCACATTTGCGTTTCTCTGACATCTTCACAGAATCACAGAATGATATGGGGGTTGGAAGGGACCTCTGGAGATCATCTTGTTCAACCCCTCTGCCAGAGCAGGTCCACCTAGAGCAGATTGCACAGGAACGTGTCCAGGCGGGTTTTGAGTGTCTCCAGAGATGAAGACATCCATTGGTCTCCATCTTCTAGTGATGCAGGGTTCACACAAGAGGTACACAGAGGTACGGATGATGGGACCCCCCCCCACTCCACAGGTTTAATTTCCAAACAGAGTCACGCCTCTACTCCCACATGTGTCTAGACATTGCTGATCGGAACATAACTGAATGCACGTAATGCAATAAAAAGCATCCAAATCGTTAGGCACCGTCACAGAGAGGCTGGTTAAACCTTATTATGTTCAGACCCAGGCAGAAGGCAGCATAAATAAGATCCTTAGAAGGCAAGGGACAGAGCAAGGGTACAAATGGAATTAACTGCACTTCGCACATGGATCACACCTTCCTTTCCTTCCTTCTGCTGTGCAGCTTCTCACCTGAGCACCAAAAATCCCAACGGCATGAGCTTACTTCTTAGGGGGATCAGAAACAAGCCAGAAGAATCCTGAGCTTTATCATTTCTAGACTGTTTGGGATATGTTTGACACTGCACATGCTGGTACAATTGCACCTTGTCAAACAGAAGAACTCTGTAGTGACAATAAATATTAATTCCCTCTGCTGGCTTTCAGCCTAAATCTTGGTAGACTGAAATAGCTGCCACGGGAACATCAAAAAAGCCAAAGCAGTAATAAAAGTCAAACAAAAGTGCCAGATCCAGCATCTACCACTGGCCAGTTTACGCAAGTCAAGTAACAGATGTTTCAGGCTGTGCCTTTCAGAGGAAATTACACTGATACGCTCACACAATACAGCAAACCCTGTTGCAAATTTGCAGAATATTTATTTCAGGAATAAGTCTGGCTCTATTAAAAAATGGATGTGAAACAGAACAACTTGGCTTGCAAAGCCTACAGTGCCCCTTTGCCAATCCAGCACCACAGCAGCAATGCTGAGATCAGATCAAAGACGATCACGGGAAAATTACAGGTGCAGCAATGCCCGTTTTTCATGCTCAAGAAGGGTTTTGTGCTGCCCACCCATCCAGTGTCACCCCACGGCAAAGCTGTCAGCACTTGGCTCTGAGCAAGGAGTCTTTGCCCTTCATCTCGTCTTTCCCAGGGAATACCAAAGGAACCGATGTAGGGATCAGTGTGGGACATCATCTAGCGTTTGCCCATCATTCCTGTCTAATGGCTGAGCACTGAAGGCAGAATCACAGAATCATAGAATCTTCTAGGTTGGAAGGGACCTTCAAGATCATGTAGACCAACCATCAACCTAACTGACAAAAAAAACATCACTAAACCATGTCCCCCAGCAC